>CM032478.1:3194065-3794065 GCA_019059595.1 Marasmia exigua
GGTAAGCGATTGCAGCCGCCCACCTGCAACACCAGTGGAGTCACAAGTGCGCAGCCAGCCTCCCTTTTTCCAGGATTTGTCTTCTGGTACCCTCAGTCGACGACGCCGCACAGACGCTGCTTTAATCATGTTTCTTGCAAGGCCAAACGTGCCAAAATGCCAAAGCGTGGCTCTCCTATGGTAAGATCTCATAGATTTACCTGATTCCGTCCTAAGTAGCTTAAACATTTGTGATATTGATATTGACTACAGAAAGATTTTGACTGTCTGGTTGGCGCAGTGGCAAGCGACATCTGCGCTTGGGGTCCCGGGTTCAATCACCGAGGCCGGACCAAAATTTGAACCTGAGTTTTTCCGTTAAGAATTCTTCGTGTTAGCCTGGAGTCTGGAAGTTGGCGGTCTTGTACCCCCCTACCTAAGCACGTTAAGCCGTTGGTCCTGCGCCCGATCCCTCTCCAGTCGTGTCACACTGGTGTCCCATTGGAATATGAGGGCAAGGGAATAGAGAGTGCACTTGTTTTGCGCACACACTTGATCACTATAATATAATCCTGCGTAAGTGGCTGGCCGTAGAGATTATCCGCCTTAGCTGTAAGCGGTTGAAGGATATTATTATTGACTACAGAGGAATTTATTTCAATATACAATTATTTAAATACAAACTTAGACACTAAACAAACACCAAGTGTTCATAATTTCTCGCTACGACTTATTTTAAAAATACAATTAAACATGACGCAAATTTTGCAAATGCCAGAATTTGCAGCTTCTGGTAGGTAAAAACAAATGAGCCTGAATTGGGGACAATTATCTATAGTTTTTTATAAGAGGTAATTCTAAGACAACCGGCAACGGTATTAGCTAATTCCCGAAGACACGAACGCTTTCGCGATATATTCGACACCTATTGACATCTATTGCTGTAAGTGGAACTATTGCCCGAAACAAAGTGATGGGCACTAGTGTATATAAATATTGGTTTTCATATTGTCGTAGTCACACATGGAGTGGTGGAGCAATTTCCATGATTCGGGAGTCTGGTAGTTACAGATGAAGCGACTGCAGTCTGACCTTCGCACTTAGACAGGAAATGCTAGCTGTACTGGTCTATATGCATATAGATTTGAAAAATCCAGAGCTGCATGCTCGATCGAAACCATGACCAGTGGTTTTCGAAGGCGTGTTCTCTATCCACTGAACTACCATCGTCTACATAGTCCTATAAATGTTTTGATAGTATGGTCTACTCTCCCATCCCGTTTAGGTCCTTGGTGTTTATTTCGGGATAATGAAAATTAATGTACTTAAGTAATATCACAATTTGTGGTAGTAGTACAGACGAGCCACACATCAGGTAATATTTTGTTATACTTTGATATACACACACTTACTTATATGTCAAGAAAAAAAACGAGTCTTGGATGCCTCAAATAAGTTGGGTAGGCCTACCCTTGACATGCACAAAAAATCAAACTTAAACCCGAATATCACCTTTATGTCATGTTCCTAAAGTCCTCCCCCGTACATTGAACGTTTTATCCGCCGGCGCGCACTGGAAGAACATTCGATTTTTGAAATTCGAACTGCCGAACTCGTAACGTCATAATTTGTTTGCGGGCAGTCGATTCTCTGTTGTTTCCTCTTTTTTAATTTTTATTACGATGTGTTTGTAATTGTCAAGAGGTGTCAATGTGTTGTGTGAACTTTTTTGATAGTCAATCTGGTAATCTCAGGCGTCTGTTGAATCCTAAGGGCCGGAGTTACCAAAATCTAGATAACGGACTATTTACGAAAACGGGCAGAATAGTTTAATTAAACATGAACTAGCCGTACTGTTTGTACACAAAAATCGGATACCTAGTTAACAAACAAAACGAACTTGAACTCACTTGTTATATGATATTTAAACTCAACTAAAACAAGAAGTAATTTGTTCATATTTTCTTAACCGATTTTTGGTATCATTCATATGTGGTAGAATACAAGTATAGGTGATGCTTTAATTTTAAAAAGACTCACACGCGTTTTATACAGTTCAATAGACGCACTTTTTCACAATGGTCATAACATAATAATGCCAAGCAGCTGTCCTTTCAACTTTTTATGAATCATAGAGTAACCTTTTATATATACTAAGATAGCGGATCAGTCCGGCAAGCACAGTGCTAGCCGCCATCTATGGAAAACGACCATCCCACGGCTATGAGGCACCAGTTAACAACCAGTGCAAGCGCTATCTAGAGAAAAAACGACCAATGCCTCACGGCCTATTCGTACGGCCGCCCTTCAAAAAATCCTCAGTTAAGAGACGTTAAACTACCTTCTCGGTTTGGTTAGCATAAACGGCATTAAGCAGTAGTACCGCTGCTTTTTTTGTGGTGAACATATACAAACGTCAATCAGCTTCAGCACAGTCAAAGTGGTGATTACCGTTGTTTTGAAACTTGGTGACTCTGCCCTTATCGTAAAGTTTTAACCTCTAGAGTTGTAGAGGACCAAGTCTGTCGACACTCCAAAGACATGTAAGTTTATGACATTATTTCAAAGTGTTGTTCCTCCGCGTTACATTTGCCTATGTTAGTCGGGTTTGCACTGAAAGCTGTCGTTATGTCGAAATTTTAGGTCATAGTTACACTTTCGCTCATATAGTTTAGAGGCAAACAATATTTTAGACGAATGGCTTAGTAACGGTGTCTGAAGCTAAAGTGGATGATGGGTCTAGTCCCGAGTGTGGGCGCGGGCCTTTTTAACTCTTATTTTGGTTATTTGATTACATATTTTTTAAATGGCAATCCTAGATCAAAAAGGTTTATTTTTAGCCGACTTCAAAAAAAAAGATTTTCAATTCGACATGTATATATATATATTTTTTTTATTTTTTCGCCATTACTTTACCATTTATGAAACGATTTAACTGATGATTTCTTAATGGAAGTAAATATCCCGATTGGTACATGGATCCACGATATCAGGATCTGACGATGGGATCCTGGAAAAATTGAGGAGACTTTCAAAGTTTTATAGTGACACGTATGTTTTTGTTATCTTTTTTCAAAACTGCACAGTATTTGCGCCTGACTGTATTATTTTGTGGCCTGCTGATGATGGAGAGGGGCTCATATGGAAATGCCGACTCTTATATTTAGATATTTATTCCCTTGCTCCAGACTCGAGACGCAACAAACATAGGTTTATGATTCTGTTATAATATAATTGACTGCCTGGTCGCGCGAAATGGTAAGTGGGTCGCACTTAGAAGCGACGACTGGCAAGAGGTTCGTTTCGGGTTAAATTTGTACCTAAGTTTTTTCGTAAGAATTCTAAGAATTAGCACGGAGTCTGGAAGTTGGCTGTCTTCTACTCCCTGTGCCTCGGAAAGTCACGTTTAAGCTGTCCTGCATCCGATCCCTCTTCGATCGTGTCACTCTGTTTGTCCATTCAAATCGCGGTAAGGGCAATGAGAGTGTAGGTACTTGTGTTTCGCACACACTTGAGCACTATAATATATCCTGCGTGCGTGGCTGATCATCACGATCGGCTGTGGTAGCCGTAATCCGGTTGGAGGATTAATCATAGTTACAAACAAAAGAAAAATAATGAAAAGAAATAGTTTTTCTAAATGTTTTCCTAAATTGTTTTCTTTATGTTAACCCAGTGTACAGTCCCCGCGCACTAATAAGTATGCACCTCATTTCAACCACATTACCATACCCGTTAGGTACAACAAATACACTGAAAAGCGTCCGTGGCACTCATTCAGCTGGTCTCACTGAAAACCCGTCAGGCCTTTGTCCTGGGCTGTGACATAGCTGAGTGAGGGCCATTTATACTAGACGTCATAACACACATCATAATATTCATTTGGCACTGTCTGGACATGATTGAATATAGTTTTGTTTTTTTTTTTCTTTTGGTTTTAATTTTTATGTATTTTTAATTGTTTTATGTTTTGCGTTTTCTGTTTGTGCCAAATTGTGTATGTTTATAATTGCTGTTATTCTATGTTGTGATGTCCCTATAATAATAATATTTTCCTTCTTTCTTCTTTTCTTCTTTCTTTCTTTCTTTCAGTTCTTGATATTCCTTTTTTCTCTTTTTTTGCATTCTTTTTTCTTTCTTTCCTTTCTTTCTTGTTTCACTTTTCTTTCTTCTTGTTCTTTTCTTTCTTTCTTTCTTTCTTTCAAATATGAACCTTGTTAAGAGTCGAGGTGTCTACAATTCGTTTGCAGACGACTGTACCTGCGGGACACTACACTTCAGGTTTGGAAGCAAATAACGTGATTGTTTCGAAATTTATGTCACACAGGGCGAGTACGTGTGGGGTCTCTAGAAGAGTTAATTACGCTGCTATTCATTACAATTCATAATTTTATGATTATTTGATAGATAATTAAATTCATATGGCATAATTTCCGAAACTCTTATCTAATAAACAACACAAAATGTTTACGACTTCACAGTACTTCTTAAGTTAAGTAAGCAATTACCTACCTACTTAAGTAAGTAAGCAATTACCTACCTTGTTGGTTTTTATAAATACAGTGGATTTCAGGTATAATGACGATAAAGGGAACTCACTGTTATTTTGTCGCTACGTCCGATATCGTTTCAAGTACTCAATAAGCCAAAAGATACAGCATGTACATGGTTTCTATATCTGTTTGTAACTGAACCATTTTCACCTAATTACGAAGCGAAGATATCTATAAACAAGTACAGTTGTGACCATTTTGTAATTGTATGTATTGTATTAGCCTTTCATTACTGTCCCACTGCAGGGCTAAGAGTAGGCCTCCATCATAGAAATCAAGTCCATCGCTACTATGATGGGGGTTTAGGCTTAATCTCACCACGCTTGCCTAATGCGGATGGTGATCACAACCCAGCAATGTTCGAAAAAAGAATTCGAAACATACTGTTTTGTCGACCCGGGAATCGAACCGGACCCTGAATGACGTCCCGGTCCTTATACCCTATACCAACAGGGCGTTGGCTGACCATTTGTGTGGATGTAAATAAAAGATAAGAAAGCTTTTTGTGTCTTTGGCGGCCGACTCCCGTCGCAACATCTGCATGAGATTTCCAATAATTTATTACAAACTATTCAATAAAAACAGCCCGAACTCGACGTTACATCCAAAGTCGCTATAGCACATACTTTTTTTTTTAAATCAGAGGTGGCAGACGAGCAGACAGATCACCTGATGGTAAGCAATTACGCCGCCCATGGACACCCGCAACACAAGTGGAGACACAAGTGCGCTGCCAACCTTTTCCCCTTCTCCCTATTGGGCCTCCGGTAACCTCACTCACAAGGCGAAACACAGCGCAGGCGCTGCTTCACGCCGCTCTTCTGTGAGGCAGTGGTATCACTCCGGTCGAGCCGGCCCATTCAAGCCTAAGCGTGCTCCCACATTTAAATATACTATAGTATTTAATATACTATAGTATGCTTTAATTCAAGGGACTTTAATTTTTTTTTTTTACATAATAGCGGACAAACGAGCAGACGGCACACCTGATGGAAAGTGATCACCGCCGCCCATGGACATCTGCAACACCTGAGGTATCACATATGCGTTGCCGGCTCTTAAGAAAGGAGTGCACCCTTTTCTTGAAGGTCACCAGGTCGTATCGTATCGGTCGTATATTTAATATCACTAAAGACAAATTATGGCTAAAACCAAGGTTGTAATAAATGAAATCTACTATAATTCAAACTTAAGCCTTATCTTAAAAATCAACTGTAGAGCTTATCTTAAAAGTCATCTGTGGCTACTTGAGAGGAAAAGTTAATGGTAAAGGTGGCCATTAAACCAATCGTTCTATCATCGAGTCCAGATGACTCTATCTCGCCGCGTATTGTTTTAGGCGAATCTCAATCTGATAAAATTGTAGAGCGGTGATCGTATCTGTTAAGGCGACGCGTAGCCTTAACTAGCGACACGAATCGATTTAAATTGTTAGCTACTAAATCGGATCTATTTTAAACAACTTAGGAACTTAAGTCTCCAAGCAAACATTTATACTATTTATTTAATTATTAAGCACTACTTTTTGATCGGTTTTGGCACTCGAAATTTGGATTAACGCCATAAGTGGCTGTTTTTGGCGGTAATTATAATTTCGAGTACAAAAGCAGACCCAAAAGTAATGTATATGTATTAAATAAATAGTATACTCGTAAAGTGTTTTCCGAGAGGATGCAGCTTAAAATTGTTAAAAATATACAAGGTTTAGTTGAGCAACTATTTTATATACTAATTGTTAGAACAATTTAAATCAATTGGCGCCGCTAGTGTGCCCTACCCGTCACCTTAAGGTGACGCATCGACGTATCTAGTTTTGTATTAATTGTGACGATTATTATAAGTTTATTTTTAAAGTACAACGGCCACGATTGCGAGTATAGACGCAAATAGTGTGCGAGCGTGAAGTGAATAGATGCGCCGCCATTTCTGATCCCATTCTTTATCCGCACAGGCTGTATTAAGATTTTTTTGAGATTTACTTGGGTAGGTAATATTAAATTCGTACAAACAACCATAATTCTTATTATTGCCTAAATTGCCTTAAGCAATTAAAAAAATTATGGTTACTTGTATGTAGAAATTAGGATATGATATTGTCTCAAAATTCTCAATATTTTCCCTTATGGATTCACTGTTGTACTTTTGAAAAAAATGTCTCATAATCGCCATAATGAATCCAAATCATAATACTTAGGGACTTTGAAGAGAATAGCGTAGGTACTCCTTTTTAAGAAGGCCGGCAACATATTAGCGATCTCTGATTTCGCGGGTGTTCCATCAGGTTGCTCGCTTGCTCGTTTGTCGCCTGTAACATTAAAAAATCTAATTGCGGCGCTAGTAAATGTTGGAAATAACAATTAAAAGAACATCACTAATGCTTGTTTATGATTAAGGTTTTGACAGCACTAGTCAGTCACACTGTTGCTAGGCAGTCGGTTGTTTGGTCTGTCGTACTCCATCTTGTTTAAATAAATGAACGATATTTTTCTTCACCAAACTGCTTTTTATTAAATCACAATAGTAAATCCTACCTAGAGGCGTACACATAGAGTCTGCGCCACTATAAAAGTCCCGTGAATGGCGCTCTTGAGTCGCCATCAACATTGAAATTTGAGCTTTATGCTCATAGACACAAGGATCGCAAATTTTAGTTCCGTATTTTTCCGCGGGACTTCTTTCGTGGCGCGATCTCTAACTATACTCTATTTATGGTTGCGGCAAAAAACCTTAGTATTGTTTTAAGCGCTGCCGTTTTGTTAGTTGGTTGGTTGGTTAGTGAACGCTGCCTCTGGTGCAAGGGCTGCGGGTTCGATCCCCGCACAGTACACACATTTGTGTGCATGAACACATATGTTTGTATTTGTCTGGGTATTTCTTTGTATTAAAAGTATGTATTTACAAAAAAGAAAAGTATTGTATATATTTGCAATCCCATTGTTAATTCTGATGACACCCACGACGACACAATTTAATACTTTGGGAGCGTCTCTTGCGCAAAGTATTGTGTTTAGAAAAAAGTGATGTTAAAAAACCTCAACATCATTTTTAAAGACCTATAAATAGGTAACCCCCACACGTATAGGTTTAATGGAAAAAAAAATTGAGTTTCAATTCCAACTATGAAGACCTCCCCATTTTTTTATTTTTTCTAATTATTATGTATAAATCATAATGCGGTTAGCAAAATACATCTATTTACCAAGTTTCAATAGAACAGTTCTTATAGTTTCGCAGAAAAGTGGCTGTGACATACGGACGGACACACAGACGGACAGACATAACGAATCTATAAGGGTTCCGTTTTTTACCATTTGGCTACGAACCCCTAAAAAGCGCATTGTGTATTTAATTAAGCTTATCCATTTTGTGCCGCCGTGTGGTCCTCGGCAGAGTAGAACAGGCCACCCTCACTCTTACCGAGGTGTCGTAAAAGGCGACTAAGGTAAAGCTGCTGGCATGATCATCAGCACCCAGAGAAGGAAAACTCTGCATTTATATCAAAACCCTCGCCAACCCGTCTGCCAAGCGTGGTGAGTATGGCATTACCCCTCATGTGATTGAGGGAAATGAGCTGATGATGATGATGATGATCCATTTTGTAGCATTTTCTTAATTGGAAGGATATTCATTAACATTCTTAAAACCTTTGTTATTTAAAACGGCGTTATAAAGCAGAATTCATTCTTTTTTCGAAAATTTCGTATCACATTTTCTGGTTTCAAACGTCAAAACTGATTTAACACCGTTTTAGCTTACAAATGTTTATTGAGTGTTGATGAGCCCTAACAGTGGCACTAACTAAAGGGATAATTTGTCAGGTTTACTTTTTTTTATAATGTTTGGCTGCAAACGTGCCTGCCATTCGAACGGAAGTGTCTGCCATTGGCGAAGACTGGCGACACAATTATAGACTGACCGGATGGCGCAATTTGTAGTGACCCTGCCTCTTACACCAAAGGTCGTGGGTTCGAGATCCCCACCCTGGACAAACATTCGTGCGATAAACACTTGTGTTTGTTCAGTGTCTGGGTGTAATATATGAATTTAAGTATATATTTGTGTTCCTCTGTTGTCTGATATCTGTAACACAAGTGCTTATGCTACTTAGTACGGAATCAGGTCAACCTATGAGATGTTGTGAGAATTATTATTAAATATTTATTATTATTATTAATTAACTCTGCGAATGTCGAGGGATTTCAGAGACACGGTTTTATGAAATTCGTCTGTGTGTTTCTTCTTCAGGGTTTTAACATCACATCAATGTTTCATGTTTCCCGCCATCATACAACCAAATTAACATTAACAATATAAAAAAACCGTCAATATTTGTAATAACGATAAACTTTCAAGATATAGAAAGAAAGAAAGAAAATACATTTATTGACCATCACAATACACATGAAACAAACATATACAGTTGGTACACGGCTTAAAACAACAAATATTACACAGAAGAGGGACAAAGAGATGTGGATAGTGTGTGGTCAATCAGGTCCCGACCTCAGCATTAGCTGCTACTACAATATATGCATTGCCGTAGCAGCGCTGGTATTCTGGCGGGACCTGTTTGCGAGCGAGTGTGATGGTGTGGTGTAGATAAATAAATAAAAAAATATACACGTACTTATTATAGATAGGCAATATGTGATGTGGTAGATATAATAAAATACATATTTAAACACACACACAAAAAAAGAAGAAGAGAATTTAGTTGATAACATACAGATAGATACAAACAACACTCAAAAGCTAGACACAATACAATGATGAGAATAAAACAGTAGGTAGTACAAAGCACAAACACTTTAAAAAATATACTTAAAAAAAAAAATACGAATCGTTATGCGACCAGGACCCCAATTCTGGGGATTTCGATATGAAAAAAACATGGCGGATATCACCTGAAAACCATACAAAAAAACTATGTTTTGGTGATATATATCGTATGATGACAAAATATCATATCCTGAGAATTGGGCTCCAGTGGCTCCAACTACTACAATGTGATATTGAATAAACAGCCAAGGCAATAAAAGCTAAAAAAAAAAAAAAACCAATTTGACAATGTAAAAATGAATAAAATTTTGTATACATAATGTAAGGTAGCTTGAATATTTTACTTTTTGTGTGGAGAGAGTGAGTGAAATAATATGTTTATGACGACATTTTCGAAATGCGTATTACCCTCGTTGGAAGCGGAAGGGCGTTGGCCAATTGGCGGAAGTGATGTGGAGTACCAATTGATCACCATTGATGTTACGCGCCGCCGCCCTGACCTTGCACCTACAGGATGACCAAAGGAGTATTAGGGATTCAGCATGCCCGCCTCAGCGGCGCCGGGGCACCGAGCCTGTCGCCTCCGTCGCGCGTCGCGAAATCCCTGACGGTGAGTTTGGCGTTTTTTGAATTGTCAGTAAGTGTTGTTTAAGCCGTCTTCTGAAAGTAAACACTGATTTCAGCTCACGCAACGGAGGCAACAAATTATTCCAGCACTGAGTAGAAGCGTGTCTAAAGGAGCCCCGGAACGCCACAGTGCGGTGCTTCGAAGTAATGAAGGTGTTAGTGCAAGTTCTACGTGGGTTCCTGCATTTATCACGAGCCCATTCAAGTTTCTCAAACAGGTACTGTGGCTTCCCTGTCATAATAACGCCGAAGAGCAGTGTGGCTAAATGTACCTTTCTGCGCGCCTCCATCTTCAGCATATTGGCGTCATTGATAAATGGTGTGACATGTGAGCGTGGGGGAATGTGATAGCAGAAGCGAGCACAAGCATTCTGTACTCTCTGTATTAAGTTGCTTGTTCTTCCTAGAAGACATGGCCCATACACCGCATCACAATAGTTCAGTTTTGAAAGAACTAAAGACTCGCAGAGTAATTTCCTCAACTTCTCGCACAAATATGGTCTGATTTTGTAGAGCAGTTTCAATCGGTAAAAGCAGTTGCGTGAACACTCGGCTACATGACTATCGAACTTTAGGTGGGAATCTATGGTCAGTCCTAGATTCCTGGCTTCGTGAACATGTTCTATCAGCTCCCCATTGATATGTACATTCAGGAGCTTCCCATCTAGCTTTTGTCTGTTGCATCTTGTGCCAACCAGCAGAAGTTTAGATTTTTTTGGGTTTAATACAAGGCAGTTAGCTTTGCACCACTCTGTGATGTGCCTCAAGTCGTCATTTACCTTGGCCGCTGCTGCTTCGTGATCATTTGGTCTGAAAGAAAAGTACATCTGTAGATCATCAGCGTATAAGTGGTAATTGCAGTTCTTGATGCAACCTGTAATGTCCGCACTGTACAAGATGTAGAGGATGGGTCCTAGAATGGACCCCTGGGGTACGCCACGATTGACCTCGCGTGGAGCTGACTTCTGCTTGGTCCCATCAGCTGCCGTCAGCTCAACATACTGCTGCCTCCCATTAAGGTAGCTGTGAAACCAGTTGAGCGTTCCCGACTCAAATCCATAGTAAGCCAATTTTGCTAGCAACAATGTAGTATTGATTGAGTCGAAAGCGCGGGAAAAATCCAGGAGCAGCAGGATGCTGAGCTGACCATGATCCTGCGCAGTGAGCAAACTATCGATCACATCAGCCAGGGCGGTGGTTGTGCTATGGCCTCTCCGGAAGCCTGACTGCTTTTGAGGAAGTATATTGTGCTCTTCGAGATATCTGGTGAGCTGCTCACAGACCACTTTTTCCAAGACCTTGGACATAATAGGTAGGAGACTGATTGGTCGTAGGTCCGCCAGGGTTGATGGAACACTAGTTTTTGGCAATGGCTTGATTATTGCTGCCTTCCAGCCCTCAGGAAAGATTCCATCTATGATGGATTGATTAATGATTGCAGTGAGAGGTCCCAGTGATTGTGGCATTGTCAACCTTAGCATGTTCAATGACACCCCATCACTTCCCTGAGCATTGGACTTAAGCCCATTGACAACTTTCAGCACCGCATCCTCGGAGACTGGCTGCAGAGAAAAGGTTGCCATACCATGCCTGTGGTGCTGGAAATATGTCAGCTGGGATATTGTCACTTGCCCATCTCCAGGTATGTTAAGGAAGTGTTCATTGATGTTATTAGGGTTGTTGAAGTGCGGTGGAAGATCAGTTGTGCTCTTTTTATTTGGTATTAGAGTAGATTTCAAATTTTTCCATAATTTCTTTGGGTTATTAGTATTTGAAGTAATATGATTAGAGAAATAGTTTCTTTTTTCGCTTTCAATGGCCCTGAGTACTACCTGCTTCATATTTTTATAGCACACCCTAATATTATCTGATTTATGGAGCTTATATTGATTGTGATATTTGTCCCGGATTTCCATCATACTTCTAACACAGTCAGTAATCCAGGGGTGGGGAGGGTGTCGAAGTTTTCTGGTGGTCACTGGGGCATGCAGATCATATAATGAAGCGATCCAAGTAGTGAATGTGCTGGTAAGAGTGTTGACATCCCTGATCTTATAATAGTATCGCCAATCGACTGCGTCCAGATCTTTATTAAATTGATCGACTAAGATGTTCTTAAGTGGTCTGTAGCTGAATGTTTGGGGTGGAAACTTCTCCTTCTTTACTTTAAACTCACCGACTATCATTGCATGTGCTCCCAGGTCAGGGGTGTGTTTGACTTCGACCTGATTAACTCGAACATCCGTGCAAATCAAGTCAATCAGGCTGCTGCTGTGTTCAGTATGGTGAGTGGGTTGGTCAATCACCTGTCTGAGGCTAGTGCTGCATAAAAAGTCTCCAAGCAGTCTACATTTACTACTGCTAGGACCGAGCCAGTTTATATTGAAGTCCCCGACCAGTATGATGCCGTCAAATCTTGCAAGTGAAGCAACAGATTCTGAGATGGCATCAAGAAACTCATTCACGTCCTGCCACGGCGGCCTGTAGGCAGTTCCAACCAGTATATTCTGATTATGCGTGCGCACTCTGAGCCACATTTGCTCCACCACCGATGTTGCAGGGTGTTGGAGAGTTCGGGCATTCACACCTCTCCGAACGTAAAATCCCACGCCACCGCCCCGTCCCCTCCTTGTTTGAACTGGTCTAGGGATGTGGCGCAGACGGTATCCCGGCAGTTTAGGTGCTCTATCTTCCTCCCCAGTTTTTAACCATGTTTCGTTGATAGCCAGGATATCCGGGGCCATGTTCTGTGCTGCCACCATGAATTCCTCATGCCTAGTACCGAGTGAACCCGCGTTAAAAAGCCCAACTTTTAAATATCTTCTAACACTCATTTTATGTATTTATATATATATCTTGAGTATATGACCATATTGTGCGAGGGTCCCCCGTAAATATTTAATGTAGGTATATTGTATATGACATTTTGGTTGTGTAAATAGTGTAGGAGTAGTATATAGTGTGTAGTTAAATGGTGTATTATTCTATTGTGTATATAGTAGTATAGTGTAGTAGTAATGTATATATTATGAAATGAGATACTGTAAATATATTGTACATTTGTATAGCTATAATAGAGTGATTTGTATAGTGTATATATAATTATGTTTTGTGTGTATAGGTTATGTGTATTATAATTAATTGTATTGGTAGTAGTAACTTTATATATTGTGTAGTTGGTTTTATTGTGAATAAATATACTTTTTACTGTTTGCAAATATTGCCTTGGTTTTTTGTTAAAGTAATATTTACATTTACATGCTAAATTTAAATTGACACATTCATGCAAATAAAAATTAAAAATCGTAAAAAATAGCATTTTCTTTTGCTTCTTATGGCAAATATAAATTAGGTTTTCCAAGCTGCACACGATAAAAAAGTAAAGTAATATATGGGGAGGTGACATTGGAAGGCTAAGTAAGTAATAAGTAGAATGGAAAAATTTATAAAAAAATGCTTGAATTATTATAAAATTAATTATGTACATTTTTGCAGGTTGCCTGTTCTCAGTTCGCCTGCGGCCCGAACACTCGGGCGAGGTCATCTGCAGTGCGCAGTTGAAACGCGGGTTTGCCATCATCCTGGCGAGCGAAGATTCGGCCTCTTTTCGTCCAGGAGTACCTCCATTGAAGCTTCCGGCACTCCTCACGGACACGGTAGAACAGCTGGCGATTGGGGCGCGTCAGTCGCTCGTTGAGGAAGATACGTCCCCCAGCGGCGCCCGTGACAGAGCGGCGCACACGCGCGGCCCGCAGCAGTTCGTCGCGTAGGTGGCGCCGCGTCAGCCGCACCACGACGCGGCGCGCGCGGCCCTCGCCCGCGGCGCCCGGAGGCGCACCCACTCGCTCGGCGTACACCACGTCCCTCTCCTCCAGCGTCACGCCCAGTCGTGAGGCGAGCAGCGTGACAGTGTGGATGATGTTTTCGCCCTTCTCTTCAGGCAGTTGACCGATCTCGAGGTCCGCGCTGAGAGCCTCTTGATCTCGGTCGTTCAGCTCTGAGCGAAGCTCCCTGATGGTGCGCTCCAATTCTGCCGTCCTGCCCATCACCTCACTGCTCACCGGCTCCCGTTCCTCTAACGCAGCTACCCTTTGCTCGACATTATCCAGGCGTTTAACCACAGCCTGCAGAGACTCCCGCAGCTCAGCCATCTCCATCCGAAAGCTCCGCATCTCTTCGACAAAGTCGGCGAACTGGCGCTGAAAGCCCGCGAAGACAGTGGAAGGAATCCCTTCCACCTCTTTCAGGTCTGACTTCGGTATTTCAGTTCTAGGTTTTGGGGTTCTCGACTTAGATTCACCAGGTGGGGAGTTCAGCGCTCTGCGCTTCTCCGCAGGCAGGTTGTCGGGGTCAGAGGACCCTTTGTTTACAGCTGGTGGTGACCTATGTGTTTTAGGCATGTTGATTATGTTTACCTTTTGTATTATTTTTCTACGATTTTGCCTCTTTAATTTTCCTTTACCCAGTGTTACTTTTTTCTTTTTTTTTTTTCTCTCTATGTGTATATTTTTAATGTTCTATTTTATACTTCCACTAATAAATTCTCTATTTTAATTAAGTATAAATCTCAAGAATAACAATAAAAATGTAAATAAAGGAAATAAAAGTTTTTCTTAAATCTGCCCAGGATTTGAACCGATGCCCTTTCGATTATTGATGTTGTAAGTTGTATGTGCGCGCTCAGCTATTCGTCGCTTAGTGGGGTAGATGAATTTGTGACCCTGTATAGACTATCTGCGCCGAGTTTAACAACTAAGATCAACGGTTCTGAGGGTTGTGTTCAATTATTCGGGGGCAAACTACCCGTGCACCAATTTTTATAATGTCAACTCACAACAATTATCCACTTTTTTAGCACTTTTTGGGACAAAAAAGATTGTTTATTGTAGTAAAATCGCACTTAAACTTGTTTCCTCTCGATCACACTGTATTTTTGGAACAATATCTGTGTTTTTCTCAATTTTACTAATTAAACTGTGCAGAAGGACAGAGATACGTGTATGCGTCAGGGCTGTCACGACGTCACTCATATAGGCTCATTCCTACGAATCCTTTTGTTCAGCCGAACAGAATTAGTATATCAGTGATTGTATGTCGGCGGAAAGAAGCAAGTCCATATACTAATTAATATTTCTGTCAGACTCTTTTAGCTGACAGAAATAATAATTAGCTATTATGGTAATAATATTTAATGCGTCCTGTGAATCATTGAAACACCGCTTCTTTTTTTTCATCATCATCATCAGCCTATCACAGTCCACTGCTGGACGTAGGCCTCTCCAATTGTTCGCCACTGTGATCTATCCATGGCTTCTCGCATCTAGCTCTTCTCCAGCCAGCCATCCTGCGCAGATCGTCCCCCCACCTAGCCAGAGGGCGCCCTACATTACGTTTGCCAAGACGCAGTCTCCACTCCAGAACCCGTTTACCCCATCGGTTGTCGGTTCTGCGGCTAATATGGCCAGCCCACTGCCACTTAAACCTACTATTCTTCTTTTTATATTCTTTTTTTAACCGACTTCAAAAAAGAGAGGTTCTCAATTCGACATGTGTGTATATAAAGCAAAACAAAACCCGCCTTCAAAAACCACGAACTATTAGGTGTAAAATAATATTTTTAACACTTTATACACCTCAAATAACATTTTATAACAGTTCACTCGAGAAAAGTTGTTACCGCAGAATATTTTTTTATACATTTCAATCCGCAGATTCTAGGTCCGTGCCTTTATTTGCTTGTTTTACATAATTGCTTGTAGTAGTATTTTTGCTCCACAAAAAAAAAAACATTTTCATGTTAGGTTTTAGGACAGTTTCAATTTACAGTCAACTCCAAAAATATGTATACACTTTAGGACCTTGTCACAATAATTACCTATAAGAAAGTAGAGGTCTACTTTCTTATATTATATATTGTGACAACGTCCTAAAGTGTATACATATTTTTGGAGTTGACTGTACAACATAGCTAATAACTTTTCGTTAGCATCACTTAACCGAGCCCAAATGTGCAAGTGTATAGTGTAACGTATGTGCTAATACATTGTTTTAATGCTACTCTGAAAAATTAACTGTTCTATTTAAAACGACCCTGTTTTTGATAACAGCTAGCCGTAATGTAAAAGATAAAAAAAACTTTATTCTATTTAGGTCTATACAGAACACTTATGAATGCCATAATAGGAACATAATATTATCACCTACCGCTGGTTTGGAATGTCGATTTCTACTGAGAAGACACAAGCGAGAGACTCAGAAGTTATTCTTTTCAATATTGATGATGTTACAGAGTTTCAATTGAGAAGAGAAAAACTATCTCTTAAAAACTCTACTCTTTCTTAAAAAGGCCGGCAACACATTAGCGATCTCTCTGATTTCGCGGATGTTCATGGGCGGCGATGATTACTTTCCATCAAGTTTTTCCGCCTCTAGCAATAAAAAAAAATACAATCATGAAAGTTAACAGACTACTATGAATAACAACACATGACTACTATGAATAACAACATATGAATAAATAGTCTTGTTCACTATACTAACCTTTCTTCATTAAGCAGGCTTTTATATGACATTTAAACTTATCCAGTGATAGGTTAATGACATTTGGTGGTAGCTTATTAAATATATTAATACTTAAGCCAACAAATGAATTTCTGATTACCGATTTATGAAGTCTGAAGACCGGGACGGCAAGCCTACGATTATTTCTGGTGTTAAGACAATGACTATCGTACTTTTTTGGAAAAGTGTGCAAGTTCTTACCTAAATACACAATGCAGTCGAGGATAAATTGGGAAGCCACGGTTAAAATTTGTATTTCTTTAAATATTTCCCGAAGTGACAAATAATTTAAGGCTGTATATAGCGCGGATGGCCCTTTTCTGTAATACAAAAATAGTTTATATGTCAGCAGCAGACCCCCACAACAGTAGACCATATGACATTACACTGTGGAAACAGCTGAAATAGACCGGCCTTGCCGTCTCGATATCAGTCAGACGCCTAATTTTCTTACTGCATATGCAGCGGAACTTAGTCTTCCTGCCAAGGCAGCAATATGAGAACCCCACTGCAATTTTGCAACACTCGGCATGAAAAATTAATAACGCTTTTGCTCACGTTGATTAAAAAAAAATCTAAAAAACCAAACGTCAAATAATGACATGACATGTCGCCTAAACTTTTTTTATTGTACATATAGCACCGACATCACAATACGTTGAGCCTCAGCACTAAATCACTTCCGGCATATTAATTAATATTAAAAAAAATCATATTTCTATAAAAACACACAATAAATGAAACCTTATAAATATGGGTCATCTTTTATCTTTCTCATTCGAAAAGCGTATAAAAAATTTTTTTTTTCGTCGTATTGTTTACTGGACAGGGACTCTTGCACACTCTTTTTCCATTTAAAATTATGAAATTAAAAATGGAACAACGCTATCACACCATGACAATCAGACCCACAAAATTGTTAGAAAATTAAAAATTTCAAAACAACACATATCTATTTCTCAACGAATTTGGTCGACTGGACACATTGTATGAAAAATTCATGGTCCGTAGCAACAAATCTCCAGTGATAATATGAGCCACATTTGTTTTCAACCTTATCACTACAAAGTTACGTGTGGTTTTCGATTTCACTAGTGTTGTACTCGAACCGAAAATTGGATTAGAGTGACTTTTCGGTGATAGCACTCACAATAGACTATTGTTAGTCTATTTATTGGACATTTACGTAATTTATACGTGATTTTATCTGCTGGCAACTCCGTTGGGTATTTAAATTTGTTGGCAGATAAGAGTAGAACTTTTGTTTGAATTAGTTAACTGACATTATGGAGTCGTAATGTTCAAAATAAGTATTTTCCTGTGCTAATTGAGATGCGTGCGTCCGGTGTTATTAGGAAATTAGTGTCCGCTATCTATTATCATGACGTCACATGATTTTTAATCTGGAAATCCATTGAATTCTAAATCAATAGGGTAGTTGAAATGAAATAGTTATATTTGACTGTGGGAGAGTCACGCTTCGGCATGAATGAACCGGTTTGCCCGGGGTGAGACCTTGGCTTTACAGAAAACCGACGTGAAGCAGCACTGTGCTGTGTTTCGCTGTGTGAGTGAGAGTACCGAAGGCCCAATCCGGGGAAAAGGGGTGTTTAAAGGTTGGCAGCGTACTTGTGACTCCACTGGTGTCTCGGGTTCCATCAGGGGATCCGTCTGCTCGACTGCCACCTATCACATAAAAAAAATCAGAGGGACCGAGTTCAAAGGTTTGCAGCGCATTTGTTACTAGGGACACTGGTGCTGCGCCCATCTATGGTGACAGACGCCCGCCTATGGGTGCCGGCAATTGCTAAGTGGTAATCCGTCTGCTCGTCTGCCACCTATCACTTTAAAAAAGCACTAACGGAATTTTATTGCATATTTCTGGATCAGCATTATAATAGATTCGGATCAAACATAGTTTAGAAAGAAGAAAGAAAGAAAGAAAAAATCATTATTTTGGACATCACAACACTACATACGAGTACAACATTAGTTACAAAATAACAAACAAACAAAAAAAAATAGATACAGAAAAAAGATAACAAAACAAAGGAAAAACAAAATAATGAGTACAAATAACCAGGCAGAGCAAATAATATATTGTGTGTTTAAAAAAGTTTAAAACCACTCTGTTCGTTGTTCCAATGTTTATAAATATAATTTCTTTACCACAATAGTTAAGCTAGTCCCTTGCCCTCTATTTCAGTCAAAATTATTTAAATACCCCTTAAAAGTAAACTTTATGAATATTACTTCCAATGTATTCTTAAACGGGAATCGTCCTAACGCCCTACGTGCCATACCATGACTATTAATTACGTTATTACTAGAATTTGTATGGGGCATGACAAAGATGTCAATAGAGAGTTGGAATGGTAATGATAGGCCCCAAAAATTTTGTGATAGAAGAAAACCCTCATTTATCTGTTTTCAAATTTATATAACCATAATACTTTTTCTCAATATATACACCGTTATTTTGTATCGTTTGCATCCCGAACAACTCATAATAGGTATGTCGTGGATGAAGTCCATTTAGCAAGTTAGATCAACAAAAATTAGCGAAAAAAAATTTAGGTGTTTCATGCTAAATAAAAACAAATTTTGATGGAAGAAAACCCTCTTTTATCTGTTTTCAAATTTAAATAACCATGATACTTTTTCTCAATATATACACCGTTATTTTTTATCGTTAGCATCCCGATAATCTCACAATAGGTATCGTGAGTGAAGTCCATTTAGCAAGTTAGATCAACAAAATGAGCGGAAATAAAATCAGGTGTTCCATGCAAAATAGAATGAAACTAAAAGGTGTAAAATTAATATTTTTAACACTTTATACTAGAATATCCACCCAGCAGCAGTAACACTAGTCAACGAATTTTCAACTTTTTTCGTAACAAATAACAGAGGCCCATAATTTTACTAAATTGCACTCTCTGATAATTAATCTGTTTTCAAAATTTTGATACCTCATCTAGTATTTGATTTATAGAGAGTCAAATATCTCAAAATTTGGTTTTAGGTTCTTTTTCATTGGCAATTTCAAAACAAGTACAAGCACTTTAAAAAAATGTTTTCGGCATATCAGTAAAGCTCATTTTCTCAATTATATATATCAATAAGATTTATTTTGTCTTTAATCTATATTGAGTTATGTTCATATCAACATCCGTGTACTTATAGCGCATACAAAAATCATCACTTAATTCTTGTAATGGAAAAAAAAGAGATAGCTTAATTGGCTGGTAGCGTTGCAGGGAAATCAGGTAAAATTATAAATTAATAAGCATTTCATAATTTGGGGTTTTTATTTCCATGTGATTTCCCGTCCCCCAGCAGTGGGGACTTAAATGGGCTGACGATGATGACATTAAGCTATAAGCCTGTATAATCAAAATCAGTCTCGAATACCTTAGACCGAACTGACTACGGAACCCGAAAAATCGTATTGGCATCTATTAAGATTCTACCAAAGTTTCAAATAAGATATGTTATAGACTTTTACAGTTTGATATCCATTCTCCAATCAGTTGTCCACTTTAACTCTTCACGAATAAGATTGATTTTTGGTAACGGTATTTCGACGGAGTGTCTATTGCGTAGGAGTAGAATATGGTATCTTCACTATAAATATTATGATGATGACCAATTATAACTGTCGCCTTGTCCCGTCTTATGCTTATGATTAATAATTTTTATGACAAAATTACGAATTTTTACTAAATTGCTTCCACGTTTAGCTGTATTGTCACAGCTTATAATGATAGGATTTTGTTATAATGGAAAGATTTATATCTTTATGGTAAAAATCAACGTATTAAATTAAAAATTAATGTTTTATTTCGGATCAAAGGTAGATTGATTTATTTCGTATGAACTCTTGCTCAAGCCCATACATGGATAGAATGACGTCATTTTTAGGGTTCCGTAGCCAAATGGCAAAAAACGGAAGCCTTACAGATTCGTCATATTGTCTGTCTGTCTGACCGTCCGTCCGTATGGCACAGTCACTTTTATCCGAAACTATAAGAACTATTCTATTGAAACTCGATAAATAGATGTAAAATATAAATAAATAAAATAAAATGATTTTATTTCAGAAAACTTTGATCCATAACATTAATTTATAAATAATATAGCTATTAGCTACAGTTAACCTTAGTTGTTAGAATATTATGTTCGTCGAGATGGAAGTATATCGTTTCGCTTAAGCAGGCTGTAAGGATTTTATATAAAGTTTGTAGACAGGTAATCGGCCTATATTTTGCAGGGTTTTTAGTGTCAGAGGTGTCTTTTGAGAGCATGTATGTTATCCCTTCAGTTAAATATTGTGGTATAGTTTCTGGGGCATGTATGAAGTTATTGATATGATTGTGGACATGTGGATATGTGCATGTTAGTTTCTTGTACCAAAAATTGTGTATTTTATCTGTTCCAGGTGACTTCCAGTTCTGAGTTCGTCTTAAAACTTCTATAAATGTTTCTGCTGTAATGTGTTCAAAATCCATGGTAGGTGCTTCTATTTCAGTACTTAATTTGTGTATCCATTCGGCATTGGTATTATGTGTGATTGGATTTTGCCATATTTCTGACCAGAACTTATGTAATTCTAACGGATTAGGGGGTTCTGTAATAGATGCAGATTTAGTTTGTTCTAATTGACGGTAGAAGGACTTTTCGTTATTTGAGAATAGGCCATTTTGTTTTTTACGGTTTGTGCAAGTAAGATATCTCTTTAATCTGCTAGCTGTGGCACTCAGTTTTTGTTTTAGTGTGTCTATGTATTCTGTATGTTCTTTGTTTAATTCTTCATATTGAGTGTGTAATTTATAGATTGTTTTAATTTCTTCAAAGGCTGCTACTACTCGCGGGTTTCTATTTCCATGTATGTATTGCGTGAGTCTTCCTATATAACTTCTTAGTTTATTTACTTTCTTCTCAAGTCTTATTTGCCAATTTGGTTTATTCTGTTTTTTATTATTATTAGATGCATTCTGCTTGATTGTTCCAGTACATACAGCTGCCGCATATGCTGCACAATATATTATTGTTTGTAATGTAGAGAAATCTTGATCTATTGTAATGTATTTTGGTAAGGTGTTAGAGTTTAAGTATTTTACAATGAAATTAAATGCTTTAGATGTTTTTTGTTTCGGTATATATGGTCGATCAGTAGGGTTAGTGTTTTTGAAGAGTGTAAATGCACTTTCAAATTCTTGGTCTATTTTAACAGCCAATTTTGACGTGTGATTACGTGATTGTGTGTTAATACTATGTGAATCATTTTGTGAATCATTATTGTCATTATTATTTTGAATTCTGTCGCTTACACTCTGAAATATGAGTTGCGATCTTGGGTCGTGGAGCTCTGCAGTCTGTCTATCTTCATCATCCTGGATTATAGGCCTGAAGAAGTCTGCTTGCTCTTCCTGCGTCGTATTTATAGTAGAAAGGGTGTCTTCACTAATGTTGATCCCTAATTCTTCTGCTACTTCCTTTCTTATCGTGTCAAGTCTATCTGGTTGAATCCATCTATTAATTACAATTAATCTTCTCTGATCTGCGACCCTTTGTTCTGTTACATAACTAAGTTCGGGGAAAGTACTAATAAATTCATTGTGAATTTTTTGTCTATAAGCAGTTAAATCTGTTTCTAATCTTGTAGCTCTCAGATATGATCTCATAATATGTTCGTTGTGAGTATTATTATAAAGACAAATGATGGCTACAACCAAGGTTGTAATAAATGAAATCTACTGTAATTCAAACTTAAGGCTTATCTTAAAAATCAACTGTAGAGCTTATCTTAAAAGTCATCTGTGGCTACTTGAGAGGAAAGTTAATGGTAAAGGTGGCCATTAAACCAATCGTTCTATCATCAAGTCGAGATGACTCTATCTCGCCGCGTATTGTTTTAGGCGAATCTCAATCTGATAAAATTGTAGAGCGGTGATCGTATCTGTTAATGCGACGCGTAGCCTTAACTAGCGACACGAATCGATTTAAATTGTTAGCTACTAAATCGGATCTATTTTAAACAACTTAGGAACTTGAGTCTCTAAGCAAACATTTATACTATTTATTTAATTATTAAGCACTACTTTTTGATCTGTTTTTGCACTCGATATTTGGATTAACGCCATAAGTGGCCGTTTTTGGCCGTAATTAAAATTCCGAGTACAAAAGCAGACCCAAAAGTTATGTATATGTGTTAAATAAATAGTATACTCGTAAAGTGTTTTCCGAGAGGATGCAGCTTAAAATTGTTAGAAAGATATCCGGTTTAGTTAAGCTACTATTTTATATACTAATTGTTAGAACAATTTAAATCAATTGGCGCCGCTAGTGTGTCCTAACTGTCACCTTAAGGTGACGCATCGACGTAACTAGCGCCGCCAGTAGTTTTGTATTAATTGTGACGATTATAAGTTTTTTTTAAAGTACAACGGCCACGAGTGCGAGTATAGACGCAAATAGTGTGCGAGCGTGAAGTGAATAGATGCGCCGCCATTTCTGATCGCATTCTTTATCCGCACAGGTTGTATTAAGATTTTTTTGAGATGTACTTGGGTAGGTAATATTAAATTCGTACAAACAACCATAATTCTTATTATTGCCTAAATTGGCCACTTAAAGCAATTAGAAAAATTATGGTTACTTGTATGAAGAAATTAGGACATGATATTGTCTCAAAATTCTCAATACTTTCCCTTATGGATTCACCGTTATACTTTTGAAAAAATGTCTCATAATCGCCATAATTAATCCAAATCATAATAGTTAGGGACTTTCAAGAGAATAGCGTAGGTACTCCTTTTTAAAAAGGCCGGCAACATATTAGCGATCTCTCTGATTTCGCGGGTGCTCCATCAGCATCTCTAGCATAAAAAAATCTAATTGCGGCGCTAGTAAATGCTACCTAGAGGCGTACACATAGAGTCTGCGCCACTATAAAAGTCCCGTGAATGGCGCGCTTGAGTCGCCATCAACATTCAAATTTGAGCACTATGCTCATAGACACAAGGATCGCAAATTTTAGTTCTGTGTTTTTCCGCGGGACTTCTTTCGTGGCGCGATCTCTAACTATACTCTATTTTTGGTTGCGGCAAAAAACCTTAGTATTGTTTTAAACGCTGCCGTTTTGTTGGTTGGTTAGTGAACGCTCCCTCTGGTGCAAGGGCTGCGGGTTCGATCCCCGCACAGCACACACATTTGTGTGCAAGAACACATCTGTTTGTATTGTGTGTGTATTTACAAAAAAGAAAAATATTATATGTATATATTTGTAATCCCACTGTTGATTCTGATATCCGTAACACAGGTGCTTGAGCTACCTATCTCGGAGTCAGATCAATGTATGTGATGTTGTGAAATATTTATTTATTTATTCATATTTCCGTTTGACCGATTACAACGTAGGGCAGCTCGAATTGTCGGAACTTGACTCTCTCTAAACGACTTGATCCTCTAGAACTGCGGCGGGATATAGCTTCCCTCAGCATTCTATACCGCATCTATCATGGGGAGTGCTCTGAGGAACTTTTTGATCTACTCCCTGCAGCTGAATTATTACATCAAACCACACGTATTAGACGGCCATCCATCGAGATGATGGGCATCTACCACGTACCTCAGTTCTGTCACAGTAGATATAAACGCTACTGTGATTCAGTGGAACGGTTTGCCTGCGGGAGTATTTCTCAACGGCTACGACTTAGGGACCTTCAAGAGAATAGCGTACTCCTTTTTAAAAAATCCGGCAACACATTAGCGATCTCTCTGATTTCGCAGATGTTCATGGGCGGCGATAATTACTTTCCATCTAGCATAAAAACCGGCCAAGTGCGAGTCGGATTCGCCCATGAAGGGTTTCGTAGGAGCAAGTAAGATATATGGAAGTTAAATTGCGGTTTACGGTTTATAAAGTATTAAAAAAAAACTACTCACTATATCTAGTTCAAACCAATTTTTATGATAATGTACATCATATATTTTTTTTAGTTTTATACTCGTAATTCATTTGTTATAGAAGTAAGAGGGGGGGGGGGGGCACAATTTAACACTTTGGGAGTGTCTCTTGCGCAAAGTATTGTGTTTAGAAAAAAGTGATGTTAAAAACCTCAACATCTTTTTCAAAGACCTATCCATAGATAACCCCCACACGTATAGGTTCACGTATAGGTAATGAAAAAAAAAACAGTTTCAGTTCCAAGTATGGAGACCTCCCCATTTTTTATTTTTCCAATTTTTATGTATAAATCTTAATGCGGTTAACAAAATACATCTCATTTACCAAGTTTCCATAAGAAACGAAAAAAATGGCTGTGACATACGGATGGACACACAGACGGACAGACATGACGAATCTATAAGGGTTCCGTTTGGGACCCCTAAAAAGCGCATTGTGTATTTAACTAAGCTTATCCATTTTGTAGCATTTTCTTAATTGGAAGGATATTCATTAACATTCTTAAAGCCTTTGTTATTTAAAACGGCGTTATAAAGCAGAATTCGTTCTTTTTTCGAAAATTTCGTATGACATTATCTGGTTTCAAACGTCAAAACTGACTTAACACCGTTTTAGCTTACAAAGGTTTATCGAGCGTTGATGAGCCCTAAGACAGTGGCACGCTTTAGTTAACTACCTAAGCGTAAACCAAAGGGATAATTTGTCAGGTTTACTTTTTTTTTTATAATCATCATCATCATCATCATCATCAGCCCATTTAAGTCCCCACTGCTGGGGTACGGGCCTCCCTCAATCACATGAGGGGTAATTGCCATACTCACCACGCTTGGCAGACGGGTTGGCGAGGGTTTTGATATAAATGCAAAGTTTTCCCTCTCTGGGTGCTGATGATCATGCCAGCAGCTTTACCTTAGTCGCCTTTTACGACACCTCGGTAAGAGTGAGGGTGGCCTATTCTACTCTGCCGGGGATCACTTTTTTTATAATGTTTGGCTGCAATCATGCCTGCCCTTCGAATGGAAGTGTCTGCCATTGGCGAAGACTGGCGACACAATTATAGACTGACCGGATGGCGCAATCGGTAGTGACTCTGCCTCTTACGCCAAACGTCGTGGGTTCGATCCCCACCCTGGACAAACATTCGTGCGATAAACACTTGTGTTTATTCAGTGTCTGGGTGTAATATATGTATTTAAGTATATATTTGTGTTCCTCTGTTGTCTGATATCTGTAACACAAGTGCTTAAGCTACTTAGTACGGAATCAGGTCAACCTATGAGATGTTGTGAGAATTATTATTAAATATTAATTATTGTTATTAATTAACTCTGCGAATGTCGAGGGATTTCAGAGACACGGTTTTATGAAATTCGTCTGTGTGTTTCTTCTTCAGGGTTTTAACATCACATCAATGTTTCATGTTTCCCGCCATCATACAACCAAATTAATATTAACAATATAAAAAAAAAAGTCAATATTTATATAACGATAAACTTTCAAGATATAGGCTCATTACTACGAATCCTTTTGTTCAGCCGAACAGAATCAGTATATCAGTGATTGTATGTCGACGGTAAGAAGCAAGTCCAAGTACTAATTAATATTTCTGTCAGACTCTTTTAGCTGACAGAAATAATAATTAGCTATTATGGTAATAATATTTAATGCGTCCTGTGAATCATTGAACCACCGCTTTTATTTTTAACCGACTTCAAAAAAAGAGGTTCTCAATTCGACATGTGTGTATATAAAGCAAAACACAAACCGCCTTCAAAAACCACGAACTAAAAGGTGTAAAATAATATTTTTAACACTTTATACACCTCAAATAACATTTTATAACAGTTCACTCGAGAAAAGTTGTTACCGCAGAATATTTTTTTATACATTTCAATCCGCAGTTTTCTAGGTCCGTGCCTTTATTTGCTTGTTTTACATAATTGCTTGTAGTAATATTTTTGCTTCACAAAAAAAACATTCTCTTGTTAGGTTTTAGGACTAGTTTCATTGTACAGTCAACTCCAAAAATATGTTTACACTTTAGGACCTTGTCACAATACTTACCTATAAGAAAGTAGAGGTCTACTTTCTTATATTATATATTGTGACAACGTCCTAAAGTGTATACATATTTTTGGAGTTGTCTGTACAACATAGCTAATAACTTTTCGATAGCGTCACTTAACCGAGCCCAAATGTGCAAGTGTATAGTATCTGTGTGCTAATACATTGTTTTAATGCTACTCTGAAAAAATAACTGTTCTATTTCAAAACGACCCTATTTTTGATAACAGCTAGCCGTAATGTAAAAGATAAAAAAATCTTTGTTCAATTTAGGTCCATACAGAACACTTATGAATGTAAAAATCATCGTCAGCCCATTTAAGTCCCCACTGCTGGGGCACGGGCCTCCCTCAATCACATGAGGGGTAATTGCCATACTCACCACGCTTGGCAGACGGATTGGTAAGGGTTTTGATCAATGCAGAGTTTTCCTTCTCTGGGTGCTGATGATCATGCCAGCAGCTTTACCTCAGTCGCCTTTTACGCCACCTCGGTAAGAGTGAGGGTGGTCTATTCTACTCTGCCGGGGACCACACGGGATGTCAAAATAGGCACATAATATTATCATCTACCGCTGGTTTGGAATGTTGATTTCTACTGAGAAAACACAAGCGAGAGACTCAGAAGTTATTCTTTTCAATATTGATGATGTTACAGAGTTTCAATTGAGAAGAGAAAAACTATCTCTTAAAAACTCTACTCTTTCTTAAAAAGGCCGGCAACACATTAGCGACTTCTCTGATTTCGCGGGATTTCATGGCCGGCGATGATTACTTTCCATCAAGTGACTCGCTTGCTCATTTTTCCGCCTCTAGCAATAAAAAAAATACAATCAAGAAGTTAACAGACTACTATGAATAACAACACATGACCAAGAATCCTTATCATTTAAATAGTCTTGTTCACTATAGTAACCTTTCTTCATTATGCAGGTTTTATATGACATTTACACTTATCCAGTGATAGGTAAATGACATTTGGTGGTAGCTTATTAAATATATTAATACTTAAGCCGACAAATGAATATCCTATTACCGATTTATGAGGTACGGGGGTGTAAGGGGTCCCGCCCAATATCTAACGGGGCCTAAGTCAACCTCACCTGCACGTGGCGCACCCTGCTGCACAACAGACGAGGCTCTGGCGTTCCCCACCAACCCGCACTGGGCCAGCGTGGTGGGTGTAGGCCCAAACCCCCCCTATGATTTATAAAACCAACAAAAGGCCCCAAGTGCCCGGCGGTACCGGAGGCCGAGCCGGCGATGACGGAAGCGGGCGAGGCGCCGGGACCAGGGGTGCCAAGAATCCCCGGGTGGCGAATACCTAACGTCAAACAACCTTGGCCCTGGCAACGTACAACACACGCACACTGTGGACCGAAGAGAAGCTGCTGGAACTAGAGGAAGAATTATTTCTGGTGTTAAGACAGTGACTATCGGACTTTTTTGGAAAAGTGTGCAAGTTCTTACCTACATACACAATACAGTCGAGGATAAATTGGGAAGCCACGGTTAAAATTTGTATTTCTTAAAATATTTCCCGAACTGACAAGTAATTTAAGGCTGTATATAGCTCGGATGGCCTTTTTCTGTAATACAAAAATAGTTTGTATGCCAGCAGCAGACCCCCCGAAATAGACCGGTCTTGCCGTCTCAATATCAGTCAGACGCCTAATTTTCTTACTGCATATACAGCGGAACTAAGTCTTCCTGCCAAGGCAGCAATATGAAAACCCCACTGCAATTTTGCATCACTCGGTATGAAAAATTAATAACGCTTTTGCTCACGTTGATTAAAAAAAATCTAAAAAACCAAACGTCAAATAATGACATGACATGTCGCCTAAACTTTTTTTATTGTACATATAGCACCGACATCACAATACGTTGAGCCTCAGCACTAATTTACTTCCGGCATATTAATTAATATTAAAAAAAATCATATTTCTATAAAAACACACAATAAATGAAACCTTATAAATATGGGTCATCTTTTTTCTTTCTCATTCGAAAAGCGTATAAAAAAGTTTTTTTTTCGTCGTATTGTCCACTGGACAGGGACTCTTGCACACTCTTTTTCCATTTAAAATTATGAAATTAAAAATGGAACAACGCTATCACACCATGACAATCAGACCCACAAAATTGTTAGAAAATTAAATTTTCAAAACAACACATATCGTTATTTCTCAACGAATTTGGTCGACTGGACACATTGTATGAAAAATTCATGGTCCGTAGCAACAAATCTCCAGTGATAATATGAACCACATTTGTTTTCAACCTTACCACTACAAAGTTACGTGTGGTTTTCGATTTCACTAGTGTTGTACTCGAACCGAAAATTGGATTAGAGTGACTTTTCGGTGATAGCACTCACAATAGACTATTGTTAGTCTATTTATTGGACATTTATGTAATTTATACGTGATTTTATCTGCTGGCAACTCCGTTGGGTATTTAAATTTGTTGGTAGATAAGAGTAGAACTTTTGTTTGAATTAGTTAACTGACATTATGGAGTCGTAATGTTCAAAATAAGTATTTTCCTGTGCTAATTGAGATGCGTGCGTCCGGTGTTATTAGGAAATTAGTGTCCGCTATCTATTATCATGACGTCACATGATTTTTAATCTGGAAATCCATTGAATTCTAAATCAATAGGGTAGTTGAAATGAAATAGTTAAATTTGACTGTGGGAGAGTCACGCTTCGGCATGAATGAACCGGTCCGACCGGGGTGAGACCTTGGTTTTACAGAAAACCGACGTGGAGCAACACTGTGCTGTGTTTCGCTGCGTAAGTGAGAGTACCGGAGACCCAATCCGGGGAAAAGGGGTGTTTACAGGTTGGCAGCGTACTTGTGACTCCACTGGTGTCGCGGGTTCCATCAGGGGATCCGTCTGCTCGACTGCCACCTATCACATAAAAAAAAATCAGAGGGATGGAGTTCAAAGGTTGGCAGCGCCTTTGTTACTAGGTACACTGGTGCTGCGCCCATCTATGGTGGTAGACGCCCGTCTATGGGCGGCGGCAATTGCTAAGTGGTGATCCGTCTGCTCGTCTGCCACCTATCACTTTAAAAAAGCACTAACTGAATTTTATTGCATATTTCTGGATCAGCATTGTAATAGATTCGGATCAAACATAGTTTAGAAAGAAGAAAGAAAGAAAGAAAAAAACATTATTTTGGACATCACAACACTACATACGAGTACAATATTAGTTACAAAAGAACAAACAAACAAAAAAAAAAGATACAGAAAACAAAGAAAACAAAACAAAGGAAAAACAAAATAATGAGTACAAATAACCAGGCAGAGCAAATAATATATTGTGTGTTTGAAAAATTTTAAAACCACTCTGTTCGTTGTTCCAATGTTTATAAATATAATTTCTTTACCACAATAGTTAAGCTAGTCCCTTGCCCACTATTTCAGTCAAAATTATTTAAATACCCCTAAAAAGTAAACTTTATGAATATTACTTCCAATGCATTCTTAAACGGGAACCATCCTAACGCCCTACGTGCCATACCATGACTATTAATTACGTTATTACTAGAATTTGTATGGGGCATGACAAAGATGTTAATAGAGAGTTGGAATGGTAATGATAGGCCCCAAAAATTTTGTGATAGAAGAAAACCCTCATCTATCTGTTTTCAAATTTATATAACCATAATACTTTTTATCAATATATACACCGTAATTTTTATCGATAGCATCCCGATAATCTCACAATAGGTATCGTGAATGAAGTCCATTTAGCAAGTTAGATCAACAAAAATTAGCGAAATAAAATTTAGGTGTTTCATGCTAAAAAAAACAAATTTTGATGGAAGAAAACCCTCTTTTATCTGTTTTCATATCTAAATAACCTTGATACTTTTTCTCAATATATACACCGTTATTTTTATCGTTAGCATCCCGATAATCTCACAGTAGGTATCGTGAATGAAGTCCATTTAGCAAGTTACATCAACAAAATGAGCGGAAATAAAATCAGGTGTTCCATGCAAAATAGAATGAAACTAAAAGGTGTAAAATTAATATTTTTAACACTTTATACTAGAATATCCACCCAGCAGCAGTAACACTAGTCAACGAATTTTTAACTTTTTTCGTAACAAATATCAGAGGCCCATAATTTTACTAAATTGCACTCTCTGATAATGAATCTGTTTTCAAAATTTTGATACCTCGTCTAGTATTTGATTTATAGAGAGTCAAATATCTCAAAATTTGATTTTAGGTTCTTTTTCATTGGCAATTTCAAAACAAGTACAAGCACTTTAAAAAAATGTTTTCGGCATATCAGTAAAGCTCATTTTCTCATTTATATATATATATATCAATAAGATTTCATCATCATCAGCCCATTTATGTCCCCACTGCTGGGGCACGGGCCTCCCTCAATCACATGAGGGGTAATTGCCATACTCACCACGCTTGGCAGACGGCTTGGCGAGGGTTTTGATATAAATGCAGAGTTTTCCTTCTCTGGGTGCTGATGATCATGCCAGCAGCTGTACCTTAGTCGCCTTTTACGACACCTCGGTAAGAGTGAGGGTGGCCTATTCTACTCCGCCGGGGACCACACGGCTCAATAAGATTTATTTTGTCTTTAATCTATATTGAGTAATGTTCATATGAACATCCGTGTACTTGTAGCGCATACAAAAATCATCACTTAATTCTTGTAATGGAAAAAACATAAGATAGCTTAATTGGCTGGTAGCGTTGCAGGGAAATCAGGTAAAATTATAAATTAATAAGCATTTCATAATTTGGGGTTTTTATTTCCATGTGATTGAGGGAGGCCCGTCCCCCAGCAGTGGGGACTTAAATGGGCTGACGATGATGACATTAAGCTATAAGCCTGTATAATCAAAATCAGTCTCGAAGAATACCTTAGACCGAACTGACTACGGAACCCGAAAAATCGTATTGGCATCTATTAAGATTCTACCAAAAAGTTTCAAATAAGATATGTTATAGACTTTCACAGTTTTATATCCATTCTCCAATCAGTTGTCCACTTTAACTGTTCACGAATAAGATTGGTTTTTGGTAACGGTATTTCGACTGAGTGTCTATTGCGTAGGAGTAGAATATGGTATCTTCACTATAAATATTATGATGATGACCAATTATAACTGTCGCCTTGTCCCGTCTTATGCTTATGATTAATAATTTTTATGACAAAATTACGAATTTTTACTAAATTGCTTCCACGTTTAGCTGTATTGTCACAGCTTATAATGATAGGATTTTGTTATAATGGAAAGATTTATATCTTTATGGTAAAAATCAACGTATTAAATTAAAAATTAATGTTTTATTTCGGATCAAAGGTAGATTGATTTATTTCGTATGAACTCTTGCTCAAGCCCATACATGGATAGAATGACGTCATTTTTAGGGTTCCGTAGCCAAATGGCAAAAAACGGAAGCCTTACAGATTCGTCATATTGTCTGTCTGTCTGACCGTCCGTCCGTATGGCACAGTCACTTTTATCCGAAACTATAAGAACTATTCTATTGAAACTCGATAAATAGATGTAAAATATAAATAAATAAAATAAAATGATTTTATTTCAGAAAACTTTGATCCATAACATTAATTTATAAATAATTAGTATTAGTACAGCTTAACCTATAGTTGTTAGTACTCTTATGTGTAATAACATTACAATTGAATTTGAAAATTAATTGAAATAAAATACCTCTCCGGTCACTCCGGTCGAGCCGGTCCATTCATGCCGAAGCGTGGCTCTCCCACAGTCAACACGGGCGTGTCAGACTCGCACTTGGCCGGTTTTTTTTTTTTTTTTTTATGATATAGGTGGCAGACGAGCAGACGGATCACCTGATGGTAAGCGATTACCGCCGCCCATGGACGCCTGCAACACCAGTGGTGTCACAAGTGCGCTGCTTACCTTTTAACCCCCTTCCCCTGGATTGGGCGTCCGGTACCCTCACTCACGCAGCGAAACACAGCGCATGCACTGCTTCACGCCGGTTTTCTGTGAGGACGTGGTATTACTCCGGTCGAGCCGGCCCGTTCATGCCGAAGCGTGGCTCTCCCACTGTGGCGCCTTCCATTCGGGAGGTTTGAATCCGAGCGTGAAACAATAGATTATTCAAAATTGTATCATTAGCTCGGCGGTGAGAAAAAACACATCGTGTTTCCTTTCACCGCTGAGGAAACCACGTGGCCGTGGTATCATTCCAGTCGAACAGACCCATTCAGGCTAAAGCGTGACCCTCCCACGGTGAATTATTTTAAACGCCTTTTTTATGTGATTGGTGGCAGACGAGCAGACGGATCACCTGATGGTAAGCAGTTGCCGCATAGACAACCGCGACACTAGTGGAGTCACAAGTGCGCTGCCAACCTTTACGCCATTTTTAGAACCTAAACACTTCACCACAGCCACTGTATATCTATTCAACAGGAATTCACCTCTAACGCCCCCACAATGCAGCTGCTTTTTGGGTAGCAACACGATAACATTTCTCAACTTTCTATTTTTCATATTTCAAAAAGATTTTCCGGCCGATTTTATAAAATATCGTATTGGTAAAAATAATAATATGTAAATTGAATAATTTATGTTTTGAATTTATATTTCATTTTAATTTATAATTTATAATGATGATTTTATTTATTATATCCAATACTTACTTACTCCACCGGCTCAGGGACCCGAAGCGAGTCTTGGCCTCCGAAACAAGAGAACGCCACTTTGATCGATCCTGCACTACTTGTCGCCAGTCACCGGCCTGAAGTTCTCGCAGATCATTCTCGACGACGTCCTTCCAGCGATACCTAGGCCGGCCTACCGGGCGTCGGCCCATCGGTCGGCTTTCTTGACGAGACGATGCTCGTCCAGTCTCTCGAGGTGACCAAGCCAGCGAAGACGAAGCGCCTTGGTCTCGCCAATGATAGATAGATAGATATTCTTTATTGCACAAAAATAAAATACAAGCATGATACAATAGCAACAGACAGTACAATAAGGCGGTCTTATCGCTTGTAGCGATTTCTTCCAGACAACCTTTGGGTAGAGGAAAGAAATATCGTGTTCGTAATAATAAGGGAAGGCAGTGCAAAGTAGTTTAACAAATGAAATTGAGAATGGCAGAAATATAAATTATTTTATATATTAATATTATTACATTACATAAATAATAATGAACAATACATACATACATATATATACCCAATAATAATATATACATAGATAATTAATAACAAAAATTCAATAAAAATATTTCTTATAGATAGGTATAAATGACCAGAGAGCAGACCACATAAAAAAGGAAGAAGATACAAGAAAAAAACAGTGTACCTATTTATAGAGATAGGAAGTGAGTTTTGACACGGGACTTGAATATAGGAAGGGATTGTGATTTCCTGATTGGAATGATGATAATATAAAATAAACAATGATGTTATCCAATACTAAAAAACTTATTCATTTTATTTAACAGTGTAAATTGTTAACTTATTTACTAAAACTTAACACAGGCGACTGTACCATAACATCTATAGTAGCAACAAACACACAAACAAGCACCGTAAGATTTACTATCTAGTTTCTAATCTTTATTCTTCTCCAGTCATTTTATTACCTCATTCCCCTCATTATATCCAAACATGAAAGTCCAATTAAGCCGAGATCATTGAACGCGGAGCCTGTAAAATCGTCTAAATTCTATTTTCATGAACATTAAACTATAAAAGTTTTAGTGTTGTCGGAGAGGCACATTGGACATTATTTGCGTAACAAGCGGGACAAAATTAGTGTGACAAGACCACTTTAAATAGGACTTTGACCCGGGGTTGTTAATTAGTTCGGTCTTTTAGACCGACGGTTAAGGTGACGGGTGGTCGTCGCATGCGACGTAAGTCACATTCGCCTTCTAAGTCGCATGAAGACGATTTTCGACGGGAACATTGCAAACGGGACGCAAAAACCATAAATTATTGGCTGAATAGGAAAATCTTTGCTTTTTTGTCACAAATAACTATGAATGTCACATTGTGTCACCTGTCAAAATCAGTCTTCTTTTTTATTTTTTTATGGTGTTATCCCGCGCACGGTTACGGCCGCGCTTGACACATCAGTCTTCTTCTTCTTCTTATTTTATTTGTGGCAATCAGCTTCTCGACTGAGAATTACTCCTGCCATTATCATGTTTTAGATTTTAGGCATTATTAAGCGGGACAGCCGAAGATAATTCGCCAATGTCAAGTAACTTATTGAGAATAAGTAGGTAGTCAACAGTCGAAGTCAGTCAAAGTCACAGTCACTCAATAAAATGCCGGTGTTTTGCGTTTTATCGACCTACGGATTCAGCGGATATCACTCTAAAAGCAATCGCGGGTTTTAAGACTCTATTAGGTCCAAGCAAGTTGTCACGAGACAACGCACTCGACACACAATAGCAGTGTTAAAAACGACACAATCCAACGATTCTTATTATTGGATCACTTTGCGGCACTTCACTGCACAAATAAACACCAAACTTGCACACTAAAACCACTAGACACTAATTTAAAACCTTTGAATTACATCAGCCCACGCGGCTTCTTTTGGCCCTACCCGCCGAACCCGTCAAAATCAGTCAAATCAGTGTTTTGAAATTTATAATATTTTGTTTATGCTTGTTGCTATTGACAACTATTTTGACGTTGCTTCTACCGCTCGCTTTAAGTCACTCGACCAACGAGTGGGTGGGGTCACTCGGTGCAGACGAAGGAAAAATTCAAAAATACAGAATTTCGTATGTCGAAGGAAAATCAGTAGAAATCGTGCGTTGGTTACGATGATAAGTCATAAGAGTAAATCAAGAATAGAGTTCCAGGCCATTTTCGACCCCCCTATTAACATCTCACAACACCCCACACTAACAGGTTAGTGCGTTTAGATATTTTGGTCACTCTCGAACTCCGAAGGTTGATCTTACGCTGGTCGCGAGTAAAAATAATGAAGATTCATGATGTCTTAAAAGTGTCACGTAATTCTCAAAACGAGCGTGGATGCGGTTTGTAGATGATAAAACACGAATGGTGACTGGTGTATTAGTGGGAACATGTTGTGGCTTTTACTCGTAAGAGAAGTAAAGAATGTGGACTGTTCCACATTCTTTTCTTCTCTCACGAGTACTTCTCACGTAATTGACATTTCCACAACATATTAATCGGAAAATGTGTATTTGGGCACGAGATTTTCTTTTTTTGTTGCGGCGGAAAGTGATCACCGCCGCCCATGGACATCTGCAACACCTGAGGTATCACATATGCGTTGTCGGCTCTTAAGAAAGGAGAACACCCTTTTCTTGAAGGTCACCAGGTCGTATTTGTTCGGAAACACCACGGATGACAGCTGGTTCCACAGTTTTACTGTGCGTGGTAGGAAATGACGTGAGAAACGCACTGTAGTCGATATAAATCCATCCAGGTGATGTGGATGGTGAAAAATTGCAGCTGGAATAAGGCCAAACAGCTCCTCGGACATTCCCCATTGTTAATGCGATAGAAGATGCACAGTGATGCTACATCTCTACGCAATGACAGAGGATCAAGTGTGTCGGAAAGTGCCTGGTCGTCGACAATTCTGACCGCACTTCGCTGGATACGATCCAGAGGAAGAAGCTGATATTTCAATATTTATTACTCTCAAAATTACGTGACATCCAAAAAATAGATTCAACGGGAACAATGCCTTTCCACTCGAATACTCCTGCTCTAAACTTGATAGGACAACAGCATTTCTGAAGGCAGTTAATGCCAATTCAGCTTACTAATGCATTTGGCTATTTATTGGTATTACATATATATATATATAATAAAATTTACAGTTTGCTTATTTATGGACATTTCTAACTTCTGCCCCTTCAAAAAAATTTTTTTTTATGTTATTAATGGCAAACGGATCAACTCAAGTAATTATCACCAGTTGATTAAGTAGACTGGTAGGGCAAACTAGCGACGCCAATCGATTTAAATTTTTAGCTACTAAACCGGATCTATTTTAAACAATTTCGGGGTTACAACCTCTCGGTAAACACCTATAATATTTATTAAATAACTATGCAAAAATGTTGGGTCCAACGCGTACGCGAAAAATTGATTCACGATAAAAGTGGCCGCTTTTGGCGGTAATCAATTTTTCACATACAAAAACGGACCCAACATTTGTGCATGGTTATTTAATAAATAGTATAAGTGCTTGCCGAGAGGTTGTAATCCCGAAATTGTGTCAAATAGATCCAGTTTAATAGCTAAAAATTAAAATCGATTGGCGTCGCTAGTGTGCCCTACCCGTCACCTTAAGTGGCACTTTATTTATTTTTTTGTGAGGCCGTGTTATATCTTCAGTCAAGTCAGCCCATTCATGCCAAAGCGTGGCTCTCCCACGGTCTTTACCTAACGTTAACGATGCTCAATGTTTGCCCACATCTGTAACTCCTTGCTGTCGCCTAGTCGCCAAATATTGTGCGATAATTCGCACATCTTCACTCAACTTTAGTCAAACAGTTCGCTGGTTCCGCGACTTTAATGGGATTTTTATAGGTTTTCTTGTTGGTCCAGACGCCATCTTGCTGGGTTGTTTTATTTGTAGTTGTATTGTCAACTCGTTAAAGTTTATTATCGTGTAATGGTTGTTTAAGTGTTTCATTTTGATGTGTTAAATAGTTTAAATAGCATAGGAAGCGCGCCATGTCATGTGCAATAAGTCCTATAAGATTTTTTTGTGGGAAAGGAGGCAAATAACTCTTTAGTCAAAGTAAAAATTGACATTGACTTGTTTTACACCACAGCAAACAAGCTAAAGGCCGTGTGGTCCCCGGCAGAGTAGAATAGGCCACCCTCACTCTTACCGAGGTGTCGTAAAAGGCGACTAAGGTAAAGCTGCTGGCATGATCATCAGCACCCAGAGAAGGAAAACTTTGCATTTATATCAAAACCCTCGCCAACCCGTCTGCCAAGCGTGGTGAGAATGGCAATTACCCCTCATGTGATTGAGGGAGGCCCGTGCCCCAGCAGTGGGGACTTAAATGGGCTGATGATGATGAAGCAAGCTAAAGGTGACGGGTAGGGCACTCTAGCAACGCCAATCGATTTTAATCTTTAGCTACTAAAACGGATCTATTTTAAACAATTTTGGATTACAACCTCTCGGCAAACACTTATACTATTTATTAAATAAACATGCAACATGTTAGGTCTGTTTTGTACGCGAAAAATTGATTCACGCCAAAAGTGGCCGATTTTGGGGTGAATCAATTTTTCACGTACGCGTTGGACCCAACATTTTTTCTGGGTGATTAATAAATAGTATAAGAGTTTGCCGAGAGGTTGTAACCCCGAATTTTTTTAAATAGATCCGGTTTAGTAGCCAAAAATTAAAATCGATTGGCGTCGCTAGTGTGTCACCTACCTGTCACCTTAAGCGCTTGCTCAGGGAATATTTTTATTCCTAATTCGTAATCAGCAGGTCAGCTTTTAGGCTAAACATTTCAGGCTAAGTTCCTTTTCTTTTTTATTATATTTATCCATAGGATTATTACGTCGCCTACTGTTATGTACTGTTTGCATACCTACTCTTTAGCTATTTGACTGACCGGATGGCGCAATTGGTAGTGACCCTGCCTCTTACGCCAAAGGTCGTGGGTTCGATCCCCACCCTGGACAAACATTCGTGCGATGAACACTTGTGTTTGTTCGGTGTCTGGGTGTAATATATGTATTTAAGTATATATTTGTGTTCCTCTGTTGTCTGATATCTGTAACACAATGTGCTTAAGCTACTTAGTACGGAATCAGGTCAACGTAAGAGATGTTGTGAGAATTATTATTATTATTATTATTATTTGTGAAAACTTTTGATTGGACTTCAGTAACATGTAGAAATGTATCTTCAAGTTTAAGTATCAATTAATATATCTGATTTCGTGGATGTTTATGGGTCGGCCAAGATTAATTCCTATCAGGTGACTCACTTGCTCGTTTGTCGCCTATAGCATAATAATAATAATACATCTAGCTGTAAGTTTTGCTAAACTGTAACAAAAGAGAAATCAGGACGCCTGTTGTAAGTGGTGATGATGTGAAATGCAATTAATATAATTTTTTTATGTGATAGGTGGCAGATGAGCAGATAGATCTTAAGATACATATTTACTTTAGGTACGCCGTGTGGTCCCCGGCAGAGTAGAATAGGCCACCCTCACTCTTACCGAGGTGTCGTAAAAGGCGACTAAGGTAAAGCTGCTGGCATGATCATCAGCACCCATAGAAGGAAAACTCTGCATTTTTATCAAAACCCTCGCCAACCCGTCTGCCAAGCGTGGTGAGTATGGCAATTACCCCTCATGTGATTGAGGGAGGCCCGTGCCCCAGCAGTGGGGACTTAAATGGACTGATGATGATGATGATGATGAGCAGATGGATTGCCTGATGGTAAGCGATTGCCGCTGTCCATAGACACCGGCGACACCTCCTTTAAACTCCCGTTCTCCCGTAAATTGGATATTGAGATTATTTACCCAGCAACTTGTAAATGGTGACGACTTGTTACGAAGGTCAGACGGCAGTAGCTTCGACCAGACTTTCCAAATACTCGATCATGGTTCAAGCGTAGTACCCCGGCCTCTATAGTGATAACTTTGGATACAAGGGGGAATGATACGCTAAAATGATGCGGTAAGAGACGGAAACAATAGAACATCTTTTATGTGAATGCGACTCACTAGCCAGAGGCGGAATGTGTCTTCTAGGTAACGCTTCTCCTAAACCAGGAGACTACAGGCACTCCCATTCGAAAGACATCGTGAAGCTGATGAAACGAATCTTTCGTTAGTAGGAGTGTAAAGAATAGGGGAGGTACGAAAGATCCCATAGGGTCGTGCCCCATGAAAATGGCCCTTAAAAGATTTTTTTTTATATGAGAGGAGGCAGACGAACAGACGGATCACCTGATGGTAAGCAATTCCGCCGCCCATGGACACCCGCAACACCAGTGGAGTCACAAGTCAGCTGCCAACTTTTCCCCTTCACAAACACAGCGCAGGCGCTGCTTCACGCCGGTCTTCTGTGAGGTAGTGGTATCACTCCGGTCGAGCCGGCCCATTCATGCCTAAGCGTGGCTCTCCCACATTTGAAGATAAGATAAGATAAGAAGATGCGGTGCATCCAACGATATCACGGCCTCACAAAGGCGTGTAAGAGCACCTGACCTATGTTTCGCATCGCTTCTCGGCCTTTTGGCTAAGATCAAAGTGTAGACCTATGTTTCGCTGAGTGAATGAGGGCACCGGAGAAAATCAACAAAACTAGAAGATTGGCAAGGAATGTTAATTAGGGCATAAACGATGAAGACCACGACTACTCTGCAAAGAGTAATGAGGATTCATTATCATCAGCCCATTTAAGTCCCCACTGCTGGGGTACGGGCCTCCCTCAATCACATGAGGGGTAATTGCCATACTCACCACGCTTGGCAGACGGGTTGGCGAGGGTTTTGATATAAATGCAGAGCTTTCCTTCTCTGGGTGATGATGATCATGCCAGCAGCTTTACCGTAGTCGCCTTTTACGACACCTCGGTAAGAGTGAGGGTGGCCTATTCTACTCTGCCGGGGACCACACGGCCAAGTGTTTGTTGAACCTGGCCGAATTGACGCGTCAGGTACCTACACGCGAAACTATTTGCCGCCACAGTATTGAAGGTGTACTCGTCAGGTAGATAGGTACAGTGGCGGACACATCAAGCTATACAAAACTGTCAAATTTCTTCATTCGATTATAAACCTTATAATGTTACACATTGAGTTCGAAATCGATTGAGGAAATTTGACAGTTTTATATAGCTTGACCTGTCCGCCACTGAACATCATGATCAATCAAGATTATTATAATATTATAATCCTGAATTTTCACTTCCAAAATTATTCCCAAAGTCATAAACTACGATGTAAGCTTTAGTTTTGCCGTCACTCTTCTTACATCAACATCATTTATTTATACAAAGTTAATAACGCTAGCTCACTTTGAAGTATAATTTGTGGATGCTCTTTGGCGCCATGATTTAAATCTATATAATTATTAAGATATGTTGATACGTGTGTATGTTTAAAAATGGTGGTTTTAAAGTAGATTTATGGTGTTTACAATTGCGGCAAAAGTGGGAATCAATTCGAATTGAAATAATTTGACATAGAAAAAGATTCTATAAATAGTAGCTACATTATCAAACCAGCGTAATGTTTTCTAAAAGGTGATTTGGCTTAGGTGACTTAGAGTAGAGAGAGGAACTAAAAAAAAAGTTGCTTGGCGGTACCGTGTGGGGTACCAAATGAAAGAGCTTTTTTAGCGCATTACAAATATGTAATTTTATTTACATAACTAAAAATATGTTGAATAAAAATTAGGTTAAGAAGTCGTATGCCACCCGTAGCAAAACAGATTCACTATAATAATAAAATAAAATCAATGTGGCATACGACCACGGCGATACGGCATAATAATTTCAGCAAAGACAATTTTCTTGTTTCGTACTTTTTAAAGCGAGTTTTTTTGGTAGTCAGGTTTTAGTTTTTAAACTTTATTTTTATAGCAAACGAAAGTTTATAGAACGTTTATGAATAACGCCCTAATAAGTCTATAAGGGTTCCATATGTAACCCACAAAAGTCCGAAAATACGAAACACCGTAAGAATGTTAGAATTAGAAATAGCAAAACAAAAGTTTATTTGACTATTCCCTGAGCACCTATTTCCTAAAATATTCTTAAACTGCATACCATTTAGAAAGATGTACTAAAACTCAGATTTGATGTTTTGGAATGTCCAATCGTCTGCTTTCGTGAGAATCTTTACGACGTGAAGTATAAGTGGCGACAGTCGGCCGTAAGTTCGCCATTTTGTTGCTTTTTCTTGAGGGATTACAATGAAACTGTTAAGTCTATTACTAGGAACTGTTTAAATACATAAAGTTATACGCATAAATAAATAAACTAATTAATATAAATAAAGTTGAATACATAAAAAATATTGCATCGAAATAAATAATAATGTTCAGTAAAAATATGTCTTGCCGATATTGTAAAACCGCCACTGTACGCGCCATTGTAATATTAGTTCCGCGGCAACGCAAGAGATGGCGCTGCGCGTAGCGTGCATCGCACAAGAATTTGTACGTTTCGATTTATACTAAAGCAACTTGTGACCATAATAAATGCTTTCCTAAATAATGTCCTGAATTTGAAGTTTCATTCATTTTCAACTCTGGGTTTTTGGGGTCTTGTACTCGATTCTGTACAGAAACTATCTCACGTTGTCGAAAATTTCATTTCCTTCCGCTGTATGAAAGAAGAAATACTTCTGACCTTTCATATCTTTTGAGCATAGCAAGCGGAAAGATAGACTGTCCAGAGCTTCTTGAACTTATAGGGCTGCGCACTAACTCGAAGTCTTTCAGACACCCCAGCTTGCTCTTTTTACCGCACGCAAAGACTAATTATAGGCGGAACGCATTTTCCATTAGAACATGTCAACTATTTAATAATTTGGCAAAAGTAAATGTCGACATTGACTTGTTCAACACTTCAGTTTCGAAATTGAAATGTGTACTGAATGATAACTTTTTCTCAAATGTTATTTAATTTCTTTTTTCCTGATAATGTCAGATGACTTGATCAATTTCAATGTTTCTTCTTCTAGGAGTGGCATACGTTGTTCGTTTTGTTTGTAATTTAGTAACTTTTTGTTTTTTTCTTTCTTAACATTAGGTACCCACTTGCATTTCTGTTAAACAACCAAGTGATTATCAGTGGAAACTTGTAATTGGCCCTTCAATGTTTTTTTTCTGTGACTGTATCCCTAAATCTAGCTGTAAGTTTTCCAAAAACTTGTAAAATAAAATAAAATAAATAAATAAACTATCCCGAAACGAAAGAAAACTATTTAATGACGACAACACATAATACATAAAACAAATAGTAAATAAAAATGGAACCTGGACCTGCGTACGCGCTGCCGACCCCTTAAAACATTAACACTCCTATTTTGAAGAACCTCATGCTGTATTCCTCCGGGAAAACCTCTACCTTACGCCTGTGGTCAATTCAATGGTATATAAGGTTTCGTTGTAGTCCTCTGGGCGTGAGTAAGGGCCTTGAGGCTGTCATATAGCATTCCTAGATCAAGATTGTTTGGAAATAAAACTTTAGCACTTTTATATACTACATTATACGTATATATACTTTATTATATGTTTATAATTGTAATTTCACTGTTGATTCTGATATCCGTAACACAGGTGTTTGAGCTACATATCTCGGAGTCAGATCAATGTATGTGATGTTGTGAAAATATTAAATATATTATTAATATCATTAAGTATTATTATATTACTTTGAATGATGTAATGATATAATAATATACAAACGTAGTCATATAATAAGAAACGTTTAACATGTTTTTGACCATGGGAGAGCCATGCTTCGGCATAAATGAGGCCTAATTTAAAGCAGTCGTTATGACCGAATCGGAATTTACCCCCCCCCCCCCCCCTCCCCTCTAAAAATTGGTTTGAACTAGATATAGTGAGTAGTTTTTTTTAATACGCTAGAAACCGTAAACCGCAATTTACCTTCCATATATCTTACTTGCTGCTACGGAACCATTCATGGGCGAGTCCGACTCGCACTTGGCCGGTTTTTTTACTTTAGTAGATATTTATTTAGGATTTATTTTAAAATAAAAAAGCCAAATGTATTCGCAGGTGCACAATTTTAACAGCCCTAAAACAACAGAAAATATCCCATTGATTTTAAACTCATTAGTCTATTTTTAATAAGGGCACCGCCACACGTGTACGCAGCCCGCATGACTGCATGACCTACACAAAGCCGAAAAAGTGGATCTCAATACTCTCATTTGCATGAAAGGTCTTACCACGCGGGGCGCCGGAACAATCAGCCTATTGTTCTAGTCGATCACAATGCGTAAAACAAAAGCGAGTGCGTATGCGGGCATGTGTGTATGACGCTTAAGTGAAAAGGTTTTAAAATTATTACGGGAAAATTGTTATAATAATTTCTGTGTCGGCTGTCTGCCATCTGCACCTTGTTATAAAATGAAATAAGCGCAACAATTCACATCAAATTTCTTAACGTAGGTACCTATTTATGCTACTATTGTATCCTTAGTATCAATTTCTTCTAAACGAATTCATAGTTATTAAAAAAAGCCGGCCAAGTGCGAGTCGGACTCGACCATGAAGGGTTCCGTAGTAGCAAGTATAAATGGAAGGTAAATTGTGGTTTACAGTTTATAACGTATTAAAAAAACTACTTAGGCGTAGTTTTTGCTTAATAATTATTTTACTATAGAAATAAGAGGGGGGATAAAATGTGTGCCCCCCCCCCCCACACATTTCTTCTTGCGCAAAGTATCATGTTTAGAAAAAAAATATATATTTAAAACCTCAAAATCATTTTTAAAGACCTATTTATATATAAAGACCCACTTTAAAAATGACACGTATGGGTTTGATACAAAAAAAATTGAGTTTCAGTTCTTTTCAAATTTTTTTTAACCTAATCCCCCAACATTTTTTTCTTATTTTTGTGTTAAAATCGTAATGCGGCTAACAAAATACATCTATTTACCAAGTTTCAATAGTATAGTTCTTATAGTTTCGGAAAAAAGTTGCTGTGACATAAGGACGGACAGATAGACAGACAGACATGCAGACATGACGAATCTTTAAGGTTTCTGTTTTTTGCGATTTGGCCACGGAATCCTAAAAATACAATCTCATTATATCGATAGATGGCGGTCTAAGTACTGTGCATTTCTCACGGAGTTTTCTAGCATCGTACCTCAGTTCGGTGGAATGATTTGCTGGAGGAGTATTTCCCGACGTCTAATGTCTTTGAGGCCTACAAGGAAAGAGCATCATCATCATCATCAGCCCATTTAAGTCCCCACTGCTGGGGCACGGGCCTCCCTCAATCACATGAGGGGTAATTGCCATACTCACCACGCTTGGCAGACGGGTTGGCGAGGGTTTTGATATAAATGCAGAGTTTTCCTTCTCTGGGTGCTGATGATCATGCCAGCAGCTTTACCTTAGTCGCCTTTTACGACACCTCGGTAAGAGTAAGGGTGGCCTATTCTACTCTGCCGGGGACCACACGGCCAAAAAGCATACTCCTTTTAAAATGCCGGCAACGCATTTCGCAATGTTCATGGGCAGCGGTGATTTTTACTATCAATTGATAAGCCTGCTCGTTTGTCGCCTCTAGCGTAAAATAAAGTTACATACATATATGTTTTACATGCTAGAGAAAATATACGACCAGGCGGGTAAACTTTACGGAACAAAAAAATCCGTAAATGGTTTTTATGTGATAGGTCACCTTTCTTACGGATTGGGCCTCAAGGACCTATACTCACTCGGGTGAACACAGCACAGACGCTGCTCCGCACTAGTGTTCTGTCCCACTGCAAGGCAAAGGCCTCCATCATAGAAATCAAGTTATCGCTACTATGATGGGATTAGGCTTAATCACCACGCTTGCCTAATGCGGATTGGTGAGGCCGTGGATCATTTCAAAAGCAAGACCCGGCCCATTCCCTTGCGGATGTAGGCTGAATTGCCGCTATGTTCCTAGTTAAAAGCGCATAAAATATAATCCAATAAGAGCAGCTGACATCAACGAGTGCATTACTCACTAGATCTAGTTAACGACGTGACTCACACCGCATTTGCAACTATTTCCTTGGGACAATCTCTACGGTGTTATTCTTGCATCGCTTTGTTGGTAAGTAGCTTATCACTTCAGTACCATGTCGAAGTAACATTTTTTACGAACCCCTTGGAAACTGTCTATAATAGGCAGAACAGTTACTTTGACATGGTACTAAAGTGTTAAGCTACTTTTGATGCTAACCGTAAGTCGACGTACAAAACCCCATTCGGAGAAAATGACCGAAAATGAAGTCGCTCTTCAGTAAGTTTTTTTATCAAATATGATATAATTTATTTTTATGTGATAGGTGACAGACGAGCAGACGGATCGCCTGACGGTAAGCGATTGCCACCGCCCCTATGGGCGCATTTGGCGGGTGTATAGACACCTGCGACACCAGCAGATTCACAAGTGCGCTGCTAACCTTCAAACTCCCATTTCCACTGAATTGGGCCTCTGGTAGCCTCATCTCACGCAGCAAAACATAGCACAGTGCTGCTTCACGCCTTTTTAATCGTCTCCCTGACTGATTCTCGAAGGTGGCCGTACTACATAGCCGTTGTGTATTGGTCGGTTTCCTATAGATGGCGCTAGCTCTGGCTAGCCGACTGATGCCTCTATCTCAGTATATATACGAGAAGGTTACTCTATGGTTGCAGTCCACTGCTGGATTAGGCCTCTCCAAATATTTCTATGGATTGACTACTCACATACAGCTCGTGCCAGCTCTACCGTGATTATTGCAATTCGTCACACCACCTGGCAATCTGAAAAATGTTATTTTTTTAATGTCTTATTTATGAAGATTAAAAAATATGTTAATAACAACTTCAGTCAGATTCTAGCTACCTATGTAACTATTCCAAATATTTTTTAAAGCAAAATCTCGTTCATCAAGGTCCAAGTTCTGACATAATCATCACGCCAATCATCATCTCCATGTAATGGCGAATTTATATTCATTGGGGCATTTAAATGTGAATGACACAAAAACATCTCTAGTGATTCACAAATCAGACAAATTCTTTTCTAACATCTTTGCCGTCTAAAAGGTTCCTCTAATAGAGACAAGCTGTCATACAACAATTAAATGTATGATTCATGTCAAAAAGACAATTCCAAGATCCGTTTATGATGATGAAACACAACCAAGATTAGTCATTTGGTAGAAAACAAGGAAATTAAAAACAATTTTGTGATTTCGACTCGCACAAAATTTTAGCGAAACAGAAAATATCAATAACAGGTAGGTTACTGTAGATCCCACAGAACCTCCTAATGGTTAACAGAACCTTCTAAACGCAAAGACTCGTGACAGTCGGTGGCTGATACCGACTGACCAAAATCAGAAAGCACTTCAATGACATTGATAAGAGGGCGTTGTACAACGTTTTTTATATGCGAAAATGTCAAAACAGCCAACTTTTGCCACGTGCCAAATAACTGTGATCGGACTTTAAGTAGTACAAAATTGTCGATAGGTTCAGAGGGAAGTAACTGTCATACTTCAGCCACAGTTGTAGCAATACCTACTCTAATACCTAGTCTTAAGTTTTTATGCTGTACTTTGAGTGCAAAAGTATATTCCTTCATTCATTTATTCAGTAGGTGTTATATATATCATTCATTATTTATTTATTTTGAATAAAATATAGCAACGTCTGCCAGGAGTCTTTGCGTTTATTATAGTTGTATCTAGTTATTGTCGCCACAAAAGGAGAACCCCTAAAATTTGAGATTCATATCATAAAGGTCTTTGAATGTTGATGGCGACTAAAACGCGCTATCAAGGAGCTCCTTTGGTGGTGCGTACTCTATAATACATAATTGGACAATAGCAACACCAGATGGAATTCAAATGGCCAGAGTGATACCACGGCCTAACAGAAAACCGGTCCATGAAGCAGCTGTGCTGTGTTTCGCTGCGTGAGTGAGGCTACCGGGCCCCTGCGCAGGCCCAATCCGGTGGTTTTAATAAAGGTTGGCAGCGCACTTGTGACTCCACTGTGTCGCGGGTGTCTATGGGTGGCGGTAAGCGCTTACCAGACGATTCGTCTGCTCGTCTGCCACCTATCACATAAAAAAACAATTGAGGGTTTGATCTATTAATCTTACAGTTATCAGTTTAAGCTTTAGACGGTCTTATAACAGCATGACCAAGACTGTTATTGAATTTATTAAAATATACATATAGGTAGCTCATAACACCAACGCCATTTGTTTGAAGTCCTTATAAGCCGTTGCATTTAAAAAAATATTAAAATATTCTCTTTTTTATCATAATAATTATGGTTATAGTTGGTCCTTTTTAGAACATGTCTGGAGATGAATGACAATGGAGCTTGCAGCTTTGCAATATGGTCTCCAATTGCGGTTTTGGACTGACAGTTTAAATTAACCCAATTTATCCATCTTAAACCTAATTACATGTATGCCAAAGAAGATCTTTAGAAGTCCTTTTTGACAGTCAAATGTTTGTAAGTAGGTAAATTTCGATTCCATTTGCTTATTATTTCGAAACATGTTATTTCACAATAACTGTAAGTCCTTATTAATTCGCATATGTATAGCATTGTAACTTGAACAAGGCTATTTTTGACATGCAAATTTTATTAACTTGAATTAAAAAAAAAACGAACAAAAAAGAACAGATGCATCAGAAACAAAAAGGAAAAAACTTTCTTTGTCATTTTCTACCGATATAATGACAATAATTTTTAGCTCAGAAAAAACTTAACCCTTCGGACGTTTTTTCTAAGTTGGCTCAGATTATCTAGAAAAAATTGCCAGCTCGAATTAACACGTATGCAAATGAGGTCGAAAGAGCCCATGCACGAAATATGGCATTAAAAACAGAGGCTGGGGAGGGTTGAATGTGGGGTCGGCATTTTTTCGTCTCGCTGTCTAAAAAGGAATTTTTGATAAAAATCTTTTTTGTTTTTTTGTTTTTTGCTTTTTTGTATGGGATGTTTGATTGTTTATTGGGATGTTATGTTTTTATCCTTCCTATCTATATTCAAATGGTTGAACTTTCACGCATTTACGCATAAGGTTAAAAGGTAGTACAATTTATGACTGTTTACAAAATCAGTGTGTAGTGATACCATGGTCTCATAGAAAACCGGCGTGAAGCAGCACTGTGCTGTGAGGGTACCGGAGGTCCAATCCGGGGAAAGGGAGGCTTTAAGGTTGGCAGCGCACTTGTGACTCCGCTAGTGTCGCGGGTGTCCATAAGCGGCGGTAATCGCTTTCCATCAGGTGATCCGTCTGCTCGTCTGCCACCAATCACAATAAAAAAAACAAAATTCGGTACCAAGGGCACATTTTTGGTTCCGAAGTGACTTTTTGGTTAAATCAACTAAACTAAAAAAATACGTTTCTAAGCAATACTCAAAGTGAGGGCCCTATTCCTTGTAATACCTTTCACTATTCGTTAAGCTAACGTTTGCTAAAAAAAACACTTTTTTTTCGATATTCGACCATTAGTACAGTTTAACTAAGGATCGTAAAATGGCCCTTAGAGTGACAGGTAGGGCACACTAGCGACGCCAATCGATTTTAATTTTTAGCTACTAAGCCGGATCTATTTTAAACAATTTTGGGGTTACAACCTCTCGGCAAACACTTATACTTATACTTAACTTTTTGGTCTGCTTTTGTACTCGAAATTTGAATTACCGCCAAAGACCGCCAAAAGCGGCCACTGTTGGCGTGAATCAATTTTTCACGTACAAAAAAGGACCCAATATTTGTGCATGTTTATATAAGAAATAGTATAACCACCTTATTACAAATCGCGAACAAAAGTTACTACTGTACTAAAGTTCATGTCATCCCGTTCCAACACACAATGTTAAAAGAGGCTGGCAGATGTTTTGTTCCAGGACTATCCTTAGTTCATGATTTGTAATAATGGGGTAAGTGTTTGCCGAGAGGTTGTAATCCCGAAATTGTTTAAAATAGATCCGGTTTAGTAGTTATAAATTAAAATCAATTGCCATCGCTAATGTGCCCCACCCGTCACCTTAAGGTGACGCATCCACGGAACTAGCGCCGCCAGTTGATTTTTATTGATTGTGGTATTTGGAGACATTTAAAAAAAATACAACGTTGAATCTATAAAGGAAGCTATTAAGCTTATTTTTGAGATGTAGATACTTGTGTAATCTTATCTGCTTACCATAATTTTCATTATTGCCTAAAGTAGCCACTTTTAGCTATTTAGATACAAGTCTATAGAAATAACATCCATCATGGGCTCATACGGAACCCTACACAGCGCCGGCATTGCCGGCATGCTTAACATCAGGTGATCCGTTTGCTCGTCTGCCACATAAAACATGTACTTTACCGGTTTTATTTTTAATCGAATCCAACGATAGTGAAATGTAAAATGACTTTAGGGACAAAAAGTTACCAGAAAAGCTCGACGTAGATTCATGGCGGACTTGAACCTACAGGATTCGGTTTCTACTACACAGAGTTCGGCGCTCTTGACCACTGAGCTAATGATTCCCGAAGGAAGCGGGCGGAACTAACTAGCCATTCCAGCAAAATTACGTCATCGCTCGAGAGATGGGTTAGGGCTTATAGACAGAGAGCATTGTTTCGGTGACGTAGTATTCTGTGAATACATATCTTGTTAGCTCAAAGGCTAGTAAATTTGAAAGTCGCTTGGGGTCGTTGGGCAAAAATTTATAGATATTGTCATGAGAAGATTTCTGTCTTACCGTGAAACACTGGCCGGAGGCCACTGGACCTGCTATATAAAAAAAACTAATCAAATGAAAAAAGAGTGTGAGAAACTCTATGTACACTTTCCGTTCCGTTATTTTATTAATCCACACCACACAATTTCTCGAATCATTTTATTCAAATCGGATATTGATAACTGGCAGGTGACAAGAAAAAGTTTGCATTTGAATTAGAAAAAGGAACTACCAAGTTCGAAATTTAAATATTTTCGCTACCGTTCGCGCGCACAGTGGGAACTGTCGAGCAATAATGCAACGGATTTGCATACCAAACTCTTTGGTTGACGAATGTGAGAAAAAAATACGCTTCAAATGTATAAGGAGGTTTAGTGATGTGATTAATGGTATTTTATGAGAAATTGAATTGAATACCCAATGAGATTGTTATTCAATTACGATTCGATTCGATTCCATTTAATAGACGTCATACCTGCGAGTATTATTGTTTTTTGATTTAGGTTCAAGACTTCGTATTAAATTATTATGTTCATAGGTTTTGTTCTGTTTTTTTTACAGTGTTGATGTGTACTTTTACAGGTAACTTTATATGTTGTTAAATTGAAATGTACATTTAAAACTGCATATATACATCATTTGCAAAAATATTTATACTAAAGTTGTATTTCCAATCAAGTTTTTCATCAGATAGAAGCTTCAAAGTATTAAACCATGTTTATATTACATACTACGAAATAAGCAAATATAAAAAATATAACCTAAGTAATGAATAGAGGTACTCTTCGTAAACGTTCGCTGTAACTGTAAGGATTCTCACCAACATTTCAAATCATATTATACAAATTATTCTAATTTATTCTAAACGTTAAATCGAATGGATTTACGCAGGTAGCGGATCTTAAGGAGTCGTAATTGAAATCATTTGTTAGGCTGGCAACATTGTATTGTGTATGTTGATGCAAAGTTGTCAATAAATTATGTGGGATTATAGACGGGGTTAAATCGTGCTGATATTATTTCCATTGTGTTATTACTTATCTGTGATAGTTTTTTTTTTATGGCTTGCTGCTCTCTGCCAATGTCAAGTGATTAAAGAGACACGTTCCTAAGAACATTTGTTGTGAAATGAGCTGGTTCTCTTCAGATGATTGAGTTTGGGTTATTATTACACATCACCTAAAACAAACAGAACGTACACTGATATACACATTTAGACAACACAAACTTTGGTAATTGGGAGATTCATAGAAACTGTTACTATAATCTTATATTATACAATTTGATATAGTTACATAAATATTCAATATAACGTGAGGAGGAAAGGGAAAGAAGGAAAGGGAAGTTGTCTGTGATAGTTTGATGTTTATGTTTTTTTATAGTGACACAGTACTCGTCTCTGCTTGACGGTAAGCAAATAGAGAGCCCACATTGCAATTACAACGGACGCGATGCCAAGTCATCACTTCCGTTGACACTGCCAAACTGGCCCGTGAGATATTGCTTCACATTTCGTTTGAAGTAATCCATATTGTATGAAGGATGAAATACATGTACCAGCAACGAGTTCCATTTCTTAATTATTATTTTTTTTTTACGTTATAGCGGACAAACGAGCAGACGGCACACCTGATGGAAAGTGATCACCGCCGCACATGGACATCTACAACACCTGATCACATATGCGTTGTCGGCTCTTAAGAAAGGAGTACACCCTTTTCTTGAAGGTCACCAGGTCGTATCTGTTCGGAAACACCACGGATGACGGCTGGTAAACGATTAATGGTACGGCAGAAATAGGAACTGCCAAATTTTAGTCCGGATTGGAATAGTTGATGGAGTGTATTGTGAATGTTCAACTACGATCAGTACCCTTACCATGAGTTTGAAAAACTGTTCTCGCTATCGAAAACTATCGCTTTGTCCCTTTCATTGTGGTGCACGTGAAAGAGACAGAGCAATAGTTTTGGAAAACGAGGATAGTATTTCAAACTCATAGTAAGGCCTCTGAAGGCGATTTACGAGACTGCAATCTTAATGGATGTTAATGAGCGGCGATGATTGCTTTCCATCAGGTGACTCGCTTGCTTGTTTGTCGCCTCTAGCATAAAAAAAATCAGGATTTTAACTACAGGAAAATGACAAAAGCACTGTCGTCCATATTCCAATTTTGGGTTACGTACCAAATAAGGGTAAAGCGGCGATATATTCTGCCAATAATTGTTTGCTTAAATTGAATAAAAGTATTATTTTACTAATCTCACTATTACATCACTACAAATGATAAAACTTTATTATGTGGGCAGATATTTATCGCACAAAATTTTATACGTGTTTTATACTTGTCTTCCCACTTCAGAAATCGGCCATTACACTACAAAGTAGTTTTATGATTCTATGTGGGAACTTTTTGACATTATTACCACCACATTATTAACGTAGTCAGTGGCTGAACATTTATTATATTTACTTGAAATTCATACAACGTCTCTTAATATTATCCTGAATCCGTGCTAACTACTAGTAGGTACTAGATACTTATACTACGAATATCAGACAACAGAAAAATTAATAGGTCGAGTGAAGAACTCTAAATTTAGGTATCCGTGTATATTAAATTATAATGAATGAATGAATATACTTTTATTGCACTCAAAATAGAGTATGAAAACTTAAAAACTAGATGTGTACAACGAAGGCGGCCTTATCCCTATGAGCGATCTCTTCCAGGCAACCTTTGGATAAAGGACACTTGATGAAGGTGTAGGGCGGTGCAATCTTAAATATTTATATACTTACACAGAAAGTTTAAATGAAAATACATAAATAAAATATGAATATACTAATACATACAATATATAATACATATGATTAATAAATAGATAAATATAGCAACTAAAATAATAACAATGGATCCCAAAGCAGACGAATGATTCTCAGAGGACAGGAAGAGATGGGTGATAAATTGAAATACATTTTAGGTACCCAGGCACTGTACATACACGTGTCGCCTCTTTACAAGAAGAATAAGCTGCTTCTTCATCACACGAATGTTTGGACGGAGTGGGAATTGAACCTATGTATACCTTTGGCGTAGAGAGCAAATCATTTTCTTAACAAAAAAGCTCATGTGCAAAATGTGACGCCAAGCGCAGCCCGCGCTTTAAAATGGAAAATTTCCTATCTTGTTGTCTACCGGCTATCAATGTACTATGTCACCACAGAGAGCTATAGAGAGCTCATCTCACTATCGGATTAAAATTAATTTTATTTATTTACTTAACATCCAGAGTGAGTCATATGACTTGATCGCTATTGGCAATAATGACTAATACTTTTTCTTCTTCTTCTTCTTCTTTGCCTGTTCCCACTTTAGGTGGGGTCGGCTCTCCTTATCCTTCTGCGCCAGGACAATCTGTCCTGGGTCGGGTCAGGAAGTTGGGACTTCTTGACTAGGTTGGCTGTACTGGTCCACCAGGTCAAGGGCGGCCGTCCCCTTCCTCTCTTGCCTTCTGGGATTGCCAGTGCTTTCTGGACCACATGCTCGCTGTCTCTCCGCATGACGTGGCCGTACCATCTGAGACGTGTTTCGGTGAGCTTTTCCTGGACAGGGGTGACTTTGAAACTTGAAATAATGACTGATACTTTTTAAGGTTCAAAAATGTATATACCCTAAGGTACCGACTAATGGTAGCAGTAGGTATTTTATCATCAGTAAAGTGAATTACAATTTCAAATGTTTATATTTACCCACCCACCTAAATGAGCTAGATCTAGTCTAAATAATGCTTAAACGTTCAATATCCACAACAAATCCTGAACCAAAATACCTACATATTTTAGCTACAAAAAACATATTTTTAAAATCTACGGAAAAAAAAGTTCTTACCCCCTTTTACGTTTCAAGCGCGAATTCACTTCACAAACAAATGAATGCATAATTTAAAAACAAAACACATTTACATCATCCGTAGTAACGCGCACCGCAATCATGATTAGGCGCCAGCAAAATTCGTATTTCAAAATTGGAACTCTGGAACGGAACGTCAATCGCGAAGTTAATTTGATTGGCCGAAATCCCGCGGGACGATCGTTGAAACGGGGGAAATCGGAGAAAAATAAAAACTTTTTATATCGTCATACGTGGACTGGCCAGTGTCAAATGAGCTCCCACGCCCTCGAAGACGTATTTTTTTTAAGAACGAATGCTTTGATCGAAAATGTGCCAATCTTTGATAATATGAATTTAAATTAATTAAAAAGCTACACAACTAATAATTACTTACAAATTATAGTGTTTATAGATGTTTGAAGACATTTTAGAAGGCAAAGTGCGCCTAACATCAGAGATCTAGTTATTTTGGTCGCTTATCTGTAGGGTAACCAATCCAAAGTCTCGATTGATCGAAGGGCGATAGCAAATATAGCGAGATGGGGTGAGTTCGCACATTTTCGCCATGTGTGTTTCGTGGGTGGGACTTAGAATATGTGTAGGTAAAGATATGTTGTATTGTGTTGTGGGAAGATTGCGAGAGATAACACTGTTACTTAGTTTTTCCGGTTTGTAGATTCTAAATAAAGTTTCTTATATGCTTACCTAAACTAAAAAAAAAAATAAGGTTTAGATTCAAGTATGCGCTAAATCTTTTTTTTATGATATAAGTAGCAAACGAGCCGACGGATCACCTGATGGTAAGTGTTTACCGCCGCCCATGGACACCTGCAACACGAGGCGTCACAAGTGCGCTCCTTACCTTTTAACCCCCTTCCCCTAAATTGGGCCTCCAGTACCCTCACTCACGCAGCGAAACACAGCGCATGCACTGCTTCACGTAGGTATTCCTCCGGTCAAGCCGCCCATTCATGCCGAAGCGTGGCTCTCCCACTGTTATATCATCAGATTCAAACTTAATACTTATTTATCAAGCTAAATTCTAATCGTGTATTTCCAAAAACACCATTCACTTAAATCAGTTTACAAAATTAAACCCATTTAATTTTACTTTAGATAGGTTATTTTAGATTAGATAGATAGAGAATTCAATAAAAAAAGTCCATTCTATAGGTCAGATTTAATATGCTCAGTTGAATCTAAACATAAATTATCTAAAACTAGTTTCTTTAGAGGTGTGTCATTAAAAGAACTAGATTTAACTGGATTTTAGAATTAATCAGATAGTTCATTAAAATGCCTACTGCTCCATTAGAGTGAGAAGAAACATCTATGACGAGAGAGGTTAATGACCTAACAATAACCATAATGGTATGGGTACATGGTACTCCACTGGAAAGCAGATATAAAAAATTATAACAATTTCCCAAAAAAAAAAGAAAATGTAGGTTCTTGACTTGCTTTATAATTAATTTCGACGACCTGTTTGGAACAGTGGGTGAATGCTGCAAGGGTTGCGGGTTCGATCCCAGCACAGTATAAACATTTGTGTGCATGAACATGTCTGTTTGCATTGGTCTGGGTATTTTCTATGTATTATAAGTATGTATTTACAAAAGAAAAGTATTAAATTTATTTATTTGTAATCCCACTCTGTTGATTCTGATATCCGTAACACAGGTGCTTGAGCTACCTATCTCATTCGGATCAATGTATGTGATGCTGTGAAATATTTATTTATTTAAATTGTACGCTAGTAAACAGGATCTATTTTTGATAATTTTCGAGCTTCGGCGTCTCGGAAAACACCTTTTCTATTTATTTTATACTTATAGTTTATGTTTTATAAAGTACAAAAGAAAAGTATCAAAATGTATATTTTTGTTATTCCGCTGTTGTTTCTGATATCCATAACACAGGTGCCTAAGCTACCTATCTCGGAGTCAGATCAATGTATGTGATGTTGTTAAATAATTATTTATTTAAATTTATTAAAATTAACTTTTTGGTCTGTTTTTCCACTCGAATGTTGGTTTACCGCCAAAAGCGGCCACTTTTATTATGAATCAATTTTACTAGTACAAAAACTGACCAAATATTATTATGTGAATGATTATTATTAAATAGTATAAGTGTCTGCCGAGAGAATGGAGATACTGAAGCTCAGAAATTGTATAAAATATATTCGGTTTACTAGCTTGCGGTATACAATTGGCGTCACTAGTGTGCCCTACCCGTCCCCTTGATTAAAAATTAAATATTATTGACATCGATTTACATTTAAATTACTATCATAACAGTGAAACTTACATATTTGGTAGGTCTTCTAACTAGGCACGTTATTATGAAAATAAGATGGTGGCCCGGTTTATTTTCTGCCCAGTGTATGTGTCGCAGCTATCTGGTTAATCTAGCCATACAATTGGACGCCTAGGGCGTTTGTTTCACGCCGGCATTCAATAAAATGGCTGAAGTTTGTCGCCACCATCATCCAACTAGATGCTTAATCATAATGGCCATAGCTGTTTGAACTAAAAACTCGACTTAAAATTTTCGTTAAAACTTGCAAATGACATACTATTATTTGGCATTTCTATGTTTATAGACTAATATGACTATTTATTACACTTCATTTTAGCTATAATAGTGCACAACGCGAGATTATCGAACCATGGCTGCGTTTCCACAGATGTGGAGCTGCGCGAAGTTAAGCGGAGATTTATAAAAATTGACCAATCACATTGCTCAAAATACACATCTCATCTATTTTAAGCAATGTGATTGGTCAATTTTTATAAGACTCTGCTTAACTCTCCGCAGCTCCACATTTCTGTGGAAACGCAGCCTAAATTCACAGCTGTTTTTCTATATGGATGTCTTATGATCGTATTCTTATAAATACTTTATAAGTCGATTTTTATAATTACAGAATCTCTAGTTCCTAACGGAATAGTAAAAAAATATCAGTTTTTTTTTCAGTTTTTTAGCGACAATGAAAAAAGAACAGTTATTTTTTCTTGTCCAATGTCCATGGTCTCTTTTCGGTTTCGTAACGATAATAAAGTTGAAGAGCTGATGGCGAGCCCTAACATAGTGGGAGAGACGAAGGCACATAGACTCCGATGGCTCGGCCACGTTGAAAGAATGGTATCAGATCGGGGCGCCAAAAGGGCATATCTTGCTCAACCTACTGGTCGCCGGCCAGTGGGGCGCCCACGCTACCGCTGGCGGGATGTAGTGAACGCGGAACTGCAGGAATTGCAAGCAGGAGATTGGCGACAAGCTGCACAAGACCGAGAAAAATGGCGGCATCTCGTATCGGAGGCCAAGACTCATTTTGGATCGTTGAGCCATCGGAGTAAGTAGTAGTAAGTAAGTAATGTCCATGGTCAAATTTTATTAAGTCATTGACAAAAATGGCCTGAACTGCTTCAATAAAAGTATGGTACGGAAGTGCCTACGGATTTGCTTGACATAAAAATAAATTAAATGTACGTATATTAATTTAATTCTGAAATATTACTTGTAATTGAAAAATTACCGGTTATTGTAAGCTTTTTTCTTTGAGGTTATGTTAGTCTGTTGACTATTTTTTTTTATTTTATGTTTGATTATCCAGACAGTGATTTATTATTATATCCAGGTCCCGATCAATCAAGTTTCTCTGTATTAACCACAATAATTCACCGATATACAATTTACATATAAGGTAAGCTGTATAAGTGTTAGTTACAATCATCTGCAACCTTATCTATAAAGCATTAGGTATTATTATCGATCACATGCGCCCGCGCCGGTTGTAAAACAAAGAGCGGGTGCGCCGCTTATTATTACCGCGCTAAACGCTGCATTAATATGCAGAGGTGATACGTCATGCTGGAAGCGCTGCGTAGACGCAAGGGGGAATATAAGACGGCCTAAACGATATTGATAGTAGCTATTTTCATATATTTTATAAATAGCAAAAACTTAGCTACTTTTGTTAAGGGTCAGTCATTATAAGGTCGCCGGATCTATTTTAAACGATTTCGGGTGTTACAACCTCTAGGCAAACACTTATACTGTTTGTTAAATAACCATGCACAAATGTTGGGTCCGTTTTTGTACGCGAAAATTGATTCAGGCCAAAAGTGGCCGCTTTTGGCCGGAATCAATTTTTCGTGTACGCGTTGGACCCAACATTTGTGCATGGTTATTTAATAAATAGTATCGAAATTGTTTAAAATAGATCCGGCTTAGTAGCTAAAACTTAAAATCGATTGGCGTCAGTAGTGTGCCCTACCCGTCACTTTAATAATGTGCGATGAACTTAAAACATTTGAATAAAAACTCACTCAAATTCCGTGAATCGAAAGCGCGAAAATTACTTGAGATTCGTTAAACTTAGTATTTACATGTGATTTAAGTCACTCGTAATTTATTATTAACAGTGATCACTTTTATGTTTTTTAGGCTCAAGTGATCCGTCAGCTCGTCTGCCACCTACTTATATCATAAAAAAAGAAAAGTTTTAGAAAGATTATTTATTAATAAACAAATCCACCACCTTATTAGACTTATTAGTAAATAATAGCCATCATATTTGAACAATAAAATTGTCCTTATCACAGTGAATTTGTTGATTGAAAATTGATTATAACAACGTATTGACTCGCGTTGACGGATCGGACACCGGTAATCAAACACTACACAGAAACAAATGTACGTATAGTTGTAAGAATGTGAAATTGATAGGTTTAATAAAAAGCATGGCTTGACATCGTCAAGGATGACATGCGTGCCAATAAATTGTCAAAACTATCAAAAACTAAACTATATATAACTGTCAAAAATATCAAGTCTCGCTGTATGACATTCTACCCCCAAAAATCCCCCGCCCTATTAACATTCCTTGTCTTATGTCTTTATCCTTTTCCTCTGTTATAAAATATTTATGTATATATATTAAAAAATTTAATATTAGACGCTGAATGAGTCTTCCTCTTACTTCGCATGTTATTATATTATTTTTTTTGGAAATTAGTTTTATTTTAGATGATGTCAAAACTGATCAAAATAGAATCCACTCGTCACACTGGTCAATCTTTTAATTAACGTCTCTTTAATCACTCGACATTGGCAGAACTATAGATGTGTCGCAAGACATAGTAGCAGCCATTATATAATAAAAAAAATACCACAATGCATGCACAAGATCGCGTGAAGTCGCGCCAGACTAACAGCTTAGGTTCCAACCGGGTCAAAATGCTAAGATTATGATGATGATGATAAAAAGTATAAGTTATAAATCAAACTACATACTTATATACACCACAAAAACTCAAGTATCAATAACCATCACTCCGTCTACACAACTAAGCAACGCGTCACACTATAAAATAATAGGAATAGAATAAAAAAAACAAGCGGACATGAATGCCAATGCGCGTACTTTTAGAAAGGGTTCTCTATTAATATAATAGGGGTCCAAGTAACCCCAAGTAATCATAGGTGATCTGGGCCAACGACCTTTTTCTTTTAACATCCCGATTAGTGATGCGCGTGCGACTCAAGCTAATTGAAATTTTATGACTTGAGTCTTTTAAAAAGATGTTTTCAAGCCGGCTGGAAACGGTTCCGATTGATAATCTAAGACTCACAGAATAAATAAATATAAATAAATAAATAAATATTTCACAACATCACATACATTAATCTAACTCCGAGATAGGTAGCTCAAGCACCTGTGTTACGGATATCAGAATCAACAGTAGGATTACAATTATATACATATAATACTTTTCTTTTGTAAATACATACTTATAATACATAGATAACACCCAGACCAATACAAACAGATATGTTCATGCACACAAATGTTTGCACTGTGCGGGGATCGAACCCGCAACTCTTTCGTTAGATTCAGCGTCTATCACTGATCCAAACGGGTTGTCTATTTTCTTGAAGAGTTTGAGTTTTCCTGTGGAGTATTTGATGTCACATCACTAGTGTTAACATCCCGATTCAAACGGCTATTAAGTTTCGGACAGTGTTGGTTAGCCAGCTGTGGTTTAGAATGGGTAATGGTTTTAGATAATAATACGCATGTCAATAGGGAAGAGGTAACCGCAACGGATCCTGGAAACAGATTTTTGGTTTTTATATTAAAACTGTCGACCTGCGCCGGCTTCGTAGGGGGTGCAATATTATGTATTTATTATATTCCTATACATAATTAAAAAACCGCATCAAAATCCGTTGCATAGTTTTAATGTACTATGCATTTTTTTTTACTGTAGATAGGTAAGCGTTTGACCATATTTCACCGGATGGTCTGAGATGTAGGATTCGAACCTATTTGTGCGGACTTTTAGTATTTCTACCATGTACCTGTGTCTATTGAGGGTCTGCCTGGTGGAGTAGTGGAAGCATACATATGTTTAGGCAGCCAAAGCGACTTTGTTTTATGTATAAATATCGTAGTGATAGAAATTGTCAAGGATTGTTTACCACCTTTCGATCAATATATATATATATATACAGGGTGTATCTGAGAACATTTACATCCCTTTAACTGCGTGTTCTACTAATCATTATGAAAACATTTGATCTATCATTTTTGGAAATAGCATGAAAAAATTTTCAACTTTACATACAAAGTCGGTCACGTGACTTGGTCATTTTGTATGGGGAGTCGAAAAATGTTTCGATGAATTCATTGAACAAATGTTGAACAAAAAGTCGTTGAACAAATGTTGTTCAGAATGGTTTGTAGAGAACGTTAGACGGATGTAAATGTTCCTGTGAACATGTGTATCTGTATACACCCTGTATACTACCGCTCGATGGAAAACATCGTGAGGAAACCTGCACGTTTTGGATAATTTCTCAAAATTATTGATAGTTTAAACATCGACTATACTACTATCATGTATTTGAAAACTTTCCTTTTTTAAGGGTTCCCAAGGTCAAAGTCGCTTCATTGTAATCACCGATTTCACGAATCCAAGATCATGGTCCAAGCGTACCCCGGTCTTTAAGGCTACAGCTTAGAACGCAATTGGTAAGACACACTGAGATTAAATATGATATAAAATTGCAAAGGACTAAGATGTAGAGAGTAAGCGGCAGAAAACCAAAGTCATCGACATTGCTCACCGGATTAGCAAGCTTAAGTTGCAGTAGGCTGGCCATATTAGCTGCAGAATCGACAACCGATGGGGTAAACGAGTTCTAGAGTGGAGTTCTTGCCGCGTCTTGGCAAACGTAATGTAGGGCGCCCTCTGGCTAGGTGGGGGGACGATCTGCGCAGGATGGCTGGCAAAAGCTGGATGCGAGAAGCCATGAGATCACAGTGGCGAACAATTGGAGAGGCCTATGTCCAGCAGTGGACTGCGATAGGCTGATGATGATGATGATGATGATGAAGATGTAGAGCGGACTCAAATAAGAACCCACACGAATACACTCGGCGTCATGTTACCTTTGTTGGACTTTGGACCGTCCTTATATCTGGGACACAAGTGCAATTTTTTGCACTACTTGTAGAAGTTGTAGACATGATACCGTGAGTACACCTTCCAAATGGAAGGTGACTAGCTCGAATCCGAGCATGCAAAATATTATGACGAAACCTGCAGATGTCCTCAACTCTACTGGGTCTTAATTTCGACTGCATTAAAAAAATCTTGCACGAAAACAGTCGAATTTAGTTCATAAGATGCTCTACTCAAAGTTTAAATTGAATTTCAACTACTCAATAACATTGCACGTGTGTACGAAACTCATTATTAAAAATAAGCGGACCAGATTTCATACAATTGAACTTTTTGTTTTGAACCCCCGCGGAGTATGCGTTGTCCTTCAAAACAACCATTTTGTAATTACAAACCTCTCATATTGCAATATCAACTTTATGTACTTGCTATAAGGCCGATGAAATAATCGTATGTGAAACTTTTTGTATCGAATAAAAATTTACAGTTATTTGGGTATGTTCTTTTTGTGCAAACTGTTGAAAATAAATATGTGTGATGATCAACCTTATATTAAAAGTTATTTTTACTTTTTTAAAGTACCTAATTAAGTTTTAATATTATTTCTATGTTACTCACATTATTTATATAGCAGAAGTAATTACTTTATCATCATCATCATCATCAGCCCATTTAAGTCCCCACTGCTGGGGCATGGGCCTCCCTCAATCACATGAGGGGTAATTGCCATACTCACCACGCTTGGCAGACGGGTTGGCGAGGGTTTTGATATAAATGCAGATTATGCAGACGGATAATGCAGATTGCCGTGTGGTTAGAGTAGGCCACCCTCACTCTTACCGAGGTGTCGTAAAAGGCGACTAAGGTAATGCTGCTGGCATGATCATCAGCACCCAGAGAAGGAAAACTCTGCATTTATATCATTACATTATCAACATAAGTCTATTATAGTCTATTCCCTATTCAAATACATAAGAAGGTAATCAGTACTATTTTTGTATGTATCTTTGTATAAATGAATAATACTTCTTTGTAAAATAACCTCATTTATATAGTTTGAGCTTTTTCGAAACATTTTACAGCAAAATCTTGAAAAGGCGAAAATCTGTCATGTTGACCGATGCTGACATTCTTGACTGACAAGCAAGAAAATCAAAATAAAGCACTAAATTGTAAAGATGTGATATTATAAACCTAAAATGTAACAAAAAAAGACGTAACTATCATGAAAAATGTAAAACAGTAAGTATTTAGGTGTCTTGTTGGAACAGTATGTGCGATGATGACTTTTTGCTGACTTACAATCCTGAGTGCCTTGAAAGACATTCAGATAGCTCCGACTTTGAAGATAATGACCCTCAGCGCATTGGGGGAGGAAAATATAGCATATTACGTAGGAAATTATTCAGACATACTATCATGGAAATTCACGAAAAAAATTTCAAGTGTAAAAATTACAAGAAAGGGTACGGTAAAACAGATTGCGTGTATGAGAACCATGCAGTACACCCACGGCAATGCGAGTGCAAAGAATGCGTAATACCTGTAGAAGAAAACAAATTCAAACCATATTAAAAAGGAAAAAAGTCAGATATGGCCACCAAGGGGACAGTCCACTGTTCCAGCCCACACCTTCAAGGCTCTCAGTAGTACGAAGCAAAATAATGCCATGCTTATCAAGCATTTTCGGACGATCTTATCACTCAAAACGAGATGACTCTGAAAAGGACAAACACGTGATCATAAATTCTACTAAGGATAATTACTGTCAAGTTTATTGCGTAAAATGCAATCATAAACGATTGACGTCAAAAAAACTAAACAATACAATACAAACCAATTATTCCACTGACGATGGCTTAGACATTGCACCAGATTCTGGCATCAATATTGATAGTTTAGTAGGAAAGAAGACAGCAACGAAGGATTCCAGTATCAGTTGTGATTTTTCTTCGTCATCTTATAGTACAAACGTGGAAGCAACAAAATTAAAGTTTAGAAAGATTATTGAAAAAGAAATCAAAAAAGCATATCTTAGAAGACAACGTTTAAATCGAAAACAAGAAGAACAGCTTCCTAAAATGAATTTCCAAGTGTTCTCAAGTACAAAATCTAGTAAAGTACAAAATTTAAATTTGGAGAACGATTTAAAAAACAAGAATAATTTCGGCTGCAATGTAATGCCCTCTAATTCTTCTGTTTTTTGGGAATACCTAGTCGATAGAATAAATAAAAAGTATCAAAACAGAGATGTTACAATTAAGTCGTGTCATTGTACTAATACACAACCTTTGCCAAGTACCACAAAACCATGCCCCTACATGGAATCCTTACTTAGTGGCACAAGCAGCCCAAAACTTGAATACAAAACGAATGAACAAACAACTCAAGAGGCATGCTCCTGCAAAACAAGTCCCAACAATTTGCAAAATCAAATTCCGGCTGAAAACCAGCTTCAACAGGACGCTCTACAATCAGGCATCAAATTGAACAATGCTCCATTAAAACCAGACAAAGTCCAATGTCAATGCTATCCTGATAAACCAAGCAAGCTGAAAGAAAAATCGCCTATTGCGTCACCACCTGGCTCTCCTGGACAAGTGCAAGAGCAAGAAATAAACAGGCCTTGCCAGGAGCCACACGATCAGATAAAAGCGTCTTTAGAAAAGAGGTACAATGGAGAAGTCCTCTGCATTCACAATCCTCCATGTATCTTAATCAACGGGTGTCTCAATTTACCAGCTGTCAAGACGTCCCCCCAACAGTTTGGCCCTTCAGCATGGCCTGTGACGCAAACGGCAAGTTTCCACTGCGGCTTCCAACAGACTGACATCCAAAATCAAACCTACGAAAAATGCTGTCAGTACCAACCACCCAACGGCCAATATGAACTGACTGTATATAAACCTAAATCGGAGAAAATGACGCAGAGTATTTGCCACCATAATCCGCCATGTGAAGTTGTTAGATGCTGTTATAAGCCAGAATTCGATCCTATGTTGGAGAACTCGTGTGTTCATGTGCCAATGTGTGAGAAGGTGCCTAAATGTGTTAGTGATGAAAAGGACAAATCATTGAAATGTCAGCATCAGCCACAGTGTTCAGACCTGCCTGTGTGTAAGACGGAGCCGAAGAGGTACATCGTGATGACAGAAAAGGATAACGCGTGTACGCAAGTGAAGCCTAATGTCAAGATGGAGTGTAGGCACGTGCCTCCATGTATCATGATCCCAAAATGCTTAGGAAAGCTAATGTGTGACGGGTACATTCCGCACGAAGCGATTCCAGGCTGCGTCCATCAGCCCATGTGTGAGATGATCCCGGCCTGTTGCAGGAAGTCTGCTAGAATGGTTTCTGTTCATTCCCAATATCCATCACCTTGTCGAATAGTGTAGCTAATATTTAAAATTGTTAAGTGTAGTTTTGATAGACACAAGTATTTAGTAAAAAGTTTTGAATATAAAAGCTGATTTTATTCATTACCTTATACTCGTTGTACTGTATATTACTTTTCATCTTGGAATTTTAAAATGTAAATCATTATTTTTTCGTAATAAAATTCATGTATTTAGTTTTTTTTATTTTGATAACTAAAGACTGGTTGCAAATTAGTTTTTATTACCTAGGTAATTTAATTTTTACATGTCAGGTTGTATAGTTAAACATTTCATCATATTTTACGACACATGTAGTTATTAATCGATTCTTTATTTGCAGTATATATTGTTATGTAAAAGTCACATAAGTCATATTAACTGTTCAAGCAAAAATAGCATAAATTGAAAATTAACATATTTTATTTAAATATTATTATTGGTTAGCGAAGGGAAGTTTAAAGCGCACTTGTGACTTCACATGGGCGGCGGCAATCGCTTACCATCAGGTGATCCGTCTGCTCGTCTGCCTCCTGTGACATAAAAAAATCATGCAACGGGCTCATACCTATTTTTTTTATTTCAGAGTAGTTTTTTCAGGAACTTCAAAAAGCGTCGGCCTTCGAATGAAACAACAGTGTAAATGGAAAGTGCTTATCTACAGTTTGGACATATTTTGCGGTAAATAAACTTTCGTCAGTCAACTTGTTTTTTTCTTCAATTCCAAAGACATTATGCCCACTATTTTTTGAGAAAATTTGACTGATTTCAGTAACCTGGTTTCTTGGACAATTTTGAATAGATTTTTAAAGCCCATTTATGTCAAATCGAACTTAATTTGCAGTGTCGCCGCAAAGGGCCTTCTCTTTTTATATTATGCCTCTACCCGAAGATAGCCAATGCCAAGTTACTTATTGAGGATAAGTGGGTACTCAACAGTCGAAGTCAGCCAAAGTCGCAGTCACTCAATAAAACGCCGGTGTTTTACTTTTAATAGACTTAAGAATTCAGTCTATACCATTCTAAACACAATCGCGAGTATTAAGACTATATTAGGTCCAAGCAAGTTTTCCGTGACAATTCACTCGACACAATAGCAGTGTTAAAAACTATACAATTCAACGATTCTTATTATCAGGATCACTTCGCGGCACTTCACTGCACAAAAACACATCAAATTTGTTCACAAACAACCAATATATATAGATACTAATTTAAAACCTTTGAATTGCTATTATCAAAATGACGTTACCAGCTATTAAAGATTGGCAATATTCAACAAACCATCATCATCATCAGCCCATTTAAGTCCCCACTGCTAGGGGCACGGGCCTCCCTCAATCACATGAGTGGTAATTGCCATACTCACCACGCTTGGCAGACGGGTTGGCGAGGGTTTTGATATAAATGCAGAGTTTTCCTTCTCTGGGTGCTGATGATCATGCCAGCAGCTTAACCTTAGTCGCCTTTTACGACACCTCGGTAAGAGTGAAGGTGGCCTATTCTATTCTGCCGGGGACCACACGGCGTACATTCAACAAACTATTTTATTCATTTCCCTTGAGACCTAGTTTAAATTTATTTTCGTATATATTTTTATATGATAGGTGGCAGGCGATACGGATCACCTGTTCATGAGTTGTCACTCTCTTTGATGTCAAATAAGATCTATGCCTACTAACTACTATTTTTCTAAATATCGTTATTGGGTCCCAATCTAGTGCTGATCGGTATGAATATTTAAAATAAAAAGTGACAAATAAGTATTAAGTTTGGATAGATAAGGACAGAGAACCAGAGTCACCGACATAGCCCACCGAATTAGCAAACTGAAGTGGCAGTTGTCTGGTCATATTAGCCGCAGAACTGACAGCCGTTGGAGCCGTAAAGTCCTTGAGTGGAGACCGCGACTCGGTAAGCGTAGTGTAGGACGCCCTGCGCCAAGATGGGATGACGAATGATATTCGAAGGCTGGCTGCTGTGGGCTGGATGAGAGTGGCGAAAATCGGGAGCAGTGGCGTGCATTAGGTGAGACCTATGTCCAGCAGTGGACGAGTGTGGGTTGCTGATGGTGATGATGATGAGATAGGACAGGAGCAAAGACCAGACCCTGCGTCGAAACCAAAAGTCACAAGTTTATGTAGCACCTAATAAAATAACATAATGTATGCTTCGCAGGCAAATCGTCTTTCTTGGTATGGCCATGTAATGAGAAGAGAGGAAGAACATGTAACCCAAAGAGTGATGAGTGTTAATATTAGTGGGTGGAGGAACAGAGGACGGCCGAAAAAGAGATGGATGGATTGTTTGAAGAATGACATGATGGGAAAAGGGGTGGATGATTCGATAACGAATGACAGGGACGTATCGAAAAGGAAGACATACTGCGCCGACCCCTGATAACCTGGGAAAAGGGTAGGAGGATGATGACTGAATACTTACTATAGTCCAAATATTAGATTTTTTTACATTCGGATCGCTTGATGGTAAGCTATAGCTGCCGCCCATAGACGCCTGCGACAGTGAATTCACAAGTGCGCTGCCAACCTTTATACCCCCTCCGGATTGCGCCTCCGGTAGCCTCACTCACGCAGCGAAACCCAGCACAGTGCTGCTTCACGCCGGTTTTCTGTGAGGTCATGGTATCACTTCGGTTGAGCCGGCCAATTCATGCTGAAGAGTGGCTCTCCCTACGGTCAAGGGGTGCAAGATAAGACAGGATCAAAGAACAGACCCTGCGTCGAATTAAAAAGTCACTAGTTTTTGTAGCATCTAATAAAATAATATACTTAATGCTTACTATAGTCAAACTTTTCGATTTTTTTATGTGATTGGTGGCAGACGAGCACACGGATCACCTGATGGCAAGTGATTGCCGCCGTCCATGAACACCCGCAACACCAGTAGAGTCACAAGTGCGCTGCCAAACTTTAAACCCCCATCCCCCAGATAGGGCCTCCGGTACCCTCACTCACGCAGCGAAACACAGCACAGTGCAGCTTCACACCGGTTTTCTGTGAGGCCCTGGTATCACTCCGGTAGAGCCAGCCCCTTCATGCCGCAGCGTGGCTCTCTCACGGTCAAATATCCTATACGATACCTACTCATTAGTATAGCTAATAGGGGCATAAACGGAACCGTGCGTTGACTCAAAGAGTAACTGGTTTTTATAACAGCTAATAAAATAACACTTTAAATGTTCACTATGCCCAAACTTTTCGATCCTCATTAGTATGAGCACCGAGGTCTCGGCGTGAGGGAATGCTCGGATGACGCTATTTGCATTGAATTGATTTGAAAATTAAATATTCCGGCTGAAAACAATCGGCTTGAGTAATATCTTTGTTTGGTAATAGGGTAATGTAACTTTTTGGAGTGAATCATCCTGTATATCATACAAGATATCCCACCTAAGACGTCCTATAAAAATGGCCAAGTCTCGATGGAGCTGCTTCTTTCTCTATAAAAAGTTAGGAAATCTTATATCATTTTATTAGGTTACGTTACCTAATAAATTTTACTTCGTACACCTACGCAGGATGTATTTTAGTGTTCAAGTGTGTGCGCAAACACAAGTGCACTCTCTATTCCCTTACACACATATTTCGATGGGACACCAGCGTGACACGACCGGAGAGGGATTAGGCGCAGGACCAACGGCTTCACGTGCTATCCGAGGCACATGACCGCCAACTTCCAGACTCCGGGCTGACACTAAGAATTTCTTACCGAAAACATAGGTACAAATTTTTGGCCCGACCCGGGGGTTCGGCAACTCGAGACCACTTGCGCAGCCGTCGCTTTAAAGTGCGATCCACTATACACTGCGCGATTGAAGCAGGCCACTTATATGGGTTCTAAAGTCTTATCATGTGCAAAGTTCAGCTCTCTAGGTTCATATTAAGTAGAGTACCAACCTATTTTCTACCGTACCTACCATAAAGAATTGAAACTCGCTGCCTGGCGCAAGTATTCCAGTCTTCCTACAACATGGGTTCCTTCAAACAAAGCGTGAAGAAGTTTTTTTTTTGTAATGGCTGCTATTGCGTTTGCTTATGCCAAAGACATTATTTTAAATCTGCCAATGTCGAGTGATTAACGAGACACGTTTTAAAAGAAAATTGATCGGTATGGATGAGATTAAATTCTTCAGGATATTATTTTAATTTGAGTTCTTACACCATCTAAAACAAAAATATACAACAAAACGTATAAACAAACACATAGACGGCACAAAATGTTAAGTGGGAGTTTCTTTCAAAGTCTAATATTATTTTGAAGAAGTACAGTGCGACCTCGATCAGAAGGCACAGTGACACTGATAGGGGGCGTTGTAAAACTTATTTTCTATGCGGAAATGTCAAAACATCATAAGTTCCGAATGTTGCCATGTGCCAGTATGTCATTGCCAACGGTAGTTTAGTGATGTTTTGACATTGCATCCGTTGGGCCGCTTGCCTGTTGCCTTTAACTTACCACCAGGCTGAGGTGAGCCAATATACTGTCACTACAAAAAAGTTAGCATTAAAAATGATTTTAGCACTCAAACCATAAAATTATCTGAGCATTTGACAAAAACCAACTTTGGAAATACCATAAATTTAACTTTAATTTATTGTCATTTGTTCTCAAAAAACAAATGAAAATGCATCGTGGCGTATACTGGCACACCTACTGTTTGTCTTTTGTCAAATGTTCAGATATATTTCGCAAATTTGAACTCTACAATCATTGTGATGTCTGCATCAGTAGGTACTCCGCTACCTACTAGTTCCATTTTAATGATCTATGTCAGTGAGTGTCGAATCAGCACAAATTGATAATTATACTAAAAACATGAGATGTATATTTACAGGTTATCGTCAACTGTGCAATTACGAATCCTCAAATATTTTGGCCACGATGTTCGCAACGAACACTCCATGGTGCGACTCATTGTCCAGGGACAGGTGGAAGGCAAACGGTCGCGCGTGCGCTTATCAACGCCTTGGACAGACCTCATTAGGGCTGTAACACAGACATCCATTGTCCAAAACTCCCGAAACGCCGTGAATCGCAACAAGCGGAGACACATCGCGTGAGCCGCATCAGCACACGAAAATGCTACATTGTCAACCACGACCACTCTATCAAGAGTGAACGACTAAGTAGGAGGATATTTACAGGGGTGGCTCTAGCCGAAGAAGCGCCCGGGTGCAATCAATAACCTGGCGCCCTCATGTTTTAAAATGCGCGAACAAAATGGAATACTTACAACATGTACCTACGGGCAGTCGCTTCATTGTAATTATCAGACATCGCGAATTCTGTATCATGTGCAAGCGTACCGCGGGCTTCGGAGCGACGCAACTGGGAATCACACGCTAAGATGAGGAGACCATTCAGTATTCGCGCCCCACAGTCGCGCCCGCTCCTTGCGGAGCGTTACAGGTAGTGTGAGGCTCTATGTGAAGCCAGGGGCTCTCGGCGCTCTCTAAGTTCAGGCGCCCTGGTGCACCGCATCCCCTGCACTATAGGTAAAGACGCCACTGTATATTTACTAGATGAAGATATTTTCAGCTGCGCGCTTGACTTGGCGGCACTACCGTGCCCCCAGAGAATGCACTGCTGAGGCACGGGCCTCCCTCAATCACATGAGGGGTAATTGCCATACTCACCACGCTTGGCAGACGGGTTGGCGAGGCGTCGTAAAAGGCGACTAAGGTAAAGCTGCTGGCATGATCATCAGCACCCAGAGAAGGAAAACTCTGCTTTTATATCAAAACCCTCGCCAACCTGTCTGCAAAGCGTGGTGAGTATGGCAATTACCCCCCAGAGAGTGTTTGAGTCAAACTGTTAATCGATGAAGTCGACAAGTTTGGAGGTTTACATCCGAGCATGCACTTCCTGATGTTTTAAAATATATGGGCATAGATAGATAGATAAATATACACTTAATTACACATCTTAAGTACTAGGCATTACATAAATTTTGTATAAAATTTCGGCAGGTCTTATCACTGAAAGCGATTTCTACGAGACAACCTTCGAGTAAAGGACATTTTCATAGTAGAGAAGGGGTAGGTGGTGCAATATTCAATAAGGAAAAAAATAAAATAAAAAGAGATATATATGTAGTTTCTACCGGAGGTTAGGGAAAACATTGTGATGAAATCCGTGCGTTTTGGATAGTTTCTCAAACTGTGGATACTTACAATTGAGATAATGATTCGAAAAGGTGTAACCATGCTTCATTGTATTTACTAGAATCACCAAATCTTGGATTATGGCCCAATTGTACCATGGGCTCCGAAGCGTTAGCTTTGGACGCAACCGGGAAGGACAGAGGAATGATGATCGAGATTTTTAAAAATTGCATTGCCTAGGCATTATGCACTTACATAATAATATCCTCCAAGCGATTATAGCTACGGCGGGCAATCTCAACGATCAGCCACGTACGCAGGATATATTATAGTACTCAGGTGTGTGCGCAAACACAAGTGCCCTTGTTCCCTTACCCTCATATTCCGATCGGACTGGTGTCCCATGTGACACGACAACGTGTGTGTAGAGAGAGATTGCGGCTTAACGTGCTTTCCGAGGCACGGGGGTACAAGACCGTCAACTTCCAGACTCCGGGATTACACTAAGAATTTCTTACCGAAAACTTAGGTACACATTTTTTGGCCCGATCCGGGGATCGAACTCAGGACCTCTTGCGCAGCTGTCGGTTTATAGTACAACCCACGAACCACTACGTCACCAAGGCATACACTCACATAAGATAGTTTGTAGAAGTATGGACTAAGAAATAATTAATCCATGGTAATACGTCGCACGCAAATTGAATGAAGTTTAGTGTTCTTCCATCTCTCTTCCATATCAGCCTATAAAAGCCTCTCCCACTGCAAGGGTAAGTCCTCCATCATAGAAATCAAATTATAGCTACCTATAAAAATCACCACGCTTGTCTAATGCGGATTGGTAATCACAAACCCGAGCTATGTTCGAAAAATTCGAAACATTTATCTATTTGAATTCATATACTTTTTGCTTGATCGGGGAATTGAACCCAGGACGCCCTATTGGTCTAGTGGTTTAAGTACCGGGACGTGATCTCCATACTCGTATTTACTTAGAATATGGTGAGCCCGAATATAGCTGCATTTAACTCGCGCGCAGGTAACTAGTTTATGAGAAATACACTAGCACATTCAATGATTAAAAGATCCCATAACTTTTACTATAACTTCCAAAAATATGTTATTTTTTCTTCAACTACAAAATACGGCTTTTAAATAAAGAATCACACCCAAAAATACTCGTTTGTATCGATTCCTGGGTTTAACATGTGAAACTTATAGCCCGATGAAGGTATTTCCTAATCTATACGTACATACGAGGAATTTTATCATTTCGACCGTCTAGAGAACCAGTTGTGTAGTAGAGTACCTGTAATATAAAAATTCTTTCCCCCTTCACGCCATTTAGAGCCTTTTTACAAAGGGACAAGACAAAAATTTGGAGGTTTTTTGGTAGGTCGTTGGGTTGTTTTGGTACTGGGTGGGGCGTGATCAAAAACTAATGAGTGTGGTTCGTTGAACTCGACCAGTTTTGGTAGTCTCCATGTAGAATTAGGGTTCCGCAAGCAGTGGGTACATTATTGTAAACCTCTGTGGTTTTCTTACCTCTAATTTACCCTCATAGTATGTTATGTGTATTCAATCACCCAATCAAATCGTTTATTGCGTCAGTTACGTGTTACATATATTGAGTAGGTAAGAGTATAAGCACCAAATTACATAGCCCCAACTATGATAATGATATTGGGTTCTTAAGATCTGAAAATATTTAGGTTTTTTCTAAATCTTACATATTGATAATATTATCGGTTTAGTATCCCATTGGTTAACGTATTGTACACATTCGTGTTTTTGAATATTGTCTATTAGAAAAGAATCGAATACTAATGTAAATTGTAAAATTAAAATAAATCAAACTGACACATGTAATAAATGTAACTTTAGCACATAAAATATTTTTAGTTTGTCTTGTCGCACTCCTACTTTTAATTATTTATTATATTTCTTTCACTCTCACATTAGGCTTCACGGGAGCAAAATCTGACTGGATGTCAAAATAACAATGGGGTAATTTGTCATATTTAAAACTAAACTCTGATTTTTAATTCGGCGAACTAATCTGACAGGTGACAATGTGTCATTCCCATACATTAATATGCTACTTTTCACAGATGCAAAGTGTCAAAATGTATGGGAACTTGACGTTTGCAGCTATCAGTTTAGTTCGCCGAATTGAAAATCAGAGTTTAGTGAATTTATGGCCGATTTGTTGATTAGTAGTTACTTTTTGGTTAAATTAACTATAGTTAACTGTCTAACCAAGAGTCAACGTGACGTAATTCCTGTTAAAATATAACTATTAATTAAGCTAACTATTTTTCAATAAACACATTTTGGCGATTATTGATCATTGCTTACTTTTTTAAACCATTTGTTCAGTTTAACTACGGATCAAAAAAACGGCCCTATGACAAGTTAATTGTCTAACGGGCCGCACTCAGAGACGTCATTTAAGCTAATGTTCATTAACTTTAGTATCGGTAGTCTTTATGCGTATCAAAATAAGAGTTCAATATTTTTTCTTAAGTAGCCAACTAAGTTAATCAACGACTCTGAGTGTAGCAGTAAGCTATTGAATACTATAAAATTGACTCTGGCGGTAAAAGACCTTTACCTACACGCTATGCGGAACCCACGGCACATTTTATCGTAATACGAGGAAAGGAGACACGAAGTTCAGATTTTGTCGAGATTTTACCGGTAAGGTTTCATCAACATTTACTTTGTATAAATTGGAAACTCTTGCGTTACACTTGACTTTGTTGTTAACCTAAAATAATAGCAGTTATAATCCTTTTTATCGAACTTGCGTTGCGCCAATATTATTAATACAGAGTGTATCTGTGAACATTTACATCCCTTAGCCACGTGTTCTACCTGCCAAGCATTCTGAACAACTTGTGCTACTTATATGGCTTTTAGCTTGCACAAAGACAATAATATTTTTCATATGAATTCGGTCACGTGACATAGTCATTTTGTATGGGGAGTTGAACTCAGTCATTTTGTATGGGGAGTTGAACTTAGTCATTTTGTATGGGGAGTTGTACTTAGACATTTTGTATGGGGAGTTGAACTTAGTCATTTCGTATGGGGAGTTGAACTTAGTCATTTTGTATGGGTAGTTGAACTTAGTCATTTTGTATGGGGAGTTGAACTTAGTCATTTTGTATGGGGAGTTGAACTTAGTCATCTTGTATGGGGTCACTTAGTAATTTTGTATGGGGAGTTGACTTAGTCATTTTGTATGGGGAGTTGAACTAAGTCATTTTGTATGGGGAGTTGAAATTAGTCAATTTTGTATGGGGAGTTGAACTTAGTCATTTTGTATGGGGAGTTGAACTTAGTCATTTTGTATGGGGAGTTGAACTTAGTCATTTTGTATGGGGAGTTGAACTTAGTCATTTTGTATGGGGAGTTGAACTTAGTCATTTTGTATGGGGAGTTGAACTTAGTCATTTTGTATGGGGAGTTGAAATTAGTCATTTTTTTATGTGAACAGATAGATCAGCTGATGGTATGCGATTTCGGTCACCCGCGACACCAGTGAAGTGACTTCAGTGCGCTGCCCCTTGACTCCCCCGTTCCTCCAGATTGCGCCTCCGGTATCCTCACTCACGCAGCGAAACACAGCACAGTGCTGCTTCACGCCGGTTTTCTGTGAGGTCATGGTATCAATCCGGTTGAGCCGGCCCATTCATGCTGAAGACAGGAGCAAAGAACAGACCCTGCGTCGAATACAAAAGTCACTAGTTTTTGTAGCATCTAATAAAATAACATACTATAATAATTAATTATGTTTACTATAGTCAAACTTTTCGATTTTTTTATGTGATTGGTGGCAGACGAGCAAACGGAACGCCTGATGGTAAGCGATTGCCGCCGCCAATAGGCCACAAGTGCGCTGCCAAACTTTAAACCCCTATCCCCCAGATAGAGCCTCCGGTAACCTCACCCACGCAGCGAAACACAGCACAGTGCTGCTTCACGCCAGTTTTCTGTGAGGCCGTGGTATCACTCCGGTAGAGCCGGCCCCTTCATGCCGATTCGTGGCTCTCCCACGGTCAAATATCCTATCCGATACGTAGGTATCGGATCAAGGTTTTTTTCCCCTAGATTAGGCACAGGTACCCTCACTCATGCAGCGAAACACAGCACAGTGCTGCTTCATGCCGATTTCATGTGTAGCCGTAGTCACTCCAGTCGAGCCGGTTTCATTCATGCCAAAGCGTGGTTCTCCCACAATCGGTGTCAGATAATAAGTTCATACAACAGCTCATATATTGTCCAGACTGTACAAAGACAAATTTCATCATGCAAATGAATTGCCAGGGTGGGCATCGAACCCACAATCACTACCAAATGCGCCAACACACTTACCTTAATGCATTTTTATTAAAAAAGGTCAGTAATATCTATGTGCGTATTTCTATTATCAGCTCGGCGGTGAGTTAAAACATCGTGAGGAAAACTGCTCGTTTTGGATAGCTTAAGAAACGTGTAACCATGATTCAGTTGATATGGTTCCCATGTCAAAAGGGTTGTGAAGGTCAGACTGCAGTCGGTACAATTTTTTTTTTCATTATAGCGGACAAACGAGCAGACCTGATGGAAAGTGATCACCGCCGCCCATGGACATCTGCAACTGAGGTATCACATACGCGTTGCCGGCTCTTAAGAAAGGAGTACACCCTTTTCCTGAAGGTCACCAGGTCGTATCTGTTCGGAAACACCACGGATGACAGCTGGTTCCACAGTTTTACTGTGCGTGGTAGGAAATGACGTGAGAAACGCACTGTAGTCGATATAAATCCATCCAGGTGATGTGGATGGAACTTGGCGTTCTGACGTGATGTGCGATATATTGTAATCACCAGACTCTTCAAATCCTGAATCATGGTCTAATCGTGCCCCGGGCAACCAGGAATCACACGCTAAGATGAGGACTCTGATTTTAATTGGAGAAAACATCGTCAGCCCATTTAAGTCCCCACTGCTGGGGCACGGGCCTCCCTCAATCACATGAGGGATAATTGCCATACTCACCACGCTTGGCAGACGGGTTGGCGAGGGTTTTGATATAAATGCAGAGTTTTCCTTCTCTGGGTGCTGATGATCATACCAGCAGCTTTACCTTAGTCGCCTTTTACGATACCTCGGTAAGAGTGAGGGTGGCCTATTTTACTCTGCCGGGACCACACGGCTAACATCATCTTGGAGAAAACATCATGATTATATTATACCACCATAGGACAACGTAATAATACATATTCTTTCATCAGACTTTCGTGACGACTCGAGTGGCAAAAAATAGAACAATAGCAGAAGAAAAAGTAACACTTTTCATAAACTAATCGAAGTCAATTAGAGGTTCAGTCGACAGCGAAATGTGATGCACAATTACGACAGCATAAACCTTATTACTAAGAAAATAAGAGATAATATGTATGTCAGCCAAAAATATGTGGAGGTACTTCTATTGTTGTACAATATCATAACTAACATCTCGAAGTTGATCCTTATTGCTCAAGAAATAAGAGTAACCTGCTTTTCCTGATGAACAGTCGCCAAAGAAATGGAAAGATTTAATTTCACAACTATAGTGATTCGGTCGAATGAATAATTAATTCTTTCATAGTTCGATAAAAATCATCAATGGAAAATGAATAATGAATTCGAATTTAGTAGAATACCTATGCGCATTGACAGTGAAATAGCAGGGACGCTAAGGACTGCCTCGGTGGCGTAGTGGTTAAGGTGACGGGTAGGGCACACTAGCGACGCCAATAGATTTTAATTTTTAGCTACTAAACCGGATCTATTTTAAACAATTTCAGGGTTACAACCTCTGGGCGAACACTTATACTATTTATTAAATAACCATGCACAAATGTTGGGTCTAACGTGTACGCGAGAAATTGATTACCGACAAAAGCGGCCACTTTTAGCTTGAATAAATTTTTCGCGTACAGTCAACTCCAAAAATATGTATACACTTTAGGACCTTGTCACAATACTTACCTATAAGAAAGTAGAGGTCTACTTTCTTATATTATATATTGTGACAACGTCCTAAAGTGTATACTTATTTTTGGAGTTGACTGTACAAAAACAGACCCAACACACAAAACTAAAACAAAGTATGTGTACAAAAACACAGTTCATTTTGTTGTGCATTCTTTTTTCAAGTCTCTCCATAGTGCAAGTTAACCAGTCCACTAGCACCTCAACAATTGGGTTCCAGTTCAATTTGTTGACCATTATTTTCAATAGTCTAATGCCAACCGGGGACCGTCCTTGTCTACACTTCTATATTGTATACAGGGATAGACGCCCGCTGGTGTCACACCACATTAGAGTAAAACTGTCAATTGAACGGGCCTCTACGTATTGGCTTCGGGCCCACGCACGCCTTCTAAAAGTCCGGGACATAATTGCCCGTGGTTATGGGACGACTGACAAACATAATAATAAAAATGACGACCCGTTTGGATCTGTGGTAGTGAAGGCTGCGTCTGGTGCAGAGGTTGCGGGTACGATTCCCGCACAGTACAAACATTTGTGAGTATGAACATGTCTGGGTGTTTTCTATGTATTATAGAAGGTACAGTCGCGGAAATGTTATGTGTGACATAATCTGGTATTATTGTTCGTGTTACTTCGCCCGGATAACTCGCCACTGATAACACATAACGACATGTCAGTCATAAAATCAAAGATTACAGCATAATTCACTTCACTTTATTGCTATATGAGCCTTGTCATACATACGTTATCTTTAAAATCTTGTTAGAATCTTTTTCTGTCTAATAAGTAAAACACTATTTAGAAATCTTTCCACGGATGACTTCATGGCGAAATTTTCTATAATAATAAAGAGAAATTATTCGGACGTATAAATTGCTAAACATTCAATTTCCTTGACTGTACAAGAACAAATTGAACTCTTTCATACAATGTAGCACTAATAATATATTATATGATACGATCGAAATGATACCTTTACACATTAAATTTTAATGATATGCCATTAATAATTTAAGAGTTTACACGCTATTACATCCGATAAGAAAAAAGAAAACGACACGCACCGATGGTAGCTCAGTGGATAAGAACGCGCCTTCCATGCGGGGGTCGTAGTTCGAATCCGAGGATGCACCTCTAGATTTTCCAAATCTATGTGATGTGCGAAATTCTACCATTAGCTTGGCGATGAAGGAAACCTGCATGTTTCGGATAGTTTCTGAAACGTGTAACCATGAGTTGCGAAGTTCAGACGGCAGTCATCATCATCATCATCAGCAACCCACACTCGTCCACTGCTGGACATAGGTCTCCCCTGATGCACGTCACTGCTCCCGATTTTCGGCCACTCTCATCCAGCCCACTCCAGCCAGCCTTCGAATGTCATCATCCCATCTTGTCGCAGAGCGTCCTACACTACGCTTACCGAGTCGCGGTCTCCACTCAAGGAATTTACGGCTCCAACGGCTGTCAGTTTTGCGACTAATATGACCAGCCCACTGCCACTTCAGTTTGCTAATTCGGTGGGCTATGTCGGTGACTCTGGTTCTCTGTCAGATTACATCATTTCTGATGCGGTCCTTCAGAGATACTCCGAGCATAGCCCTTTCCATAGCTCTTTGAGCGACTTTGAACCGGTGCACTAGTCCAGCCGTGAGACGGCAGTCGCTTCATTGTAAACAGAATCCCCAAATCCAGAATCATCGTCTAAGCGTGCTTTGGGGTCCTAAGTGTGAGCTTTGGACGCGACCAAGAAAATTAAAAATACTAAATGCAAAATGATATATTGAGGGAGGTAAACATTTGTTTAATGAGAATTCTGAGGGTTTTGTGGATATGTTTCTTGCAATATTTAAGTGATAGGTGACAAACAAGCACATGATCCTGATGTTAAGCAGTTGCCGACACCTGCAACAACAATAAAGTCACACGCGCTCTGTCAACCTATTAACCCCTTTCCCCACGATTAGGCCTCCAAAACCATCCAAACTCACTCGGCTCCAAACTCACTCAGCCGAGTCACACACAACACAGTTTTTTGTGAGAACGCGGAATCACTCCAGCTTGCCCATTAATGCTGAAGCTTCAAGGGTTTTTCACTTTTGAAAGTGTCAAAAAAATTACTTACTCTACTGGCTCAGTGACCCGAAACGAATCTTGGCCTCCGAAGCAAGAGAACGTCACATTGGTCGATCCTGCACCAATCGTCGCCAGTCACCGGCCTGAAGTTCTCGCAGATCATTTTCGACGATGTCTTTCCAGCGATACCTAGGCCTACCGGGCGTCGGCCCATCGGGAGGCTCTGGTATGCTTTCAAAAAAATTGCTATTTAAAAATCCGTAGCCTAAAAAGTAAAACGAAACCCCTGATAAAATCACTTTCATATCCACCTGCGTGTTAAGACCCTTTATTTTGGGATCGCGTGGAGGTATCGAATGGATAAATAAATTTAACTGAACTGAAGTTGTGAAAAATCAAACGATTTTTTTTTCATCATGTAAGGGCCGATTCCACCATCTTTTGAAACAAAGGTAATCACGATTTAACCATGCAGGTACCAATAGCAAGCACGATGAAAGTGTGAGTACCATGCAAAATAAATAAATGAACATAGTGGCTGGATATAATCACTTCAAGGACTAAAGAGGTGTCCAATCATAGTGCGCAAGGTGTGCGGCAGCTATTGACGACATTCGCAGAACAAATGCCGCGAACGAGCTTAGATCTGTGGCAGGCGTGCCAACATTAAGGTGACGGGTAGGGCACACTAGCGACGCCAATCAATTTTAATTTTAAGCTACTAAACCGGATCTATTTTAAACAATTTCGGGATTACAATCTCTCGGCAAACACTTTTTCTATTTATTAAATATTTATACTTAACTTTTGGGTCTGCATTTGTACTCGAAAATTGAATTACCGCCAAAAGCGGCCACTTATGGCGTGATCAATTTTTTGCGCACGCGTTGGGCCTAACATTTTTGCATGGTTATTTAATAAATAATATAAGTGTTTGCCGAGAGATTGTAACCCCGAATTTGTTTGAAATAGATCCGGCTTATGATGATATAAATTAAAATCGATTGGCGTCGCTAGTGTGCCCTACCCGTCATCATCATCATCATCATCAGCCCATTTAAGTCCCCACTGCTGGGGCACGGGCCTCCCTCAATCACATGAGGGGTAATTGCCATACTTACCACGCTTGGCAGACGGGTTGGCGAGGGTTTTGATAAAAATGCAGAGTTTTCCTTCTCTGGGTGCTGATGATCATGCCAGCAGCTTTACCTTAGTCGCGTTTTACGACACCTCGGTAAGAGTGAGGGTGGCCTATTCTACTCTGCCGGCGACCATACGGCCCACCCTACCCGTCACCTTAACTACATTACGGCTTTCATGCACTAAAATTATTAGGGATGGTAATTTTATTTTATTTTAACGCATAAAAATGTTTTTACGACGTAAAACTTTATTATGATTTATTACATTTTTATTTTTTTACTTAAAATCGAACCCAATTTAAATAGAAAAAGATTATTTATCTATATAAATTATGGCATCTTCGTAATTTACATAAGATTGTTAATTAGGTTAGATACGAACTGATAGTTGAGAATACTTCAAAATCATTTTCTCGTCTTATTTTCAAAATTCAAATCTGCCTACATATTTATTCAAATTACAGGTATCTTATAACAACTTGCGGTAATTAACATAAATAACTAACATTTTAAATATTAAACACAGTAATAGAAGTGATTTATATGTTAATTTTCGAAAATATATTTCTCCATTTTAGTAACAAGTTGAATGTATTTGAAAACTTGTAACGTGGGTAATATATGTAGTCCATCGTTCCGAATGAGACGTCAGTTTTTTTGTATGTGTATTTTTGTATGACTAATTTAATTGGCGAGCGACAAATTAAAAAAAAGCATTCCATTTGAGTCCGTTAAATTAGTCAATTCAAGATAAGATGAAGTAACGATAAGCAAATTCATGTTCAATTATTTATTTCTTCTTTGCTATCTCAGTCTCAATTTTATGCATGCGACTGTTGCATAGATATGGAACAGATGCGCAATAATGTTATGGTAGTCGCTGAAAACCAGCGTCGGGGTTGGTCTCTTGGATCAGCACCGACTAATGCTGAGCGGCCGCCTGCTTGGCGCAAACAGGGATAATGTTGTCCTACTTTTTGTTAATGATTTATGTCTAGGTTATGTTTCTAATTAAGTTTCCTTGTTTTGTATTGTGCCAAATAAAGTTTTCATTCATTCATTCATTCAAATTAGTGTCTAGGGTTCCGTAACTAAAAAGAAAACACGGAGTTCTTACAAGATCACTTTTTGTTTTAAGTAAATAACACACTTAAAAATTTCATCTCGTGTTCAAATAGGTGTGGGTTCGAGTCCCGCCTGAACACGAGATGAAATTTTTAAGTGTGTTATTTACTTAAAAATAAATTGCAAAAGATTGCGTGGGAGAGCCACGCTTCGGCATGATTAGACCGGAGTGATATCACGGCCTCACAGGAAAACCGGCGTGAAGCAACACTGTGCTGTTTCGCTGCGTCAGTGAGCGTACCGGAGGCCCAATCCGGTTGAAAGGGGAGTTCAAAGGTTGGCAGCGCAATTGTGACTCTACTGTTGTCGCAGGTGTCTTTGGGCGGCGGCAACTGCTTACCATTGCATTGGCGATCCATCTGCTCGTCTGCCGCCTATAACATAAAAAAATACCATGGACTAGATAAATAGTATACCTATGTTAATACGTAATCGAAACCTAGGTACAGTCAATTCCAAAAATATGTATACAGTTTAGGACCTTGTCACAATACTTACCTATAAGAAAGTAGAGGTTTACTTTCTTATATTATACCTATATTGTGACAACGTCCTAAAGTGTATACATATTTTTGGAGTTGACTGTACCTACTTTCCGTTAACTTACTACAACTTTGAAACTTGGCGAGTAACATTTTTATAAACCACACGTACAGAAAACCATTTAAAAAGTAAATCAAATATTATGTAAAAGTTTATATACAACCTGTGCGGATAAAGAATGGGATCAGAAATGGCGGCGCATCTATTCACTTCTGGCTCGCACACTATTTACTCGCACTCGTGGGGTGCAAGTATAGTTATTTTATCCGCACAGGTTGTACATATATATTATTTATTAATATTTTTTTGGAACGAATTATTTCAATGGAAACAAAAAAAATAAAATAAAAAAACCGGCCAAGTGCGAGTCGGGCTCGCGCACAAAGGGTTCCGTAGCAGCAAAGTCCAAAATTACAGTTAAATCAACCTATCTCAAAAACTATAAGAGATACTTTGATCAAACCAAAAATCGTTGAAAGAGTTAATTAGCATGCATCACCTCTATTTTTTTTAGAATTTTATACCCCGTAGTTATAAAAATAGAGGGGGGGGGACATACTTTTTACGACTTTGAGAGCTGATATCTCAAAAACCGTTCACTTTAAGAAAAATGTTTTTTAGAAAACTTTATATCATTTTAAAAGACCTTTCCATTGATACCCCACACGGGTATGTACATCGAAAAAAAAAAATTTCATCCCTCAGTTACATGTATGGGGGGCCCCACCCCCAATTCTTTTTTTTACTATTTAGTGTCATATTTTTGTAGCGGTTCATACAACACATATTCCCATCAAATTTCATCACTGTAGTACTTATAGTTTCCGAGTAAATCGGCTGTGACAGACGGACAGACGGACAGACGGACAGACGGACATGACGAAACTATAAGGGTTCCGTTTTTGCCATTTTGGCTACGGAACCCTAAAAATTAAATTCTTTTTGTTTGGAGTTGAGACCCTCGGACCGTGGGCTCCCGCCCATCACCTATACCGTAAACTGGCCCAGAGACTGTTTGACGCTACGGGTAAAAGAAGAGCTAGCGTATTTCTGGGCCATCGTATGAGTTTGGCCATGCAAAAAGGAAATACTTTAAAGTCTCCTGGGCTCGATGCCTATGGGCAACGATTTTAAAAATATATATATCCATATATTTTTTTAAACATTTATGTAAATAGTAATGTATAAAGTGTAATCTTAAATGTAAAATAATTTTTATTTTATGTGCCAATTAAAATACAAATTATTTTACATTTAAGATTATACTTTATCCCCAAAAGTGTGTACAAATAATGTGATTCTTAAACTACTCATATTTATAAAATTGAAAATATCCTTGGAACTCTCAGCGGGCGAGCCGGATTTTCAATTGGCTGGGTTTTTTCTTTTTGTAGTGGGTAAGATTACATAATCTGTAATTCTGTATCGCTATGATTAGCATGCCGTGTGGTCTCCGGCAGAGTAGAATAGGCCACCGTCACTCTTACCGAGGTGTCGTAAAAGGCGACTAAGGTAAAGCTGCTGGCATGATCATCAACACCCAGAGAAGGAAAACTCTGCATTTATATCAAAACCCTCGCCAACCCGTCTGCCAAGCGTGGTGAGTATGGCAATTACCCCTCATGTGATTGAGGGAGGCCCGTGCCACAGCAGTGGGGACTTAAATGGGCTGATGATGATGATCATTAGCATAATGTGATCTAAACGTGATAATTATAATAAGATTTTATAGGTACTCTCCAAATATTTTTCCCGTTTCTATCGAGTCATTACAATTTTTAATTTGAGTTTCTCTATGAATTTATATTTGCCTCTGGAATATTAATCTGTTTAACTTGTAAGTAGGTAGTGCTCGAATTAATGTGTGAGGATGTGATGTTGTAAATCATACGTAATATGTAACTCCCTATATAATCGCATTTATTATGTTAATACAGTTAGTTCTAATCCAGACTCGAGTGTTATCATTTCGGCTCCTTATCCCAACCTCATATGGCGACCCAGCCAGTGAGGTGTCGCGTAACGGCGGGCCGGCGCCGACCGTTTTCCGTATAAGGTGCGCGAGCAAAAAAAACAATTAAGTCACGATGCGTTTCGTGATGGACTTTGACACTGTAAAATTAGACTATTATCATACTACACGTACTGTTACGAAGTGTTTAAGTTTAATTCCATTCAGTTTCAAGAACATTTTTTTCGGTAAATAATGGGAAAACCACAGTCGAAACCTACTGATACCGTGGTGTTGGCGCAAACAGCTATAGGTGGTGGATCCAACCAGGCAAATTTGGACCAAGTACACCTGCATTTAAGCACAACAAACATCTTTTTGGGCATTTTGCTACTGGCCCTGTTGTTGGCGTTTATAGTATATGGGTTTATACTATACAAAAGATGTCATAAGTCGTGGATGCGGCAAGAATTAATGAGAAATGCACTTAAGAGATCTTTTCCCCGACGGGCACTAGCGGCTCCATCGATGACCTACGAGAGAGCAACGGGAAAAACGGAAATGGTGTGAAGTGAGTAAGTGACGTCCGTCATGTATAATCGCGAGTGAAAATGTTAAAAAGTGAGTACCTTCTTTAACTGTTTAAATAATATGTTAAAGGAACTTTATTATTAGAATAAGTTTTCTATTGGTTATTATTGTGTAAGTGTCTTTATTATTCCATGTTTATGATGCCTAACTTTACTTAACACTTGTTTATGTGCATAATTGCAAACATTCCTATAAATCATAGCAATTTGAAATAAAATTATGTCTTTATTGTATTATGGCAGATATATTAGCCCATATTTTAGAGCAATTAAAGGAAATTAGAACGTACTTAGTTAAAATAGGGGCTAAACGAAGACAGAAAGATATCTATTTATTTATTTATTTATTTATTCAGTCTCAGATAAGATATCGGTGGTAAAAAAAATACTTGAAGCTAATGGCATTTATAAGGAATTTTTGCATACATACGAATATATAAATAGTGAAATAGCGAGTAGTAAGATTAAGGAAAAAGATATATTATCGTATAAACAAACTTGTAGTGATATTGAATTGCTATATCAGCAAATTAATCAATTGTGTACTGTTGAAAGTTTTGAAATAAGTGACACGTCTATTTCTGTCACGATGAGTTCTTTTGATTTAAAGGTGGCATTAAGCCTTATTCCAAATATGATGACAAATGATGTGAATAATATCAAACAAGTTATTGATAATATTGATTATTATGACAGTTTGCTGGACAAGAAAGAATGTAAGGAAAAATTAATTAATTTTGTACTGAAAAGCAGGTTGTCTCCGTCTGCAAAATTAAGGTTGAACACTAGTTATTCTTCGGTGACCGATTTATTACAGGATATGCGCAAACACTTGTTGCCTCAAAAAGGTTCAACCGCGCTTCAGGTAAAATTACAAAACGTGAAACAAAATAATATGAGTATTAAGGAGTTTGGTGATGAAATTTCGGAATTAATGACTGATCTTACGATTTCTCAGGCTGACAACGATTCAAACAGTTTTAAAGTACTTAAGCCTCTAAATGAGAAACTTGCTATTAAGCGATTTTCGGACGGCTTAAGAAATCGTAGACTCAGCACCATTATTGCAGCGAGAAATTTTGAATTTTTAAAGGACGCTGTACAAGCGGCAATTGATGAAGAGGTCTCATCATCATCAACTTTGACAGGAGAGGTCATGAATATGAACCGTACTCATTATTATCATAACAACAATTCCAGGCGGCAGCGAGGCACATTCTTCAGACAAAGAGGTAATGGCGGAGGAGCATTCTCGCGGCGCGGGCAGAGCAGCAGCGGCTACGCGCGAGGAGCAGTTTACCCGCAGAAGCCAGCTCGAGGCAGAGGCTGGGCTCGTGCAGGTTATCAAGGTGCAAGTTCAAGTAGGTATACTCAGAATAATTATAGATATCTAGGAAACCGAAGGATGGGCAGTTATCAGGTTCATATGGTTACAGAGCCAGAAAAGGCACCTAGCGACAATGAGTTGATTTTTTTTCGTGACTAATGCGACAGTTTTGGCTAGTGACAGTAATTGTAACATCTATTTATCTTTGCATGACCAATTATGTCCATGGCTCGTTGATACCGGAGCATCGATTTCTGTTGTCAAATTAGAACAACTATTGCATCAGAACATTCCTATCCATAAAGAGAATGTAGTCATAAAAGGAATAGGTGGTAAAGTTGAAGTCATAGGATATGTTTATCTAGATTTATACATACGTGGTAACTATTTTACACACAAGTTTTATGTTTTTGAGAAGCTACCGTGTCGCGCTTCTGGAATAATTGGAAAAGACTTTCTAAACAAATATCAAGCAGTAATTAGTTTTCAAAACCAAAATATAACGTTTAAGGTCGAAAGTAAAATCATTACTTTAGACTTACATACAAGCGAAAATAAAATAATGTTGGCTCCTAGATGTGAGTCCATACACTTTTTAGAAACAGATAGGAAACGAGAATCAGTAATATGTACTTCTGAATTGGCACCAGGAGTTTTTGTAGCGAGCTGTATAGTAAAACCTGTTAATGGTTTGATACCAGTCAAGATATTAAATACTACGGATCAAGCATTAACTTTAACTAATTTCAATGTTGATACACATGAACTGTCAGATTATAATATTTGTTGTTTTCAAAAAACTGAAAGGGATGTAGATAGGATTAAAATATTATTATCACAGTTACAAACAAATCATTTAACCGAGGAGGAGAGAGATACTATAGTAAACTTGTGTGCAAAATATAACGATGTATTTTATGTAGAGGGGGATAAGTTAACGACTACGGATATTTATACACACTCGATTAAACTAAAGCCAAACGTTAGTCCGGTATTTGTGAAACCTTACCGACTACCTCATGCACAAAAGGGTTTATTGGAAAATGAAATAAATAAAATGCGTAAAGAAGGTGTCATAGAGCCTTGTAACAGCGAGTGGTCGAGTCCTTTATTATTGATTCCGAAAAAGGTAGATTCCAATGGTAATAAAAGGTGGAGAATTGTAGTGGACTATAGAAAATTAAATAATTGCATTGAAAACGATAAATTTCCACTACCAAATATAACGGAAATTCTAGACTCGTTAGGGGGATGTGTATATTTCAGCCATTTAGATCTTTATCAAGGGTACTACAACGTATTACTTGACAAAGAATCAAGAAAATACACTGCATTTTGCTCAGGGCAATACCAGATGACTAGAATGCCTATGGGGCTTAAAACAAGTCCTGGGTCATTTTCTCGTATGATGACCATGGCTATGGCTGGGTTAAATTACGAGAAATGTCTCATTTACTTAGATGACTTGATAGTTTTTGGTAGAACTTTAGATTTCCATAATAAAAATCTTCAAGATGTGTTTAAAAGACTAAGAAAAGTAAATTTAAAACTTAATCCTTTAAAATGTAATTTTTTAAAGAAAGAGTTAATGTATCTAGGGCATGTTGTATCTAAGGATGGTGTCCTTCCTGACCCAGAAAAGGTAAAAACAGTTAAAGATTATCCATGTCCAAAAAATATTGATGAATTAAAACGATTTATAGCTTTTGTTAATTACTACAGAAAATTTGTTCCAAACTTTGCTCAAAAAGCTTATGATTTAAATTATTTATGTAGAAAAAATGTGCCATTTGTGTGGTCAGATAAATGTGAACAGTCATTCGAGTTATTAAAAGATAGTATAATATCAGCCCCGGTATTGCAGTATCCGGATTTCTCTGAGAAAAATCAGTTTGTACTCTATACAGATGCATCGAACTATGCATTAGGTGCGGTTTTATGTAATAAGGACGGCAGACCAGTGTCATACACTAGTCGAACTTTGAATAAAGCCGAGAGAAATTACCCAACGATTGAAAAGGAAATGCTCGCAATCGTTTGGGCAATAAAGTATTATAGACCCTATTTATACGGCAAACATTTTATAATAAGAACTGATCATAGACCCTTAATTTATCTTTATAATTTAAAAGACCCTTCAAGTAGACTGTTAAAATTCAGGCTTCAAATAGAAGAGTATAATTTTAATGTAGAGTACGTAAAAGGTTCTGAAAATACAGTAGCAGATGCGTTGTCTAGAATATCTATTAGGAGTACCGAATTAAAGGAAATGTATGAAAACATTAACGTATTAACTAGGGCGCAAAGCAAACGGTTAAATGACTTAAAAACCTCCAATCTTTCGGATAATATGGTTAGCACTAACGATTGGTCTGATCAACTAAAAGTTGTGGAATCTCATATTAAACCTAAAGATTCGGTAGAGTTAAAATTTTTACTAGATAAAGATTTATTGTTAAAATATAAAAGGAGAAATATTATTCTTAGAGAAAGTAATACACTTTGTTACGTGCCGAGTAAGCACAGTATTTTCTTAAAGTATTTAAACTCTTCATCAAAAAGATCACGAGCTGAATTTTTGAAAGAGTTAGAAGAATTTTGTAATATGTTGAATATTAATGAATTATATATAATTAAATGTGAAAAGAATAAAAGTTTTATTGAAGAGTTATTACAAGAATTAAGTAATAAAAGTGAATGGACCGGTCCACGTATCTGTATTTTACACGACGTTGTAAGAGTGTATGATAAGGACGAAATAAGAATAATTCTTAATGATTTTCATCTTTTACCCACTAGTGGCCACGCGGGTATGAGACGAATGTATAATAACATTAAGAAATATTTTTATTGGCCTTCTATGGAAAATGACATAAAGTCTTTTGTACGACGATGTCATAAATGTCAAACGCAAAAGCACTCGCTTCCGATGAGGGAGCCAATGGCAGTCACTACGACGGCAAGTTGGGCTTTTGAAAAAATATATCTTGACTTAGTAGGACCTTTAGATGAAGATCAAAATAATTACCGATACGTTCTAACGCTACAATGCGAATTAAGCAAGTACGTCGAAGCCTATCCTTTAGTTTCGAAAAGAACTGACGAAGTCGCACGAGCACTGGTAAGTAATTTTATATTAAGATACGGAATTCCGAGAGAAATAGCTTCGGATCAAGGTAAGGAATTTATGTCATCAGTTTTTAAGGAAATCTGTACTTTATTGCATATTAAACAATTACATTCCACAGCATATCATCACGAAAGTATTGGGGCATTAGAAAACTCACATAAAAATCTTAATAGTTTTCTCAGAATCCAAACTGATAACCACCCAGAGGTATGGAGCTCCTGGTTACCATTTTGGTGCTTTTCATACAATACTTCCGTACATTCCGAACATAAATTTACTCCATTCGAACTCGTATTTGGCAGAAAATGCGTTCTTCCCAGTAATCTAACAGGTGATTGCGTAGAACCTTTGTATAATCACGATAATTATCCCAATGAATTGAAATATCGAATTCAAACTTCTCAAAAAGAGGCTCGAGACAACTTGCTTAGTAGTAAAATGAAAAGAAAAATTAACTATGATAAAAATGTTAGAACTCTAGTATATAAGCCTAATGATTTGATTTTATTGAAAAGTGAAAATAATAACAAAATAGATAATGTATACTCAGGCCCTTATACAGTAATCAGAGATTTATCTCCAAATGTTGAAATTATTAAAGACGGAAAATTGTATTTAGTACACAAAAATAGAACTAAATTATACCAAAGTTAATTTTATATAAGTACCTACCTACTTCATTTGTTTAACTATGTAATTGATAATATTCAATATAACTTTATAATAATAGTGTCATTGTAAACGTACATTTATTAAAAATATATATATATTCTGATATCATGTAAAACAAAAAAATGTTAATTCTGGCAATTCACATTTTTTTCTCCCTGGCGGGGAAATGTGAGGATGTGATGTTGTAAATCATACGTAATATGTAACTCCCTATATAATCGCATTTATTATGTTAATACAGTTAGTTCTAATCCAGACTCGAGTGTTATCATTTCGGCTCCTTATCCCAACCTCATAAATGTGTAAATAAATATTTTCAATTTGCACGATTTTTGGTCCCAAGTATGTTCATTACGTCAATTATTGTAAGTATATAGATTGTGAAAAACAAATTTTTAGTTTCCATATTTCATGGTTAAGTCCATATTTGCATAAAAAATATTACAATCATCCATTTTTTCGAACTTCAGCTAATATCACAGATCCCTTTCCATCAGGTGTGCCGTCTACTCGTTTGTCCGCTATAATGTAAAAAAAATATCATGGCCTTATTTAGACCAAAATCGACAGTTTTGATTTTGTTAATATAAAAAACATTGGGAATTCAAATTAATAAAACCAATAGACGATATGGTTCAGGGCTTTTTTTTTAATTCAAAATACAAAAGAATAACCTGGATAATGCCGTGAGAGTAATTTTCATTTTCTGAATATCTAAAGCCGTTAGCATGTTCCTAGTTTTTTCTTTTTTTCGTATACTTAAAAAATAAAGTTTAAAAACTAATACCCGACTGCGACAAAAAACACGATCTAAAAAGTACAAAACAAGAAAATTGTCTCTGCTGAATTGATTATGCCGTATCGCCGTGGTCCACTTCGGCGTATACTTATAAGCTTTTAACATAATTATTTTCTGTTGAAATATCTATAAAGTTAAACAGGGTGTATCGCTATCTACCATTCTGCAAAAACATTTGTTTTATGACTTATAGCATACAAAGAAAAAAAAAACAATTTTCCATACAAAGTTGGTCATTTGATTTTATCATTTTGTATGGGAAGTCGAAAAAAATTCGACGATCTTCCTAAAGTCGTGGAATAAATGTTGTTCAGGATGGTTGGTAAAAGACATGATGAAAGGGATATTAAAGTTTACCGACACATAACTGTATTAATAATAAAATTATAGCTTAATTAGGGGCAAAGATTGGCAGCGCACTTGTGACTCCACTGGTGTTTCATGGACACCGGCGACATGGGTGGCGATCTGGCGATCCGTCTGCTCGTCTGCCATAAATCACATAAAAAAACTATTTAAATCGAATGCGCAGTGACTGGAATTATTCATACAAACAAAGAAACACATTTAAATGAGCACTATCATCACACTTTCTATATATCATTTTATTTTATTGAAGCAAGTTGTAATTGCCCAAGTCGGCAAGATAACATCGTGTTGGCAGCAATATTAATACAATACTGTGCCGATAAAGTGATAGTGATGACTTATATTACCACAGTTTCAAGTTAACAAGCGCTACTTGTGCAAAGCTCGAGTAACTACAGAGGGTGCGAAGGGATCATTCTTGTGATGTCATTACCGTAGCAGTCTTAATTCCTTCGAAATAAAATGAGATAAGAAATAGTTTATTATTTTTGATATTACAACAGTCTCATAAAATAGTCTAATTACAAACAACAAAAATACATGCATAAAGAATGCAAAGTAAAAATAAAACTAATAAGAGTACAAATAACCAGGCAGGGCATAAAAATTCTGTGTGTTGCGACTTCCAACCATGGAACTAGAAATTTTCGGAAAAAACGTCACAAAGTGTGAAAGAGATCCTACCGTCCCTGACGCAGATTCTATACGGGTGCGATAGAGAAAGAACGTCGCCCAGCACGTCACCCCAGTACTAACGCTTTCGCGCGGTTTTTCATAGAAAGCCATACTGGCTTTCTATGAAAAACCGCAAAAGGCACAGTCTGTTTAGATCGCATGTCTATGCTTCCAATGTAAATGGCCCTAACTCAGCGTTTGTCAAAATGACATTGGAATCTTTTAATATACGATTAAGTATTTTTTTATTACAAGTGACCTTCCATACGTACACCTATTTTATGAATAACCTACAAATTTCTCGAGAGTACCTATTATACTAATAAAACCATTTTTCCCCAGTGAACATATCGCACCCCCAGTGGAAAATAAGCATAAGTGATCTTAGTTCGAACCATCGATTTTATCATATTTGAAAAGTATGTTTAAAGATACATTAAATCGCCAAATTAAAGCAGAAAAATATGAAAAAAGTTCTACATATGTATCCTTCTTCAACGTTCTTCAAATATGGACAAATCGTTGGTTCGAAGTAAGATCAATTATGCTTATTTTCCATTGGGGCTACTATAATTACCTAAAATCATCCCATAAGGAGGTAAAAAGGGGGTCCGAAGTTAGTATGTTAAATAGTCTATGTTCGAGACTCGAACATAGAACATGCTGTATTCCAAATCCAAAAAAAAAAGTTTTGACAAATTCAAATTCAAATTTTCAAATTCAAATAATTCTTTATTTGCATAGGCTTGTACACAGCACTTACAAATCGTCATACATTTGAATGACTTAAAACTATTTATAAGTACTTATGTATAATTTACATGTTAATACATATATATGTTGATACATAAAATATTCTAAAGAAATAAATAAACATAATGCGATTCTACCACCGGCTCGGAAAGTTGTTTCTGGTCGAGAAGATCCGGCAAGAAACTCGCCAGTTACTCTTTTTAATCGCCAACTTTTTTACAATGGTTTATTATCCTCATACCAAGTCATACAGTCTAATGCAACACAAAATAGAATGAAGCAAAATAAAAGCTAAATATGAGGTAAACCGAAGCGGACCAGTCCCCAAAGGTGGCACCTGTTCACAAGTATGACGTATGTGTCAGCCATCATTTCACTCAACCATATTAGAGGGAATGTAATGACCCGCCACATAACGCCACCACCTCAGAGACATTTGAGTGAGCATGACTACTTAGGTTCCCCTCATAGGTCACAGAGTACTTAATCCAATACTAATAAACTGCAGGACGAGGTGTACAATAGTAGGTGGTTAGCATCTTGTCAATTGTTTGATTAATCAATACTAATCAATTTGTATACAATAATAAATGCTGCTAAGCCTAATTTATTAAAAATGATTAATTAAATAATAATAATTTCCAGTAAATATTTATAAAATTACTACATGTGTGCAGGCACGGAGGTCATGATGTCCATGAATCCTTATCATTTAAGTAATCTACAATTTTATAGTATCCTTTACTCATTAAACAGGTTTTTACGTGGGATTTAAATTTATGCGTTGGTAACTCAATAACATTTTGTGGCAACTTATTGTACATTTTAATACTTTGACCAACAAATGAACTATTAATCTTTTGGAGCTTCAGATTTGGAATCGCGAGCTTGTGTTTATTTCTAGTGTTAAAACCATGACAATCAGATTTATTAGAAAAAATATCAATGTTCTTTCGCACGTACAAAATACAGTCCAAAATGTATTGGGAAGCTACAGTTAAAATGTCGATATTCTTAAACAGTTCTTTCAGCGAATCGCGAGGCCTAAGGTTGTATTTGGAGCGGATGGCCCTCTTCTGCAATACAAAAATAGTCTGTATCTCAGCCGCCGACCCCCACAACAAAAGACCATATGACATTATACTATGAAAATAACTAAAATAAACCAGTCTCGCGGTTTCAATATCAGTCAGATGTCTGATCTTCTTAACCGCAAAGTCTCTCTGATCTTCTTAACTTAAAGTCTTGTAACTGTGCAAGATGAAGTCCCGAATCCCAAAAACCGAAAGTTGTTTAAAAATCTACAAAAAAAAGTTTGAAAATGGCTACTGGATAAAAGTTTTTATAATATTCATGTTCTCGCAGATCATTCTCGACGACGTCCTTCCAGCGATACCTAGGCCGGCATACCGGGCGTCGGCCCATCTCTCTGCTCTGCTCTCTCTCTGGTATGCTTTCTTCACGAGACGATGCTCGTCCAGTCTCTCGAGGTGACCAAGCCATCGAAGACGATGATGTTAGGCGTGTCTACAATAATATATCTTTAGGTTATGTAGGGTTATGTATCTTTAGGGTGATGTTGGGACTTCCTCGCTTTTGCAGTGCATCAGGAATGTTTGCGCAAGCAGGAGTCGATGGTTTTCACGCTCTTGTGAGAAAAAAAGTGGCGTCACTGGTAAACCGAGTGCGGGGAAGCGACAACAGCATCCTGAGGGTAGTGGCAGATGATCCGCATGCACCTGTGGTGAGGCACTACGTGCGAACCATGACCGAAATTTCAATGGGCACATCCGCCGGGTCGAGTTTGCAACGAGTGCCCCTAAGGTACATGGTACAATGAGTAACCTTAATAAATAAATAAAATAAAAACACTCTAAGTACCTATTTACTAACCCTATTATTACGTTTTTTAAGCTATGGACCTATGTATGTTGTCTGCAATAAAGAAATTTTGAATTTTGAATTTTTTTGAATAAATCTTCAGGCCGGTGACTGGCGACAAGTAGTGCAGGATCGATCAAAGTGGCGTTCTCTTTTTTCGGAGGCCAAGTCTCGCTTCGGGTCGCTGAGCCAGTGGAGTAAGTCAGTATAATATTAATGAGTTGATTGTTTTATTGTTCAACTTTTAAACAAAATATTTACTTCCAATTCATTTGGTGAAACACGTGAAACAATTTTAAAAATATTTTTTTTGTAACCTGCAGCTTATGTATCATCTTTCGAGTGAATAAATTGAATTGATTTGAGGGCTTGTAATATGTGCAAATTTAGATTAGCAGATTACGACATTATGAGTATGTACTTGTTAAAAACGCATTTATATTTTACTAATACGAATAGTGCATATAAACTTCACTGTTAAATTAGAAAAAAGAGCTTAAAAGATTCAATCTATTTTCCTAGCGTGTTCAACGCCTGAAAATAGATTTAGTATTTTTGATTTAATCAAATTGGCGGTTGTAAATAAAAAAACGAATGCAATAGCTCATGCAGACTGAAGTAAACAACATAAATTAAAAGTACCTAGCAATTATTCGAATCAAACTGGCTGAAATAAGAGTGCAGCCACAAGTAATCCATCTATTTCCACAATTAACTATTTTTAATTTTTAAACTCTTGCCAGGTCTAAAAACAAACAATAGAAAAAATGTATTATGCATGCATCCGTAACACAGGCGAGGGGGTCGCAAACAAAGCAAAAAGACTGGTAAATGCGGCAAATGCTATGCCATCAACTGCCATTCAACCTACGTCAACTGACCAATTAGTAATTTTAAAAAAATACGCTTCCATTCTTCGTAATGTTTACGTTTCGCGAATGTAATTGGCTCAAATGAGAGGTACGCAAAAAATAAACCACTGTGAGTGCCCACCCTTAGCCAGTGTTTGCTGTCTTAGTATTTTGTGTTGAAGTTGCAGGTATTATATTTTTTTTTATTTATTACTAGCTGACCCGACAGACTTCGTCCTGTCAAAAAAATTTGTAATGTGGCAACAAATATGAACTTTATATAAAACTCAAATTGATTCTACGTTTTAGTTAGAAAACGTTTGTATGTGAAAAAGAAAAGGGCTGTTTTTAGGGTTTTCCCGACAATTTTTTCTCGCCGTAAGAACTATCCTTGGACTTCAACGAACATTTGAAAAAAAAAATTGGCCAAATTGGTCCAGGCGTTGTTGAGTTATGCGCTTACCAACACATTTTGCGATTCATTTTTATATTATAGATTACACATTGTGCACCTTCAATTTTAGCCACTGCTGCTTATATGTATCATTCTGAACAATTTTTGTATTATTTTTCTTGAAGTCTTATGAAAACTCTATAAATGCAATACAACATCTCATACATGATGATTGATGGATGTACACCTGAAATAAATTACTATTTATTCATTTTATTTTAAGTAACTTAAGCATATTTATTACAGATATCAGACAACAGAGGAATAAAAAAAATATATTATAAAAATAATGTAGTAGTTTGGTTCAAAATCGCTCAAAGATCTATGGAAAGGGCTATGCTCGGAGTATCTCTGAAGGACCGCATCAGAAATGATGTAATCCGACAGAGAACCAGAGTCACCGACATAGCCCACCGAATTAGCAAACTGAAGTGGCAGTGAGCTGGTCATATTAGCCGCAGAACTGACAGCCGTTGGAGCCGAAAAGTCCTTGAGTGGAGACCGCGACTCGGTAAGCGATGATGACATTCGAAGGCTGGCTGGTGTGGGCTGGATGAGTGTGGCCGAAAATCGGGAGCAGTGGCGTGCATTAGGGGGGACCTATGTCCAGTGGACGAGTGTGGGTTGTGGATGATGATGATGATTATCTTAAATACATATGTTACACCCAGACACTGAACAAAAAAGTGTTCATCACATGAATGTTTGTCCAGGGTAGTGATCGTACCCACGTCATTTAACGTATGAGACAGGGTCAATACCAAGTGCGTCGTACAGTCAGTGAAATAAAATCTATAATATCCTCCAACCGATTACGGCTAAGGCGGCCAATCTCAACGATCAGCCACATACGCAGGATATATTATAGTGCTCAAGTGTGTGCGCAAACAGAAGTGCACTCTTTATTCCCTTACCCTCATATTCCGATGTGACACAAACGTGACACGACCGGAGAGGGATTGGGCGCAGGACCAACGGCTTAACTTGCTTCCGAGGTACGGGGGTGCATGACCGCCGACTTCACGACTTCGGGCTGACACTAAGAATTTCCTATCGAATATCAATATTTTTTTTATGCCAGAGGCGACAAACAAGCAAGCGAGTCACCTCATGGAAAGGAATCTTGGCCGCCCATAAGCATCCACGAAATCAGAGAGATTGCTAATGTGTCTCTAAGTCGTAGCCGTCGGGAAATACTCCGGCAGGCAAACCGTTCCACAGAAGTGAGGTACGTGGTAGAAAGTCAATATATCTAAATATCTGACAAAAACCCCTGAAGATATTTCTGTTACTAAATTCACGCCCAATCATCTTCATAATATCCAACTACAATACTGACCGAACCATTTTAATAAACTGTCATCTTTGAAAAAAAATATGACGTTTGTAAAACTTAAACGAGTTATTGCTACAAACATAAATTTGAATGCTTTTGTACAGACAGCCATTCATTGGGTAATTACAAACTATCAGAATCTTCAATACATTAAACCAAGTGTGTTCGAAATAAAGGTCTATTGGATATGTTTTTTTTTATGAGAAAGGGAGGCAAACAAGCAAGCGAGTCACCTGATGGTAAGCGATCACCGCCGCCCATGGACATCGGCTACACCGGAGGGAGTGGAGATGCGTTGCCGGCCTTTTAGAACCGTACCGGTTCGGAAATACCGCTGCGGGAAGTTGATTCCACAATATGAGGAGGTGCGTTGCAAAAAATGACTTGTAAAACGCACGGTAGGTATGACAAAATTGTTAATACCGATATCTCGCTTATAAACACAGATTTGGCTTATTTTTGAAAAAGTTGAGTTACAATTTTCAAAAAGTAATTTTGGATATTTTTAAAACTAATTTCAACTTTTGACACTGAATGCGCTTTTCATTGTATAATTGCTAATACGACTCTAACTAACCGGCATAGGCAATTAACGGCACATTAATGCACCAAGGTGACCTCTGTGCTTATTACTCTTTGATCACAGTTATAAATTTAAATTTTATTAGTAATTAAATGGTTTACAACGTATGAACTCCGTTCTCCTATAAATGTTTGAGTGATATAAATTATTAAATAAAACATGGCGATACATTACTAAAAGACTTGCTATAATGTTAGCAAGTATGTTGAAATGTTATAGAAAGGATATCACATAGGTTTCACACAGCAGTGTTGCCAACTTTTAGGTAGAACTACCTTAATTTTTTAATTTTGAAAAATCCACATCGAACATCTTAGATCGAACCACTCGCAAGCGATTGTCATTCCATTCTCATCATCTCGATGGATGGCGGTCTAATACTGTGCGTTTCTCCCGGAACTTTCTACCACGTACCTCAGTTCTGTGGAACGGTTTGGCTGCAGGAGTATTTCCGGACGGCTACGACTTAGAGATCTTCAAGAGAAGAGCGTACTCTTTTTTTTAAAAAAAAGGCCAGCAACACATTAGCGATCTCTCTGATTTCGCAGATGTTCATGGGCGGCGATGATTACTTTCCATCAGGTGACTCGCTTGCTCCTTCCGGTCATGACTTACGGTGCCGAGACGTGGACACTCACGGCTGGACTAGTCCACCGGTTCAAAGTCACTCAAAGAGCTATGGAAAGGGCTATGCTCGGAGTATCTCTGAAGGACCGCATCAGAAATGATGTAATCCGACAGAGAACCAGAGTCACCGACATAGCCCACCGAATTAGCAAACTGAAGTGGCAGTGGGCTGATCATATTAGCCGCAGAACTGACAGCCGTTGGGGCCGTAAAGTCCTTGAGTGGAGACCGCGACTCGGTAAGCGTAGTGCAGGACGCCCTGCGACAAGATGGGATGATGACATTCGAAGGCTGGCTGGTGTGGGCTGGATGAGAGTGGCCGAAAATCGGGAGCAGTGGCGTGCATTAGGGGAGACCTATGTCCAGCAGTGGACGAGTGTGGGTTGCTGATGAATGACAAGTAGGTAGATCTAGCTACTATTGGCACTTCTTCTACCACTTTTCTAATTTTAGGGTTGACAACACTTGGCGCACGTTTCATACACAAAATTTACTCTATTACATGGAAATTAAGATTTTGAGTGCCATAAAATCTTTGATAGAGCCAGTCTAGTTTGTCTCGTAAAAACTTTATTATCTTTAAATGTCAATAGGTTTTGATGGTTATATTTTAAGCATTTTAGGTGGCTAACATATTATTTTTAGTACGGTCACCGCCAAAAATAATATGTTAGCCAAATCCGGAATCTTTACAAATAAATGAAATGAGGATATTTTGAAACTACACGTGGACGTTACACTAATGAAAAAAAAGATATTTCCCAAGAAGCAGGATTAAATATGAAAAAAAAACCTTAGTAGCGGTACAAAAGCGATTGGCTGACTGATGCAATTTGTACGGAGAGGTGAATATTTTTTTCACATTTCACTCTATGTTCCATAAAGAAAAAGGCTTGTTATCAAGAGTATAATAACCTGGAAAAGTTTGTATTAGTAGTTGATAAAAAAAAAAGAATCTATAGGTTTTTTTTCGTCTAGCACCCACTGTTCTATTATTTTCAATTAAAATATAAAGCCTATAGTCGAGTCAAACTAAAAATCAACATTTGACGTTTCCTAATTTTAGCTTCACAAAGAGGTGGTCTACTAAAAAACTTCGATTAAAGTGAATAATCGATATATAACTACTTCAAACAAACGTGAATCGAATTACTATAATAATGGACAATAAGTTTTAAGTAATATTATTTGGAGAAATGTGAATCAAAATTATTGAAAAGAAAGAGGAAAGTAGGTACCGATCCTAGATATGAATCCGCGTCAAGTTTATTTCTTTTACTTCGAAATCAAAGCGCTTATATTGTGTGCCATATTTTTTTTCTTTTTACAAAGTAATTAATGTATTTATATTTTTAAACAAGAGAACAATACGTTTTATTTTAATCAGAATGTGGCTTTTCATTTATGGTTGTATATTCGTACACCATTAAAATTGTATTCATTCGATTATTCGGGAACATTCCAAGATATTAAAAATGATATGCGTTGACAGATACAACATTGTACCAACGTTAAATTCTCTAGAAAAGTAATTTTTTAATAAGTTTATAAATAGTTTAACAGAGAAAGTAAATGTGAAATTATCTTTTTTATCTTTACCTATTGAAATAAATAAATGCAAACATAATTTTAAAAAGTTGAAAATTTATGCTTTTTAACATAGAAAGAAATAAATTCAATTACCGTTGTTACAAGGTTACGCTGTGGAATTTGGTTGAAGTGGCAAATGTGGCCTTTTATTTCGGCCCAACTTTAGGTCACCTGGACTGGTAATAGGAATCGATTTGTCACATTCATCAAAATCGGTTTGGTAGTTTAGGCAGAATCTTGGAACATACAAACATATTTACATACAAACATAGACTGCTAAAATCACAACCCTTCCTATTTGACATTCGGGCTTTTGGCTAGTCAGGAAAAAGGCTTGTTTTCAAGAGTATAACGACCTGTTTCTATTGACGGTTGAAAAGCACTTTAAATAGGCGATAAATGAAAATGCTCGATGATTGGTTCTATTTTGACATGACGGAGTTTTGACGTGACGATTGAAATCCCAAAAATGACCAGGAACCCAATTCTCGAGCTCGTGACATTTATTTTCATACGACATATATCACTAAAACACTTTTGAGAACATGGCGGATATCACCCGAAAACCATACAAAAAAAGGTTTTCGAGTGATATCCGCCATGTTCTCAAAATATCACAAGCACGAGAATTGGGCTCCATGTAAGCAAAATACAGGATAATACAGCAAAATAAGGATTCGGCGGGTAGGGCTAAAACAAGCCGCGTGGGCTGATGCACTTCAAAGGTTTTAAATTAGTGTCTAGTGGTTTTTAGTGCACAAATTTGATGTTTATATGTGTAGTGAAGTGCCAAAAAGTGATCCTAATAATAAGAATCGTTGAATTGTAACGTTTTTAACACTGCTATTATGTGTCGAGTAAGTTTTCTAGTGACCACTTGCTTGAACCTAATAGAGTCTTTAAGCCCGTAATTGCTTTAAGAGTGATATCCGCTGAAACCATAGGTCGATAAAACGTAAAAGCACCGGCGTTTTTTTGAGTGACTGTGAGTTTGATTGACTTCGACTGTTGACTACTACTTATTATCAATAAGTACTTGACATTGGCAAATTATCTTCGGGTAGAGCCATATTAAGAAAAAAGCAAAATACAAAGCCGCTAAGTTTAATCCCACGCCTCTATGTAGGCGTCAAAGATTTTTTTTCATTTTCTGAAACCTTCATTGTGTGGTACATAAACTCTTATACTATAAGTATATAACTATTTATTTATTTGGACAACCAACAAGGCATACACTACAACATTCTTAAGACTAACGCAGTAGGTAATTAACTTCTTAGTGGTGACTTAATTATAGGTTGCCACGGCATGCGAAGCGATACTATATTATATACTATCATCAAATCTCATTTAAATATATAAATTTATATTACATAAACGGCTTAACGCGCTTTCCGAGGCATGGGGGTACAAGACCAATCCCTCTCCGATCGTGTCACGCTGGTGTCCCAACGTAATATAAGGGTTAGGGAACAGAGAGTGCACATGTTTTTGCGCACACATTTGAGCACCTATCCTGCGTAAGTGGCTGATCGTTGAGACTGGCCGCCGCGTAGCCGTATAGTCGGTTGGAGAATATTATTAGATATTACATACTACTTTTTATCCGCTGCTTCGCTCGCGTTATAAAGAAACAATACTTACCCTATGTCACTCTCCATCCCTTTAACTATCTCCACCAAAAAAACATTCCAATCCGTCTCTCCGTTTTGATATGAAAGGCGGACAAACAGACAGACAAACGTACTTTCACATTTATAATATAAGTATGAGTGAAGGAGACTAGGAACGAAGACTCTACTTATTATAACTACTTTATTTGTAAAAGTCCGTCTGCTCGTTTGCCATAATGTAAAGAAAAAAGTCTGTCTCTCAAGAATCTGTTTTCTCTAGAATCCCCAAGTGACTGTGATCTTTCTTTCTCTGCCGTGTGGTCCCCGGCAGAGTAGAATAGGCCACCCTTACTCTTCCGAGGTGTCGTAAAAGGCGACTAAGGTAAAGCTGCTGGCATGATCATCAGCACCCAGAGAAGGAAAACTCTGCATTTATATCTAAACTCTCGCCAACCCGTCTGCCAAGCGTGGTGAGTATGGCAATTACCCCTCATGTGATTGAGGGAGGCCCGTGCCCCAGCAGTGGCGACTTAAATGGGCTGACGATGACTCCTTATATCATATTTACATTTAAAATTAATAAAATAAATAAAATGACATTTATTTCATTCAAATTACCTATAATTACGAGTATATCATAAAGAATAAATACCGAATTACATTGCATCTACATTTTACATTCTTAATATTCTTATCATTTTTTTATGTACTACAGGAGCCCAATTCTCGCGTTCGTGACATTTCAAAAACATGGCGGAGCCTAATTCTCGGGCTCTTGACATTTATATCACCAAAACATAGTTTTTTTGTATGGTTTTTAGGTGATATCCGCCATGTTTTCAAAATATCACGAGCACGAGAATTGAGCTCCAGGCTAACGCTTGACCACAATCTTTTTTAAATTCTTCTTGTCACACTAATCGTACTGTGCTACACCTCTATTTTATGCGTTGTTGAACATCCCAGGAGCCCAATTCTCGTGCTTGTGATATTTAGTGAACATGGCGGATATCACCCGAAAACCATATAAAAAAACTATGTTTTAGTGATATATGTCGTACGAAAATAAATGTCACGAGCCCGAGAATTGGGCTCCAGCTATGTTAATTTTTATGCATAGTGCCTCTGTAACCCTGAAAAGCAGCGCCTCGGCATTATCTATTTCTTGGCAATTTGCTGAGGGTCACCTTTTCGGCACAAAACATTATCTTACTAGCTATATAAGATTAAAATAATAATAATACCACACAGATCATCACAATCAAGACTCATTACCCCCACCACATCACAATCAGATCCGTAGTGTAGGAATTGTACTTGGCCTAGGCCCGTACATTTTGAAAAGCCAGCAAATAGCTGTGATACTCAGCATATAAAGAACATAATAATAATAATTCTAACAACATCTCATACGTTGACCTGATTCCGTACTAAGTAGCTTAAGCACTTGTGTTACGGATATCAGACAACAGAGGAGCACAAATATATACTTAAATACATATATTACAGACACTGAACAAACACAAGTGTTCATCGCACGAATGTTTGTCCAGGGTGGAGATCGAACCCACGATCTTTGGCGTAAGAGGCAGGGTCACTACCAATTGCGCCATCCGGTCAGCCAAAAATGTAATTATTCATAAGTTTTTGTTTGTTGAATAAATATTTTCTATCTATCTACCTATCAATCTCACCTGATGGAAAGTGACGATGAGATTTGCGATGTAACGTTCGCCTAGAAGCTGCCTTTCACTCTTACCTTAAGGATGTCCAGCTTAAATTTAGAATTAGTATTTCAAATTAAATTAAATTAATTATATTATAGAAAATAAATAAAAATAATTTGCTGCTGCAGATAACTGTTACAACAATGTCTAATATATTTACAACTTCATTGATGAACATACATCTTAAGTTATCAAGACCGCTCATCATTATCTTCTGAATGTTGAATCTTCTGTCCTCTATCCAGATGATCGTAGAACATTGGCAAACCCAAGAGCACGGTATGAAGTTCCTACAGTTAATGATACGTAGGAACTCTATACCTCGCTAGTGGCAATCACCAGAAATCTTCTAGAACCTTCTTTCTTCCATTCTTCTCTTGCTAGTAGAAATTTATCAGGATCTACTTGAAACTTCTTTCTTGTATTCTTCTCTCGCTAGTGGCAAATCATCGCAGGCTTTATATCGTTTATTCTTCTTTTTAACTTCTTCTGGCAACCTTCTGGCAACCTTGCCTTACTTTTGGAATGTTATTAACATTCCAAATTTATAAAATTATAATCATCATCATCAGCCCATTTAAGTCCCCACTGCTGGGGCACGGGCCTCCCTCAATCACATGAGGGGTAATTGCCATACTCACCACGCTTGGCAGACGGGTTGGCGAGGGTTTTGATATAAATGCAGGCCATGTGGTCCCCGGCAGAGTAGAATAGGCCACCCTCACTCTTACCGAGGTGTCGTAAAAGGCGACTAAGGTAAAGCTGCTGGCATGATCATCAGCACCCAGAGAAGGAAAACTCTGCATTTATAAAATTATAAATTACAATATAAATAGTAATTCTACATAAAATTAACAACTTTCTGATAGAAACACACGAACTAAATTTAAAAAGTATTGATCTGATAAACCAAGTCGCATGTTCTCCACTGAGGGAGCACGGGCGGATCTGTAGCTTCGCTAAAAAGTTTTCACTAAAGATTCAAATCTAGCCAGAGATGTGATATAAATGGCGTGTGTTAAAAAACCTTGAAAAACACAATTCCTTTTTGTTTTTAATATTCATTAGTATTTCATTTATTGTCCTTAAATTCATTAAATGAAATTGAGACAATAAATTATCCTAAATTCATTAAATGAAATTGGGACACTAAATTGTCCTAAATTCATTAAATGAAATTGGGACACTAAATTGTCCTAAATTCATTAAATGAAATTAAGGCAGTAAATTGTCCTAAATTCATTAAATGAAATTGGGACACTAAATTGTCCTAAATTCATTAAATGAAATTAAGGCAGTAAATTGTCCTAAATTCATTAAATGAAATTGGGACAGTAACTTGGCCTAAATTCATTAAATGAAATTGACAAAAAATAAAAAACCGGTGGCATCGCCAATGATCCTTAATAACAAACATAAATCTGAATATTACGACACAGTAGCTACCAACCAAAGACTACCAACACATCACCGTGCGTACATCAGCCAACAGTTTTAGCATTTGAATGCAACAGCTGCTCTACCCCAGGTAATTAATTTCCGTGGTTCCGCACATTTGCATATTTTATCCTAAAGGCGGTTTTTGGCTAAGCAGATAAGTTCCAACCCTTGAGGCATGGTAATTTTTGCCGTGGGAAGCGAGATTTGCATAAGGAATTCAAAATGTAAGGACCAGATTTCGTTGTTATTAAAATTGTGGGAATTGGTTGACGGAGTGGCTTCCGTGAGATTTTTCGAGATTGATGTAATTTGTTAGATCATTTTAATAAGGAATATTTTTATTGTGAGTGAGGTTTAACTCAGTAGTGTATTTGTTTTATTAAATTGAAAATCGAATATTTAAATATTTACTAATTAAATATTTACAAATAATGACTGAATGCAATAGAAATGCTTAAGTAAAAATATACTACAAAATTATTTTGATGTAAAGCTTACAGAAGTTTTTTGGTTTGTTACTGGATATACTGGGAGATGCTAGGATTTTTTTACATTATGGCGGACGAACATTGTGCCACTGTAAAAGCTTCGTTTTTTATTGTAACAATAAATATTAAAAATATGAACCCTGCTATAAGATAGCAAAGCTCTGATAGAAACTGATGCAAAAAAATCCTAGTTTTAGCCTTTCTGGTGTTTTTTTTTTCGTTATTCTAAATAGAATTTAAATAATAAATATGCATTCAACTGTAAAATACTAATTTTATTTCTTTCAAATACTTATTTTATTTCTTTAAAATACTCATTTTATTTAAATGCAAAATATTATTTTTTCAATTAAATATCAATCAATATAAAAATGGTTAGGTACTATTTTTATAAATTGTAAAAGCAGCGCGCTCGCTGCAGCGTGGGCAAACCGTAAGATATAAATACATGTTCTTTAAAGTTCAACATTAATGACCCATAACACGAGTTCGCAACTAACTGATGAATGTCTACACCTTCAAGTAATTAGCAGGTATAATAGAGACCAAATTACAGGGTGTTCCTGTGGACAATTTGGATTGATCTTTTTTTAATTAATAAAAAAATGTTTATTTCCGCTTTAAAAAATTCGAATGGAATGGCTGGTTAAGTATAAAAAAGTATATCGGAGAAAACTGATCCAATTAACGAGAATATTAATAATGTAACTGGCCAAAAGTACCTACTTTCGGCCAGTTACATTATAAATATTCTCGTCGACATAAAAATAAAAAAAATGATTTAAGAACAGTTTTAAAATACTTTTTCCTGCAAGGGGAATGTATATAGGATGATACTTTTCGTTTTTTTTTTAAATACGATATAGATAAAGAAAATAAACCATCAAGTACATTTCTCATTATAAGATAAGTCTAAGATACAGTTAAGCAATGACTATATACTATCAAAAATAAAGAAAAAACGGTCAAGCACGAAAATACACATTGAGGGTACCATACCAACTCGTGGATGTGGAAAACATCACAGGAATCGAATGTATGGAAGAAACGAAAAGTAGCTACTAACGACGATGAGCTTCGGATACCAGAGAAAAAGAGAATTTGATGTTTTTGAGACCATTTTTTTTGTGATATGTAGCAGACGACGGATCACGTATTGGTAAGCGATTGCCGCCGCACATGGACACCAGCGACACCAGTGGAGTCACAAGTGCATTGCCAACCTTTAAACCCCCTTTCCCCGGTCGAGCCGGTCCATTCATGTCGAAGCGTGGCTCTCCCACGGTCGTTTCTTCGTTCAGATTCATTTCACAGTTATCATTCTCCTAATTATTGTAAAACCTTAATTATTAACTTTTTTGATAAATATTTAAGTATTTGGTATTCGTACAAAACTAGGTAATAGTATGACTCAATTTTTTTTATTAAAATATTAAAATGGAATTTTAAGAGCATTTTCCCTAAGTATAGTACGAAAGTATTTTTTATGATTTTTTTTATCTGATAGCTGGCAGACGAGCAGACGGATGATGGTAAGCGATTGCCGCCGAACATACACAACCCCGCGGTTGTGTGTGATGTCGCCACCAGTAGAGTCACAAGTGCGCTGCCAACCTTTAAACGCCCCTTTCCCCCGATTGGCCCTTCCGGTATCTTCACTCACGCAGCGAAACACAGCTCAGTGCTGCTTCACTTATAAATAAAATCTTAAATTCATTACAATTCGGCAAAGATTTCCATTCCTTAGCTGTCCGCATTATACACGTGGAAACAAAAGGGGCCGTTTTTCACTTTCCAGTACTGAACCCTAAAAACCATCTCTAAAGCACCGTCTAAAGTACAATTTAAGGTGTGATAGCATTATACACAAGGTGCGAGTAGACGAGACTTGCAAATCCTTCTCATTTCGAGGATTTGCAACCAAAATTAGTTCGCGTATCTTCGGATTACCGCCCCCAACAGATGCACGAAAGGGATGGATAAATAACCTCTTCAAAGGTCTTATTGTTTTGAAGGGTAACAGAGAAAGCATATTTATGAAAGAAATAGATACATATTCCTCCCTCCTCCTCGTCTTACGGTTAAAGACATTTATTTAATAATATTCATTTAGGCACTGTCTGGACATGATTGAATATAGTTTTGTTTTTTTTTTTTCCTTTTGTTTTATTTTTATGTATTTTTAATTGTTTTATGTTTTGTTTTCTGTTTGTGCCAAATTATGTTCTGTTTACAATTGCTATATGTTCTGTGTTGTGATGTCTATAAGAATAAATATTTTCTTTCTTTCTTTCTTTCTATTTCTCTAAAAGAATATAGATTCACTTAAGTATAAGAAAAATACAAAAGAAATCTTAAATATTGGTAGGTAATGTGCGGTATCATTTTTAAATAATTGTGATGCATTACGTAATAAAAACTTATTAACCTTTTTTTTCGTAGAGTTGACGCGTCATTTCAACAGTTTATTTTTCGTGTTTTTTTTTTCTATACGTTAGGATTAGAAATCAGAATGGTAGGTACTTTTAGGTTTATATAATTCGGTATCTGTCTCAGGTGGCGCAGTGGTTAGTGGGTCGCACTTTAAAGCAACGGACTGCTCAAGAGGTCCCGGGTTCAATCCCCGAGTCGGCCAAAAATTTGTACATAAGTTTTCGGTAAGATATTCTTAGTGCCGTGTGGTCCCCGGCAGAGTAGAATAGGCCACCCTTACTCTTACCGAGGTGTCCTAAAAGGCGACTAAGGTAAAGCTGCTTGCATGATCATCAGCACCCAAAGAAGGAAAACTCTGCATTTATATCAAAACCCTCGCCAACCCGTCTGCCAAGCGTGGTGAGTATGGCAATTACCCCTCATGTGATCGAGGGAGGCCCGTGCCCCAGCAGTGGGGACTTAAATGGGCTGATGATGATGATTCTTAGTGTCAGTCCCGGAGTCTGGAAGTCAGCGGTCATGTAGCAGTTAGTCCGTGCAATCCCTCTCGGTCGTATCACGCTTGTGTCCCATAAGGGAATAGAGAGTGTACTTGAATTTGCGCACACACTTCAGCACTATAGTATATCCTGCGTTCGTGGTTGATCGTTGAGATTAGGCCGCCGTAGCCGTAATCGGTTGGATGATATTAATTTTGGTATCTGATGGAAAGCGACGATACGGCTTAGGAGGACAGTAAATGATGACATGCGCTTTAATATGGCAATAAATTTAGATAGCTATTTATATTAAGGTGGTTAGAGTTTGCTTAGAAGATACCTGTTCGCTCTTGCATTTTTACCAGCATGTTAAAAACTCTATGTATCTAGTAGTGGATTTAAATAATTAAAACTACACTTAATATGAAACTCAGTATTTGTTAAGTCACCAAACACCGTACGTGCGAGTGTGTGAAAGCAACTGCGATTAATCCAATTTCCCGAGCCTAATTCCGACTAAATATGTACGAACGGCTCAATTGAAAGCCACGCAACCACGCACGTAACTGCGACTACACACGGCACGTGACGTGCGACAGGGCTACCAACTTCGAGCAAGAAACCAAAGTGACAACGCTGTCGAAAACATAACAAAGCCGTTTTCGCTGTTTGTCCCTATGTAAGCTTAAATCTTTGAAACTACTCAACGGATTTTGATGCGTGTTTTTTAATAGATAGAGTAATTCAAGAGGAAGGTTTAGATGTAAGTATAATCATCATCATCATCATCATCAGCCCGGTGGTCCCCACTGCTGAGTATAGACCTCCTTTCCTTCACGCCAATGTACCCGGGCCTGAGCCGCTTGGATCCATATAGTCCCCACGATTTTGGTGACGTCATCGATCCATCTGTGTTTCGTCTTCCAGAAACCATTCGGTCAGGATTTTACTCCACCAACCATCACCGCGGCCTAGCTAAGTTTCCTACCCAATTCGCTTTAGTTCCATCACTCTTGTCCAATCCGACGGACTCAACTAATACTCAACTATTTGGAGATTGGACTTTAGTCATGCGGCTATAATAATGTAATTTCATAATATTGTATCCGTGAAGCCGGGGCACTAATTTATTTATAGAGCCAAAAGGTGTTGTCAAACGGTTTGACACAACAACCAGCATAACTAACACCTCTATTCGTTTACTCAACTATTTAGAGATATAAATAGTCGGATGTCGCATTTGGTAGTGATCCTGCCTCATAAGCTTCAGGTTGTGGGTTTTATCCCCACCCTGGATAAGCATTCATGTAATGAACACTTGTCTTTGTTCAGTAGCTGGGTGTTATAATATGTATTTAAGTATATATTTATAATTCCTCTGTTGTCTGATATCCATTACACAAGTGGTTAAGCTACTTAGTACGGAATCAGGTTTCACATGTTGTGAAATATTTATTCATTTATTAAAGAACACAGACAGAGTACAATCATTACAGATAATAACTTAACATATTAAATTAACTTAAGTCTAGATCGTAATCCAATAAAAGTGTTCCTAGCGTGTTTAAAATTAGTAACTTTTATTAAGATTTAAAACAATTGGTGCATCACAAAACAAAAATTGGTGAACATTGAAATACATTGTGCATTGCATTAAAATCAAAATAAAAAAAAAAACTACAATGTATAAAAAAAAACTACAAACTACTATTATATCATTATTTATATTTATATAGAGTAGAAAATAGTATAGTCTATTCTATATTAGTCTGCTCGTCTGCCTTCTATCACATAAAAAAAAATATATGTATGAAATAAAATGGCTTATAGGGCGATTTTTTTTGTTGGGAAATTCTTTTTTTGATAACCCTGACCATTCGTATAACTCAAGTAGCGAAAACGGAATCCAGGCAAACTTGTCGCTCGCGTGTTGACTGGCAGTTTGCGCTTGCACCCGGGGCTTCCAGCTGAAATACGCACTGCACTATGCGTCTAGCGAGAAAGTGAGCACTTGCCTATAAATATCAGCACATCACTGGATGTCAGGAATCAACGAAACATCATCATCAACATCAGAAACGAGCCTATAACTTCCTCAAAGCATCTCTACACCTGATGTGGCTGATGTCCGAGGGTTGATCAGTTACCGCTTATCATGTGATCCGTTTTCTAATTCTCCAACCTTCTAAATAAAAAAAAGTGCGCACGAGTTGGACAAATCCCATTTCGGCAATTTTTTCTCTCATTAACTTGCTCGATTACTTTGATTAGTAGGAAGGTATATTCGATAAGTTATCGTACGTACCAGGTAAGCAGAAATTACTCCTCACTCCTTACCGAGGTGTCGTAAAAGGCGACTAAGGTAAAGTTTCTGGCATGATCATCAGCACCCAGATTAGGAAAACTCTGCATTTATACCAAAACCCTCGCCAACCCGTCTGCCAAGTGTGGTGAGTATGGCAATTACCCCTCATGTGATTGAGGGAGGCCCGTGCCCATTCAGTGGGACTTAAAATGGGCTGACGATGACGATGTGAAGCAGAAATCAAGTAGAAGTAGTACAACTTTCAGAGTACTGCATGGCTGCAGTTTACATTGGCATGTAAAGAGTTAAAGTATATACCTTTTTTTGCTGACGCAGCGGTCACCCGACATACTCAACATAATAGTAAAGTATCAAGCCTATATACTGTCCCACTGCAATGCAAAGGCCTGCATCATAGAAATCAAGTCATCACTACTATGATGGGATTAGGCTTAATAACCACGCTTGCCAACATAATAGGCCCGAGAGAAAACCTTAGTCCACCTTGAATCGATGTCGTCAAAAAAATTAGATATTAATCAAGTACATTAGCCCTAAACACTGAAAAAGCACAATTTGTTTAATTATACGATAGTTTACCCAGGGTTGGAATCGAACCTACAAATGTTGGAGTTAAGGCGGCATCTCTACCACGCCAGTTTAAATGTATGAATAGATAGATAAATGGACTATAAATCAGTATTCCCGAAGAAAAAGCTTACAAATCAGTCAGTTGACAAGTCTTCTTTATTAATTCTTTAGTAAATAATTCATTTCACGTGCAGCAAATAGATACTCCGTCACAGAATAATCAGTTCAATTCCAGCTTACTCCCTACAAGGACCCAGCATTTTCTTTTTAACGCTGCAAGCTGGTTATTTTTAAAAACCTGTACTTTGCCAAAACTCATTGCATACAAGCATGACGCAAAGATATTCCTTATTCAAATATCATAGGGACAATTAAAGCGGGAGAAATAATCGTTAACGAATGTGCCCCATCCTATCCTTCTTTTACCGTACGCAGTTAAAAAGGATGCGTGAACTCTCGACGTTTGACGAGTAAATAGATCTAGAAAAAGCTGAATTACATTTTAAACGTTCGTACCGTTTTTCTGTCTATAGAGATAATTAACGTTGCCTCAAAAGGGTTGGGGAACCAGTTAGTTCGATACGGCGTTTTTAATAGGTGCGGAACCCTAAGCAAGTGTAATTATGTGTGAAGTTGCAAAAATAATAGCAGTTTAGCTCTTTTCTCTGTTGCGAATTGCGATACTTTTTTGGGAGAATTAATGTGCCCCGCACTAGAATTAAAAAGTATACACCTTAAGGGAGGATACTTTTTAATATTCATTCGAATTTAGAACTCGTAATTTTGTTTCTCATTTAAATTAAGCGGCCAGCATGACTCGAATTTAATTGCTGGGTATTTTTGTGGTGTTTCGTTTCTGATTCGATTTTCGAATCATTAAGTTTTAACCCTTTAAATGTTATTGGAAGGGTAGACCGCGTAGATAATTTTTATGAACTCAGTTTTATCGAAATGATGTTTTCTCGAAAAGAGAGACATTTTCTCTTAAGGTGAAGGGTAGCGCTCACTAGCAACGCCAATAGATTTTAATTTTTAGCTACTAAACCGGATCTATTTTAAACAATTTCGGGGTTACAACCTCTCGGCAAACACATACTATTTAATAATAACCATGCACAAATGTTGGGTCCGTTTTGTACGCGAAAAAATTGATGCACGCCAAAAGCGGCCACTTTGGCGGCAATCCAAAATTCGAGTGCAAAGCAGCCAAACAGTTAATTATAAGTATTAAATAAATAGTATAGGTGTTTGCCGAGAGATTGTAACCCCGAAATTGTTTAAAAATAGAGCCGGTTTAGTAGCTAAAAATTAAAATCGATTGGCGTCGCTAGTGTGCCCTACCCGTCACCTTAACGAAATAAAATATAGGTAAGCTTCGTAACTTATAATATTTTTTCTAGAGAAGATTTTATTGAAATCGGTCCAAAAGCTTATATCTTACAAAACTCATCATCAGCCCATTTAAGTCCCCACTGCTGGGGCACGGGCCTCCCTTAATCACATGAGGGGTAATTGCCATACTCACCACGCTTGGCAGACGGGTTGGCGAGGGTTTTGATATAAATGCAGAGTTTTCCTTCTCTGGGTGCTGATGATCATGCCAGCAGCTTTACCTTAGTCGCCTTTTACGACACCTCGGTAAGAGTGAGGGTGGCCTATTCTACTCTGCCGGGGACCACACGGCTATTATATTCGATTAGTTATCATTTATTTTGACGTACCAGGTAAACAGAAATCAAGTAGAAGTAAAAAGAACGTCAACTTTTAGAGTACTGCATGGCTGCAGTTTACATTGGCATGTAAGAGTTAAAGTATATACCTTTTTTTTGCTGACGCAGCGGTCACCCGACATACTCAACATAATAGTAAAGTATCAACCTATATACTGTCCCACTGCAATGCAAAGGCCTGCATCATAGAAATCAAGTCATCACTACTATGATGGGATTAGGCTTAATAACCACGCTTGCCAACATAATAGGCCCGAGAAAACCTTAGTCCACCTTGAATCGATGTCGTCAAAAAATAGATATTAATCAAGTACATTAGCCCTAAACACTGAAAAAGCACAATTTGTTTAATTATACGATAGTTTACCCAGGGTTGGAATCGAACCTACAAATGTTGGAGTTAAGGCGGCATCTCTACCACGCCAGTTTAAATGTATGAATAGATAGATAAATGGAATATAAATCAGTATTCCCGAAGAAAAAGCCTTACAAATCAGTCAGTTGACAAGTCTTCTTTATTAATTCTTTAGTAAATAATTCATTTCACGTGCAGCAAATAGATACTCCGTCACAGAATAATCAGTTCAATTCCAGCTTACTCCCTACAAGGACCCAGCATTTTCTTTTTAACGCTGCAAGCTGGTTATTTTTAAAAACCTGTACTTTGCCAAAACTCATTGCATACAAGCATGACGCAAAGATATTCCTTATTCAAATATCATAGGGACAATTAAAGCGGGAGAAATAATCGTTAACGAATGTGCACCATCCTATCCTTCTTTTACCGTACGCAGTTAAAAAGGATGCGTGAACTCCTCGACGTTTGACGAGTAAATAGATCTAGAAAAAGCTGAATTACATTTTAAACGTTCGTACCGTTTTTCTGTCTATAGAGATAATTAACGTTGCCTCAAAAGGGTTGGGGAACCAGTTAGTTCGATACGGCGTTTTTAATAGGTGCGGAACCCTAAGCAAGTGTAATTATGTGTGAAGTTGCAAAAATAATAGCAGTTTAGCTCTTTTCTCTGTTGCGAATTGCGATACTTTTTTGGGAGAATTAATGTGCCCAGCACTAGAATTAAAAAGTATACACCTTTAGGGAGGATACTTTTTAATATTCATTCGAATTTAGAACTCGTAATTTTGTTTCTCATTTAAATTAAGCGGCCAGCATGACTCGAATTTAATTGCTGGGTATTTTTGTGGTGTTTCGTTTCTGATTCGATTTTCGAATCATTAAGTTTTAACCCTTTAAATGTTATTGGAAGGGTAGACCGCGTAGATAATGTTTTATGAACTCAGTTTTCTCGAAATGATGTTTTCTCGAAAAGAGAGACATTTTCTCTTAAGGTGAAGGGTAGGGCTCACTAGCAACGCCAATAGATTTTAATTTTTAGCTACTAAACCGGATCTATTTTAAACAATTTCGGGGTTACAACCTCTCGGCAAACACATACTATTTAATAAATAACCATGCACAAATGTTGGGTCCGTTTTTGTACGCGAAAAATTTATGCACGCCAAAAGCGGCCACTTTTGGCGGCAATCCAAAATTCGAGTGCAAAAGCAGACCAAACAGTTAATTATAAGTATTAAATAAATAGTATAGGTGTTTGCCGAGAGATTGTAACCCCGAAATTGTTTAAAATAGAGCCGGTTTAGTAGCTAAAAATTAAAATCGATTGGCGTCGCTAGTGTGCCCTACCCGTCACCTTAACGAAATAAAATATAGGTAAGCTTCGTAACTTATAATATTTTTTCTAGAGAAGATTTTATTGAAATCGGTCCAAAAGCTTATATCTTACAAAACTCATCATCAGCCCATTTAAGTCCCCACTGCTGGGGCACGGGCCTCCCTCTAATCACATGAGGGGTAATTGCCATACTCACCACGCTTGGCAGACGGGTTGGCGAGGGTTTAGATATAAATGCAGAGTTTTCCTTCTCTGGCTGCTGATGATCATACCAGCAGCTTTACCTTAGTCGCCTTTTACGACACCTCGGTAAGAGTGAGGGTGGCCTATTCTACTCTGCCTGCCACACGGCACCTCAGACTTACAAAACTCAGAATCTATTTTTCTTTTACAGGTACTGCCTATAAGAGATTAATGAATACGGTATATGACTATTTTTTTTTATTTTTGCAATCAAAAGATCTCTCAATGATAGAAACATCGTTGAAAGAATCACTTGATTCTCATTTAAACTACCTGAGATATCATCACAACTTTAAAATCACATTATTTTGGGCAAACCCAAAACGCTCCATACAAATGGCTACTTAGATGTGACGTCACACCTAAGTATTTTGTATGCATTTCATTTGAATTTTGTATGGTAGCTATATCAAATGTTTCGTTTATGTCAATGGTTCTATTATAATAATTGTTGCAAATTGTATGGGTTATTCAATAGTATAATTATTTTTTGATAATTTTATACTTTTAAAATGGACTTGCCCATGAATCTTTGAATGACCATAAAACCGGCTAGACGTTATATTTTTAGTTGAGAATTTTTGCCATTGGCACATATTGATCTAAATTTTAATAAAATATTTATATTTTGTAAAATCTTGAGCTTAGTCATGTACCCTATTAATGAATTTAATATTTTTTTCTTTATGATTTGTAATTGACAAATCTTACGCAACGAGCTTCTCATAAGTAACTTGCTGCATTACACATGACTGCTATTGGCCATAAAACATGTAACCCTAAGCTAAGCGCTTGGAGTAATTACGTGTGAAGTTGCAGTTTTAACTCCACGCTTTGTTTGCCGTTTTATTTTGAATTATGACGGCATTTCGGCGAAAATGCACTCGGCATACGGGGGAATGCTAACAGTCGTTTTCGGGTTATTTCAGGGAGGCGTTTAATAGCTGCATTTTAATGGCCATTTTGTACGCTATATGTTATGTTTATGGGCCCTAATAAAAATGTAAAAGTACCTAACTGATATTTTTGTGAGGCGGATGGCTTGTTTGTCGTAAATTTTGGCTAAAATGTAAGTTTTATTTGCATGGTTTGACGGGATCGCACGAGGTGGCGTTTGACGGTTACATCTTTAGATCTTATGAAGTATGCAAATTTCAAAGTAAACAGAGTAGATTTGGCTACTAATAATTGAGTAGATAAATATTCTATACCTAAGTATAAAAACTATCAGTTGATTTTAACATAATATCTATAACCAAACAGTTATTTCCATAAATTAAATAAAACATAGGTTTACCATGCAGTTTACCTACTGGACATTTTCCTCGTATTTATGTCATAGTTTCGTCCGTGACTATTACTATTAAAAATTAACATTTTATAAGCATTAAATATAATATATACCGTATAATAATTGTATTCCTTTTTTTTTTCAAATAAAAACAACGTCTATTAAATATTTATTCTATAAAATATTATTTCTTTTGCTAAGGACTTTAATTAGCATTCTCCTTGCTTATTTTCTAAATAACAGCAATATTGAACATTACAACATGAATAAGGCTGAAGATAACACTCTCCAACGTAATAAAAAATAATAAGATTTCGCTGCCAACCAGTAAACGTTCCATTCTGAGCGTTGCAATGCAAAAATTCACAATAGGTACCGTCGGTGCAGCGGGAGGGACCAACTGTACAGGAAATACACCATTATCATACCCTCCAACTCATACACAAACACATACGCACTCACATAGGGTGTGGGCCCCATGGATTACCCTCGGGGGTAATTTTTACCCCATCATCGAGCGTCGCCACCCACTCGACTCATCATTCGATATTTGAATTAGTTATAAGCAATTCGGTAATTCGAATGTGTGGTCAGCTCGATTATTTTGTTCTTTTAGGGTTAATATTTTGAATTTAGAATGTATGTCCTTCTCATTTCAAACTGTGCGGTCAGTGTGATAATTTTAATTTTTTGAAAATTTAAATTTGGAACTACTTTAACGGAAGACTCAATTTTCGAACTCACGTTCCATTTGAAAATGGGGTGAGCACCGTAATTAGAATTTCGTTCAAAATTCGAATTGTGGTTAATGCGATTAAATACTTTTTTGTTTCAACTCTCAATTTTTTTGAACTTGTTAAACTGATCCACAATTTCATTTTGAAACTTACACTCATTTGATGTGGGGTGAGCACTGGTAATTGTGTGGTGTAAATTTCGTTAGGACGTTAAAGAATTTATTTGCGTAACAAGTCACGTGGGAATGGCGCCAAATGTTGCGTTTGTCGCTACTAAGGATACGATTGATCAATTACTAGACCACCATGCTAAGGGTGTCACTGGAGCACTTCGATGAATCCATTTTTAGATTTTTTTAGTTAAATTAAGTATAATATCATTTTATGAAAAGATAGTTTTTTTCATAACACGTCCTTGGTAAAATAATTGTATGTGTAGGTTTTGGGGTTTGTAAAAATAAAAGATAGTATAAAGGTAGGTACATTTTTTGACCTGTCCTGACCTTTGGGTTGTTCTTTAGATACTTGAACTAGGGTCATTCCAGTTAGTACTTTTTCCTTAGTATGGGAAAAATAGTTTAGCTTTTTCGTTAGATAGAGCTTGTAAAAAGCAGATGGAGCCTTAAAAAGCAATCGAGCAAGTAGGTTCGGCGTTGTTTCCGTAGATGTCACTATGCATTTTTACATCGCGCTAGTAAAGGCGTGTTTCCGAAACAATGACCAAAAGCCGCCGGGCCATAGGTATTAGTAACTTTATAAAAGTACAGGAAATAAACTAGAGATCCAGAAAGTATTGGGAATTTATCATTTAGCAAAAAAATTATTTCAATTCTGATCTGAAGGTGGCCGCTCTATTTAGTCGTTTATTAGTATTGGTCACATTCCTCTAGATGGCGCTAGCACTGGCTAGCTTCTATCTCAGTATATATAAATTACTCTATGGCTTGAAATTCCTTGAAAACTTTGTGTACTTCTTTTCCTTCTTGTGTGGGCTATTAAGCCCACTTACTGTATATTTACAAGGAGTAGGTAAGTGTATGAAACTTTCCAATTAAATCGATTAAAACAACAAAACCTCGATAAAGATAAAAAGGTTAGTTATTCTGCTGGCCTTTTACGCTCTCTAAAAACTCAATCAATATTATTTTACGATAGTAATAATCATAAAACGCTACACATCCCATATTCGTAGCCCACGTCGAACTAGAAGGGGAAAACTACTCCGATAAATTAGATTCAATATGCAATATCTATCCTCTTCGCACTCACGGCATTAGCACGAGATAGAGCACACGCCACATAGCCGCACACATTCGCACATGTATATCGCTAATTTGTTTTGACATTTCCAAACGAACGATCGCTTATTCCCGCCTACAAGTTCAACTAACCAGGGGACCCTTAAATTGTTAATACAGCAAAACCAACCATAACTTTGACAACATAAGTTTCAAATTCGAATGGTTGGCTAGAATTCGGTAGCCGATTTTATGGCTAGGAGCGATTGAGTTTTCGCATATCTATTATGCTCGGACGGGCCCTTATTCGTTTTTTTGCCCTTTGTACTGTAAAATGGTTAAGGGCAATCCCCTATAACGCGTGCCGTATGAGATTTTTTGCTCGTAATAAAAAAAATCGCGGTCGATCAATAGTAACGTAAACAGGGTATTAAAAACGACCACCTATACGATAATAGCATAACTTTTTTATGGTGTTATGTAGCTATACATTTTCAGTAGAATGTTAAGAGCTACTAATTCTGCCGTTTTATAAGTTTTAATTTAATTCACATACTTTTAAGAAAAGTAAAAAATTTAGACTGCTTGCAAAATGGTACAGATATGCACGCAAATCTCTAATAAATAATTGAAGCTATAAATATTTAAAATAAAAAATAGCAAAAGACAAACAACAAAAAACGAAATCTGAAAAGGCTGTTTATTGATATCCAAAGTCCAATGACCTGTATAATCGAATCGCCATAATGAATCCACAACGAGTTTCAAAAATTGCTCACGTATTCCACAATTAGCATCAGACAGCACATATCATTAGCAAGTCCGATAGACGGCGACTAATTATTACAAAATACGTAACACCAGGGTCCCCGGGGTACAATGCACAAAGACATCTATTGTGTAACCAACAATGGAGTGAGTCACTCATGACGGACGGAAGACAATGCGATGCTCTTCTAGGGCCCGTATAAGGCAGATACGTATAACGGACGCATGAGGGCATCAAAGCAACTACAGTTTCATCAGGAACTCTTGAAAATATGCTAAAGTAATTTTAACCAAAAATATTTCAATGACACGCCGACGTAAGTCTTTTAATCTAAACGCCGAAATTGATCTCAAATTCGCAACAATCGCAACCCACCACTGGCAGTCAATGCAGCGTGAACGACACCGAAAAAAAAACAAAAGCAAATCAATCGGTCGAAAAGAAAACCCATCAATCAACACAGTCATAATGCAACATTTAAATGTGGAATGATTTTTTGTTCCAAGTTCAAAATCCTCGCGACCTTGCCACGGTCAACCGCGGACGGTTTATCCTAGGCGAAATATTTTCGTATCATACTTTTTTGCGTTGCTCGCTTTTTGTTCGCACTTGTTACAATAGCGTGCTAACTTATTTACATAGTTAACTAAGTAACAATGATACGCGTAACGAAAAAAACATTCACGCACGGCACGGCCAATGACTTTACAATTAGTATCGTATCGAACCGCCTTTTCCTGCTCAAGGTGAAGTGAAGATCAAAGATCACCTGAGAATAAATGACATCTCATAACTTATTGCAAACAATTTGCGGGAACGTGCAAATTACGTGTCTTTATTTAGTTTTTAGCCGACGTTAATGCCCTGTGTCACATTCAACGCGGGGTTTCGCTCGGGAGAGACAAAGTGACGAATGACAGACAATCATTGTACGACGAATGACCGACATACGTTGTAAGGTGACGGAACAAATTTAATTTTCCTTTATAAGACTCGCTGTAAAGGAATAAAATATGAGTCACGTTCTGTTTTTGCGTTCGCGATGATTTTGCGATATTTTTTACGGCAAATGAACAACGTCCGCCATGACCTGCGTGACCTAACTCTTTGTTAGCAGGTCTCTTTTATCATTTTTCTGTGTAATAAATCAATGAAGTGAACGAACTCTACATAGTAAAAAACACAGTTAATAATGACGACAAATTCAAGCGCATTTTATAGTACATTGATGAATAACAGTGCTTTTCAATCGAAAAATGAATAATTCAAAATTCAAAAGCCTACAATATTGGTAAGCATTCATTAAACATCAATGTCATAGATTCTAACCATAATTGACAATTTCAATTTGTTCTAAACTTTTTTACTGCGATAGAATAAATCTATGACAGGTTTTTAAAATAAAAAAACATTGCCCTTTTTAGAATTAAGACACAGTAAAACCACATTAAAATTGTAAAATAAAAAATGTTAAGGAATTTAATACTGGCTGGCCGGAAAATATCCATATACGAAATTCAAATACAGAACGTTGCCTCTCCAAAACCAGCGGACCGGTTAGAAAACACGCGATTCAATTTAGATATTTTCTTTTATAGGCATCTAAATTACAATTTAATTTAATTTAAAATAGACAGTGCATAAGATTGGAATTTTCCAAATAGGCGTTTTATCTAGAAATATGCGTTTAATGGGACCGCAGAAAGGCCTACCACAGATAAGCTAATAGTAGAACCACTTTTGTTGCTGCAGTATCTAAATGGTATAGCTGTAAATTGATTGGTGAGTGTTCCTTATTGGTTTGTGATAAGGTTGGGAATGGCTGTTGAATGTAGCTGGCCATTTCTATAATCACGAAAGAAGATAAACATGTATTAAAGGCCCGGTGGGTCGTTTTCGACAATTGGTAGAATTAGAATTTCAACCGGTTCTCGTGATTGGCACGAAATTTCCAGTTTCCGATGTGAACATGTTATTTAGTATTTTGAGCGTAGAGTTACTAGTACATAAGTTCAGTCAGTACTACTATTATTAAATTACATTTCAATTCACTGTTTTAAATAGCTCTACGCATTAGGATTCTATAATTTCGTCAATTGATATTGAACCAAATCTGTTTGCAATAAGCTTTTAAGTAGATTGAAGATATTTTACAGATTTTGAAACATGACATGTGGCTGTCCGTCCATACATATTATGTACGCCTGTCTGCGTATGACTGCCTCAGTGGCGTAGTGGTTTGAGGGTCGCACTATAAAGCGAGGTCCTGGGTTTGGGCCAAAAAATTTTAAGCACCTAAGTTTTCGGTAAGAAATTTTTAGTATCAGCCCGGAGTCTGGAAGTTGACGGTCTTGTACCCCCGTGCCTCGGAAAAGACACTAGGCCGTTGGTCTTACGCCCAATCCCTCTACGGTTGTGTCACGCTGTTGTCTCAACGGAATATGAGGGTAAGGGAATAGAGAGCGCACTTGTATTTGCGCACACACTTGGGCACTATAATATATCCTGCGTAAATGGCTGATCGTTGGGATTGGCCGCCGTAGCCGTAATCAGTTTGAGGATATTATTATTATTATGTACGTAGGTACACACACAGTTATTAAAATATTATCTTATTTATTTATTTTAAACTTTATTACACAAAACGATACAATAGGCGAACATAATGCTCAGAGGCATTCCCTTCCAGCCAACCTTATCAGTTAACCTTATTAGTAAGTCTTATGTAACTTTAACTAAAAAAACAAGTATATCTTAGATTTTTGCTAAAACATTGTGTAGGTACTTAATTTCAAAGCAAAAACATTAACAAATACATAATAAGGTACATGAAAATTGACGGTTTTACGCATGAGAAAGCTATCCTTTTAAGAAAAAATATTTTTTTACCCAAATATTATTGTGTTTACGTATGCCCATTCCAATACAAATCACTAAATCTTTAACGAAATCACCTACACATGCATTTGTTACATTTGTTTACGCCACACATCAACGCTGTCTGTTAACAAAAAGGCGTAAACACACAATTTGTAAACACAGTTGTCAAGTCTCTCCCACGGTCGGTTGTATGAATCGGGACGAAATAAAATTTTGCTTTTTATTGCATAGACCGGTCCTTCAAGGGCAGGTGTTGATGGGACGTAGTAAATGGAAGAAAAGTAATCCATCTCGTAAATATCAGTATTTAAACGAGGACAGGTGTGATTAAGAACAAGATTGAAATGCGTGTTTTGCATGTAAACTTATGGTTAGATAGGCCCTGCTGGGCGTTCTATCTTTCTCGTCATCTCATCTGATTGAATGTAACCTTAAATATGACATTTGTAAGTCAAAAGGCGTACTTTTTACTTAAATACCCTTTTCGATTACTGTACCATGTAATCCACCAAGGTGGACCGACGATCTGGTGAAGATCGCGGGAATCCATTGGATGCGGGAGGCACAGGACCGATCTGGGTGGAGAACATTGGGGGAGGCCTATGTCCAGCAGTGGACGTCCATTGGCTGAAATGATGATGATGATGATGATGACCATGTAATTATTGGTATCATGTAGATGTTGTGAACTAAAAGTAGATATATGTTAAGTTACTTTTAGTCCAAATAGCAAGCTCAACTACTCGTCCGACATATCATGATTTACCTTCTTTTATGAACGTTAGAGTTTTATGAATACTGGACTACTTTTCTTAATGTTACTACGACTGTGAGCCTGTGTCAGACCACAATATGTTCTCATGACTTTATTTATTGCATCATACAATCTGGCAAATTTTCTTCCGAAAGTTTAAGATTTACATTAAATAATGGTTGCATTTTACCTTTACAATCAACATTGTCCAAGAATTTAATTTACCTATTATACTCTTATATTTTATTACACTTTCTTTAAATTTTGAAATGGCGAGAGTTTTCACACTATTTTTAATTTTTACATATACCGATATTATTTATTGATTATGTGGGATTAGTATCCAAAGGAAATAAAGAAGATTAAAATATCCTGGGTTTCCATTATCCGAAGTGTTATTATGTGAAACGACATTGTGTACTCACATATTTGTCTCGACGTTTCGGCTACGTTACAGCAGCCGTGGTCACGAGCGGACCGTCGTATTGATACATTATAGTTATAATGCAACGCGAAAATCTAAAAAACTATGTTACTGACCCATCATGGCCGAAATATTAGAAGGAGGATATTATATTTTTGTATACTCTTTAAAACACAAGGTGGACCGACGAACTGGTGAAGATCGCGGGAATCCATTGGATGCGGGCGGCACAGGACCGATCTGTGTGGAGAACATTGGGGGAGGCCTATGTCCAGCAGTGGACGTCTATTGGCTGAAATGATGATACTCTTTAAAAAGAGGCAAATATGTCATTCGACGCCCAGCGTCTTTCATTAGCATATTTTGGAACCAATGCACTCAAAATTGGTACTGGAGTTCGCAAATTAAAACATTGAAACAAAGTTCAAAACAAAATAGTAAAAAGAGAAGTTTTATTTTCATGGAAAATGAGGGCTAAAAGCTCTTAAGGCACCACTGTTCAAAGAAAACGCGAGCTCTAAGCTCATCCAAGAATCATTTAAAAACGATTCTCAAAAGTAAAAAGTAGTAAGTAGTAAAAACAATTTTACTATGAAACAGTAAATTACTTCTCCGCTTTTAAGTTATCCCACAGTATGTACATAAAACAGTAGCAAGACAAGCAATACATAGGACGCCAAAATAAACCTAGCACCGACAATTCCAAACCTAGAAATAATTTACTACTATCAAATGTCCTTTGCCTGAAGGTTGTGGTAGAAATCGCTTCCAGTGATAAGACCGCCGAAATTGTACAATTAAGTTTCTGTTCAAATGTCCTTTGCCTGAAGGTTGTCTGGTAGAAATCGCTTCCAGCGATAAGACCGCCGAAATTGTACAATTAAGTTTCTGTTCAAATGTCCTTTGCCTGAAGGTTGTCTGGTAGAAATCGTTTCCAGCTATAAGACCGCCGAAATTGTACAATTAAGTTTCTGTAATGCCTAGCTTTTTAAGTTGTGTTTTTTTGTGCAATAAAGTATATCTATCTATCTATCTACTACATGCATAATTTACTCTTCAAAAACAATATTCTTAGTAAGTCCTTTCTAGCATGTAATATTTAGATATTAATGCTTAGTATTTATATTTAATTCAAAGCTAAGAATATACTCAGCTTTAAAGCTGTCGTCAATGAAAATTCCTTAACTAAGTTGCAGCATTTACTTAAACTTGAGAAGAAGATGACACATAAGTCGCTAATGACACTTTTTTGCGTATATTTCGAAAATAGACTTTTTAAGAATGAAAAAATTATCCGATAAATGGCGTAATACAGGCCTTAAGGTCTACCTTCAAAGGCACCGGTGGTCTTCTATGTAACATTATATTTTATTTTAGCAGGACCTGACGCTTACGTAGAAACTTTCTTTACATACTCAATTGGCGAGAGTTTTCCTACTTTTTCCCTTTCTTAACTTTTCCAATATCCATTCAACAGCCTATTCTTTCAACCACTGCCTACAGCAACAGTGTGGTAACATTAAATAGGGATTAACATACAAAAACCGTCTAAATACCGATGCTGGGTCTACATTTATCTGCAGTTAAATACCGAGAACCTGGGACCATGAGACCTTTCGAATGCCTAGATAATTTGCTGCATACAATCATACGACTCACATCAAGGGCATAGTGCAGGGGAAACAGTGAACCAGGTTCGATAAAAGTTTTGAGGTTTCAACCTCAAAAAGGATCGAATCTCTACGAAAACATTACAATTAAAAAAAATCTCTAGCAATAAAATATCCCAAAGAACATAATGCAAGCAATGGGGACTATTGCATGTGAAAAATAATATTATCACGTTCAAAAAGCAATGTTGTTGAAGCTCCTCAGTAAAACATTTTCCATTGCACCCCTATTTCACACGCGATAGCACCTCCTTACCGGAATTTTGACTTAGGCTACCTATTTTACCATGAAAACATTTTTTTAACCGAGGCAGATCCTACAAGGTAGACAGACAGCATCAAGTCTAATAAAAAGTGTTCCTTGACTGAATGTGCATGCAGTGTCACAACAGAGAAGGATGGAGAAGTCTCGCAAAAGCCGCTACCCGTCCTACAAACAATCCATAACCACGACCACTCATCAGGAGTGTACGACTGAAAAAAATAAGAGTTCTGTGGAACGGTTTGACTGCAGGAGTATTTCCGGACGGCTACGACTTTTTTAAAAAGTCCAGCAACACATTAGCGGTCTCCCTGATTTCAAGGATTTTCATGGGCGGCCGATGATTACTTTCCATCAGGTGTCTCGCTTGATCGTTTGTCCGCCTCTAGCATAAAAAAAGACATTTGCTTAACATCTTTAATTAACTAACATACTACTAACTATTAACTTTAGTCAACAACCCAGGAGTGCTATTCCCGGTTGCGTCCACAGATATCGCTTTGAAGCCCGGATGCTTGGATGATTCAGGATTAAGTCAGTCTGGTAATTACAATGAAGCGACTTCCGTCTGACCTCCGCATCCCTTAAACTTTCCCTGTTTAAGGGGAACACACCAAAAGTTTTCTTTCAGGTGTTCTTTACTGATGACTTTACTGTTCCATCCCTGGTATACTGTGAAGCAGGTTTATCTCGCATTTCTTTGAAACTGTGATCAGTGCACTGTTCTACCATCCGAAATCAGTCTTACACCACCGAAAATAAAGTCCACATTTGTATACCAGTGTGTTTGTAAGAATGAATAACAAATAGTCTGCTATAAATGTAATATATAATTTAAAACATATTATCAACATTGCAATTGTAGTGACAAAAAGTAATCAAATTAAAATCATTCCGATTCTAGGAAAAGATTCTTGTAATAATTTGTATGACGAAGCAGTATTGGTATGTTTTGCTATGCAATTGTGGGTGGGTAGTTTAATTTTTTTTAAGTATAATTATAGTCTTTTAGCAGCGCGTTGAAAGGATAAAGTGACTGTCATATTAAATGGGTAAAAAATAGTACCTCATTAAATTGAAATGGGAATAATAAAACAAATATTTAAAAAATACAATAATATCACAAAGTACCAAACTTGCCTCCTTAATACTTTTTGACACTAGAAATATTTTAATAGGTTTTTTTTTTATAAATTAGTAGTACAGTATAGAACAGTTAATGCAAAAAAAATGTTAATTTTTAACTGCTCCTAACTTATTTTAAATCTAAAAAAATGTACATAATATTATTTTATCTATACTCATGTCATACTCTTCAAATTAAAAAATCAAAGGTAAACACGTTTTGACAACAAATTAATTAAAGAATAAGCGTGTTTTTTTTTCTGACATTGGCGGAATCACACGTGCGGCCGTCACCGTGCGCGAGATTAGGCCCATAAAGAAAAAAGAAAAAAAGCGTGTTTTAATAATGGTCGATTCGGTTCTTTACATTATGCAATGGTACTTTCTTTAAATTTTGCCATGATTTTAAATTACATTCCTCATACTGTCTAACGTTAGTGCCTCTATTAATTTCTTACTTTGAATATTAAAACATGCGTGTAGATAAAAAAGTGTATGAAACTTCACATAACTCGGTTTAAACACTCTCAAAGGCTTGATTTTTTAAAATCAGTTAATCACTATTATTACGTGACAGTCATATAATATAGTAATTTTAATCAAAAACGTTACACCAAAAAGTTTAAAACAACCTGTCAGCTTTAATCTTAAAATATCTGTCCTGGCATCTATGAACCCCAATTTTGTTTATGGAAAAAAAGAAACAAAAAATATGTAATTTAACCCTTCCCGCGCCGCTATCAAATTAAAGTTTATGCTACAATTTGAGAGGCAAAATAAATAGGTTATAACCTATTTTCGTGTCGGGGCAGATTAAAAAGGTAAAAAAACACAAAGACGATACCTGCACTTAGCCTCAGCCAGAGTGGTCCTGTCAGTCGGGATGTGAGGTTAGGAGGGGGGCACACCGATAGCCTCTTCAAATGCCGTTTTATTCTAATATGAATAATATTATCAAAATATATAAGTGGAGGAGTAGAAGCAGGTAAGCGGCCCTGGGCTCCGGAGCGAACATTCGCCAAAAGAGAGTGCTACGAACATTTTTCTAGCGTGCTTAGTCACAATGAATACGAGCATTCATCTACACTGCGATAGCCCAGACAACTCGAGCAACAATAGAACTGTTTCCTCGTGGTCCTATTATTTCGTAGTATGACGAACACGCGGGTTGGCGTAGGGTCTAACGATCTATCTCAGAGGGCCTACTTTAAAGCAGACGTTACAACCGAATCGGAGTTTCCTTCTCTTTCACAAGCGCTAAATGAAGTACCTACTTCATTTTTATACTATGTGAACATGTTTTTATATTAACCTAACCTAATATATACGTATTTTATTTATTAATACAAACAAACTTTAATTAATAAAAATAGGTAAGTATGCATGTATAGTAGGCATGTATTTATGATAAAATATTTCCATTAATTTTTATATTACCCGGTGAACAGTGACAGCGTCGTAAACAGTCATTTTGTCTTTAATTAAAAAAAAGAACTCTTCTCAAAACCACACTTTTTTTTCAATTCCTTTACAAAATTACTGGACAAAATGAAAACAGACCTCGTCTTGTATGACAAATCGAAAAAGTCCCAGTGTGCCCCAAGCCTTACTCCACTTGTATCTCAACATTTTCAAAGGATCGTATTATTTACATTTTTTAACTCAAAAAAGAGGAACAAAAAAGGGTAAGGAATAAACTTGAGCGCTCACCAAATGTCTCCGCAGCCAACAGGTTGGTCCTTACAGCCGCGCGCACAAATATGTACACAACCACATTCAAATATGAGCCTTACAGCATTCACATAAGAGTGTAGTTGAATACGTTTCAATGCGTGCGGCTGTACGTCATGTTTTTTGTCCCCGCTTCCGACACTATCTGAAACGTAAGAAGATTTCGTTAAAATTGGACAACTCGAGAAATAAACTTTGTGGTACGCGGTTTTTTAAAACGGACTTCTTTGTTTTTTGAAATTGATATTTTTAACTCGTGTAATCGAACCGAAAAGTGTTAGGATTGAGCATGGTGGGTAACTGTTAGGGTAGATCATGTTAACTAGTTCAAAATCATGTTACATATTGTTTTATTTAAGTATTTTATGTAATTGATGAGATGATGAGATCCGTAAGAGAACTAATGTCACACACATAGCCCAAAGGTTTTCATGTCTCAAGTGGCAATGGGCAGGGTCATAGCGAAGAGAACAGACGGCCGCTGAGGCGGATAGGTCTTCGAGTGGAGGCCACGCACAGGAAGTCGCAGCCGTGGCAGGCACCCACAAGGTGGACCGACGATCTGGTGAAGTTTGCGGGAATCCATTGGATGCGGGCGGCACAGGACCGATATGTGTGGAGAACATTGGGGGAGGCCTATGTCCAGCAGTAGACTATTGGCTGAAATGATGATTATGATGATATGTAGTTCCTCTGTTGTTTGGTATTCGTATCACAAGTGCATAAGCTACTTAGTACATCATCAAGTCAATACAGACAATATACAATACAAGTCAATATACAGAGTGTATATGTGAACATTTACATCCCTTTAACCACGTGTTCTACCAACCATTACGAACAACATTTCTTCTATCACTTTTGGAAATTCGCATTAAAAAATTTCAACTTTTCATACAAAGTTGGACACGGGACTTGGTCATTTTGTATGGGGAGCCGAAAAAAATGAATTTCGAAAAGTCGTTGACAAATGCTATTCAGAGTGGTTGGTAGAACACGTGGTTAAAGGGATGTAAATGTTCACAGATACACTCTGTATATGACTTTGTATGAATAAAAAAATGTTTGAGTAGACAGTTCGAGGAACATCAGCACATATAATGTTGACCATTCAAAGTAGTATATAAATACTAGTAACGACAGCTTTTATGTACGAGTTGGTATATCTTGAACATACCAAGTTAGCTTGACCATCCTACGCCAAATATAATCAGATAACCAGTCATCATTCTTGATACAACAACGAGTTGTAAACATGTTTACAACATTTGAGTTAATATGCATAATAGGTACATACGTAAATCATTAATGATATTTGTATTTAAATAATGATAATCCCCACTAAATATTTAAATAAACCTGGGTATTCGAATTTAATTTTCATACTTGAATACTTAATCCTATATTTATATTGGATTTATTGAATTAAGAGTCTTTAGTATAAATTACGGTAGATAATACCACAAAAACGTCAACATATCAGCAACTTTATTAAAATTTAGTACTAAAACAATAGAAAAGCTAACAGAAACCATTATAAATTATGAGTCTTGTTCACACATTGTTCTAATAAAAATGTATTTTAGTCGACGAAAAATGTGTTGCTATTATTTTCGAAACGAAACAAACACATGTTTTATTCAGCCGTCTTTAATATAGCTTCATGGGTAGGTACTACAAAAATGATGATAAAAATATTTCAAACAAAACAATACATGTAAAATGATCATTATAAATGGAATAAAGGTAATAGGTTCATTTATTATTTCGCAAAATATTAATAGTTAATGCCCAGTTCTTTTGTACTGTCGATGGAATCTATTTAAAATTAATTTTCGAATGGAATTTCATTATTTTATTTCAAATAGTTTTAAAGACTAATCCATAACTTTTTTCTTTCGAACATGGAAGTATGACTTACGGCCGCACTCAGAGACGTAATTTAAGCGAATGTTCATTAACTTTAGTATCGGTAGTCTTTATGAGTATCAAAATAAGTGTCAATATTATTTCTTAAGTAGCCAACTAAGTTAATCAACGATTTGAGTGTGGCAGTTAGTATTTTATGTAAGCTGGCAGGTGCAGGTGTAAATATACAACACCATCTATTGGTTCAGTTTGGAGTGAAACATAAATGCCAACATTCAGAGGCAAATAAAAAAACAAGCATTCAAAGATATAATCCGCAGTTACCAACCTGAGACTGCAGAGCAAACCGGTGCCCAAATGACTAGACCAAACGGTACATTCGTCCATACAAGTCCATACAAACAAATGTTCGTCTCACGTAAACTTTGTGAGATACCGCTCGCCGATAGCCCGACCGTGCGCCCCACGTATAGATAGAGCTCAGGATTAATCGTATGAAAAATAAGTGAGAAAAAACCGGCCAAGTTGCAGTCAGTTATTTTATATTTAGTTTCGTATCTTATGACCCGTTAACACGGATTTGAGTTTCAGTTGAGACAAAACGGTTTTTGATTCCCGCATCAGCACAAAATTTTCATGATTAATCAATTAAAGTGACAGGTAGGGCACACTAGCGACGCCAATCGATTTTAATTTTTAGCTACTAAACCGGATCTGTTTTAAACAATTTCGGGGTTACAACCTCTCGGCCAACACGCATACTATTTATTAAATAACCAAGCAAAAATGTTAAGTCCAACGCGTACGCGAAAAATTAATTCACGCTAAAAGCGGCCACTTTTGAATTGTATTCAAAAACCAATATTATACCTCAAAGACGAATTATAACATTATATTAGTGATACGATAAATTATTTTTATAAATAGATAAAAACATTCCACAAAAATCAACACAGAAATTGGAATCCCTTTAATTTCATTCTCATAAGATCGACCTTTTTAATGCAAGCGTTTACACATCGGTAAAGCATAATTGTTTTTGTCCGAAAAAATAAATCCAAAATGGCGTCGCATCCATCCGTAGGGGCGCGATCAGTCCATCAGTGTGACCACGCCTTGATGTATCGGAGGGTAGCCCTCTATACCTCACTTGATGCGGCCATATGCATTTTATAATATGCCTACATGTTCCGATAGCGCTTTAATCGTGAAATTCAAGACTATTCGATGGTCCAGTTTTAAGAGTAAAAATGTAAACTTATTTTATTATAAAAAAAATGTCTGGACGACTTAAAAATTGTTTCTCTCTGCAATGTAATATTTTTTTACCTCCAACATCGTACGACCGCTAGCGCTAAAATAAAAATAAAATACTCCCGAGTTTCGTATTAAAAATGTTTCCTAATGAGATGAGATACCGATCGCTAATTACTAGTTTATCTGAGTTAATTAAATGTTTGAAGTTTATCTGGAGACGTTTCTCGAATGTGGAGTGGCCACGTTCATGGAATTCTTTTAATGTATTAAGAACAGATAAATGTTAACGAATTAAGCTCATATTAAAAAAATGTATTAAGAATCTGGAATAAAAAAAGGATGGATCTCTTAAAGAATATAAGTTTATAAAACTTTGGGTTCTTTATAAACTAGTTGTTTATTTAATAATTTAACTAGTTGCCTATCTTAACTTCGTTTCTTGACTTAAATTTAAGAAACTCAGTTTTTAGTATTACGAGTAGCTCCATTAATCTGTATTCCCAACATTAATAATAGATGGCGCTAGGCTAGATGTCAATTGCATCGCACAATCAGTTTCTTAAATGTCGTTCACCTATAATGCATGTCCATATTAATAGTAGAGATTTCATTTTGTGTATTTTTTTTTATGTGATAGGTGGCAGAAGAGTAGACGGATCACCTGATGGTAAGCGATTACCGCCGCCCGCGATGCCAGCCTTTAAGCCCCCCTTTCCCCCGGTGTATGTGCAATAACCTAGCATGTTGGTGAGAAAAAATGTCGTGAGGGATCTCGGCTAGTTTCTCAAACTATGGATGGGTACCCTTGTTTATAATTTCATGATTCAGAACTTGTAACCATGATCTAAGTGGACTGTTTGCATGTCAAGAATTGCTCAGGTCAGACGGCAGCAGCGACCAAATTTGCCAATTTCTGGATCATCGTTCAAACGTACCCCGGGCTCAAAAGCGACAGCTTGAGACGCAACCAGGATAACTAATTGAGGAATTAAACTACTATTACACATGGTCAAATATGAGCATGCTTAATGAACTTTCCACATTTGGTATTAATAAGTAGCCGTGTGGTCCCGGCAGAGTAGAATAGTCCACCCTCACTCTTACCGAGGTGTCGTAAAAGGCGACTAAGGTAAAGCTGCTGGCATGATCATCAGCACCCAGAGAAGGAAAACTCTGCATTTATATCAAAACCCTCGCCAACCCGTGGTGAGTATGGCAATTACCCCTCATGTGATTGAGGGAGGCCCGTGCCCCAGCAGTGGGGACTTAAATGGGCTGACGATGATGACGATGAAGCATGTCATCATGTCATCTATTAAGAATATGTTAGAATACGGTCAGAATATCAATTTCAAATAACCAATGTGTTTGTATTGTCAAACCTGACAGTTGACGAATGTCATCAACAAAATGCCATTTTCACCAAGATGTTAATGCTGTCTATATTTTTTTGTACCAGAAAACGAAGCCGTTATGGTTTTGTACAGAAATTTTACAATTAATAAGGATGTAGGTCTTGCAAGATCCTGGCCAAGGCTCCATACAATTTTGGTCATTTATTTTGAACTGTACTCAAACCACACTTAATGGGGTTTAAGGCTATATTATAGCCACTACTCAATTTATATACACAGATAGACGAGTACTTAACCACAAGATAGCGTTACAAAAAAGCAAAAGAGTAGTAACATCTCGCGTGTGGTCGTGGTGCAAGTTTAATTATACCTATAAAATTTTATTGAGGAAGCGACCGAATTAAGGGACACGCTGAAATGGAGGAATTTATGTGTGAGAACATGTGTACATGGGCTAATGAGACGATGTGCGGCTGCAGCGGGCAAGGATGTGCGAGCGATGTCGATAAATTGCGAGGGAAAGTGTTGTCGGGTACGCTTTGACAATGATTCAGGATTTGGGAACTCAGGTGAAGGCGGTATGTGCGTGCAGTGAAAATTAAACAGTTTTTTGGCGAATTGGGGACACATTCCGAGACACAAACAATAAACAAACAGGAATAAAAGGGTTCGCATGGTGACAGTCGGGAAATTTTTCTTCGACAACAGGTATCGCAAACGTTGCATTATAACTATAATGTATCAATACGGGGATTAACACGATATTTATTATGTGTAACAACATTGTGTACTCACATAGTCCGCTCGTGACCACGGCTGCTGTAACGTAGCCGAAACGTCGAGCGAAATATGTGAGTACACAATGTTGTTTCACATAATAAATATCGTGTTAATCGCAAACGTTTTACTCATTGAATGCATAGATCGCGCGACCCTTTTTACAGAAAATAATTATAAGAATTGCAAAGGCAATCACATCACTTACGTCTGGTATAGTATGAAATCGAGGATATTTTAAAATAATTCAATAAGCATTTAATTAAAAATTATATCACTTCAATTTCAACACCGAACTGGGTCAGTGCAAAATAATGGGTACAGGTAGAATATTAATATATAATTATTTCAAAATTTCCTCAGCCCCCGATTTCTCGGAGCTCGCGCGCGTACTATAATTACAATAAAGCGACAGCCGTCTGACCTTCGCAACCCTTTAACGGGGGAACCAGACCAACTGAATCATGGTTACACGTTTCAGAAACTATCAGAAACAGGTGCAGGTTTCATCAAGGTGGATTCGAACGCACGGACGTCGAAAGCTCCCGCATGGAAGGTGCGTTATCTTCATATCGTAGGTATCGATGATAATAAATAAAATAACACAACACTTGAACAAAATGCCTCTAGTAAAATTGTACATGAACAAATTATCGATCTCATTAAAACATCGATAATAGTTCTTCAACAACAACAACTCTCATCAACCGATTACTCGAAAGCACGCGCAAAAACTCACGCTATCGACTTAATTGCGAGTTTCGATCGTGCCAGATCACAATAATTCAACAGCCCCAATTAATGATCCTGAAGACAAAAATGTATGCTATAACAAATTTACTCTCGTGTTCAATAGGGGTGTCTCTCATTGATAATATATAGGTTTATTTTTACATAAATTAGCTGCCTTTTCGTGTTTTGATTTTAGAAATTTAATTGGTTTTCTGTAGAATGCATCACACATAGTTTTTTTTTGATAAAATAGACAGACAAGCATGCCGCCTATCTAATGGTGAAAGTAACCGCTAATCAACTTTAAGATTTAACTTACTTTGCACATTTATACAAAACAATTCTTATTTAGTTTATTGATCTAAATCCTATAAAAGTCTTGAGCATAGTTTTTATATTTTCGCGTTGCATTATAACTATTATTAATTAAGACGGTAGTTAACACGAAATTTACTTATATGATCCAACATTATGTACTGAGATATTTCGCTTGACGTTTCGTCTGATGTACATAATGTTATATCACATTATGAATTTCGTGTTAATCCCCGTCTTAATTAATTAATGTCTTGTGTAACAGACAACCCTAATCTGAATATTTAAAAGCTTACGTCACTTTCCACAACATATTATTAAATGTAGACCTTTGTTTTTGAACATTAGGTGTCAAAATCGATCGCCAATGGTTTAGTACAAGTATAATAGAGTTGTGTTGGTATTTCAAACGTACGATGTTAGGGCGTGCCATCTTTCCCAGTTCTGCCATTTCGCCACGCCTTCATAGCCATTATGAACAATAACTCATATTACATTATTCTAAGTTCAATAGAGCAAATTAAATTATAATAACACTTAATGTAAGTTATCGCTTGATGCTTTGACAGCTAAGTACTTACGCCATTAAGGTTTGATACCAAGCAACGTTTTCCTTTGTCTGGTTAAAATTATTGGCTATAAAATAAGATATAATTACTAAACTAGGCTACATCTACACAGACATGAATTCAAAAGGATGTATAGATAAATCGTTTTATATTCTTGTATATTGTAAAAAATTACTACATGGAAAATCAAGTTTTTAGATACTCGTACCTACATACATTAGAGTCATAAAGACTAATACAGCAGAATGTTTAGTGCGAAAAATGTATTTTTACCTATGCCGTATTTGCTGGCATAACCAAATTACGTTTGAGAAAATAGAAATTCTATTCTCGTTGCTTAAGATAAGATAAGAGCGTTATTTTAGGTAATCAAATCGATGCCATGGACATCCCTAGTCCCTACACGCATTAAAGGCGTGTTATTTTTCTTTTTTTTTTAATGTGATAGTTGGCAGACGAGCAGACGGATCAACTGATGGTAAACAATTGCCATCGCCAATGGACACCCGCGACACCAGTGGAGTCACAAGTGCGCTGTCAACCTTTTAACACTCTTTCGCCCGGATGACAATGACAATTGTCAAATTTTGTATAAGGAACTGTCAATTGATCTTTTTTTTATATGCAGACCAGCAGATTTGTTTGTCTAGTTCACCCGCTTGTATACTTGGCCCCAAAACAAAAGATTACAGCAATCACATCACAAACAAAACTGTTATGTATATATTTCGATGCTCACTATACTTATTGTTTCTAAGAAACATTCCAGCAATCGCGAACGCATACGTAAGACCGGAAATTAGCACTTTTTACCTTCTATACCGTGATTCAAATAACGGTAATCTAAATTAAAGCCAACGTGACGGTAATAAAGACTAGAATTTAATAACACACATGTTGTTGCTTTGGTTTAGCGCTTTTTATACTCTGCAATATATTTAGATCTAAATTATTTGCGCAATATATGTATAACATGGACATATTTTAAAAATGTAGTCCAAATACTACCATTTCACCCTTCTGATATTAACCCTGCCACTGAAGTCTCACACTCTTTCTCATGACTAGTTCGAAACACAAATCTTAAAAATTTCGAGTTAAAATACTAGTTCGAAACACAAATCTTGAAAGTTTCGAGGCAAAATACTAGTTCGAAATACAAATCTTAAATTCGACTCCAAATACAACCATTTAAGTTTTAACCCATCCGATGTCGCGTGTGGACCGCCACACGACTAGAGCGTGGTTATTACGAATAGTACAAAGCACAATGAAATACTGCTTTGCATAAGAATAGTAGAGACCAGCTGTGTGCCGGCCATCTGTGCTATTTCTTATTACCATACGTTTTGTAAGTACATGCCGGAGTACTATGTTTTTTGTGGAGTCGGTTGTAACGCACTGTTATTTTAAAGACTTGTACTAGTTGTAATTTAACAACATTTAAGTGATGTAATTGGCTCATTAAAGTATCTATGAAAGTGATATTATCTTTCATTATAAATGTAAAAAGATTTTATTTAATTTGACGGTTAAAATATCAAAAACACAAAGCCAACATAAAATACATTTTGACAATAAGGGTATAAAGGGGTATAAAGCTTAATGCATTTACAATTACAGGTGCAGACTGCATGCTATAGAATAAGTTAAGAAGCAACAAAAAAATTGTAAAGAAAGTAATATTTAGAAACACATTTTACGTAGTGTGGCTGTTAGGCAGCCAATGATTTTTTAAAGTTGCGAATGTCACCCGCGAATAGATAGAGACCCTTTGATCCAGCCAAACTGATGTAGTCTTTAACAAGACGGTTCAATGGTGCATTTTGACCTAGGTTAGAATTGCTACTTTGCTGAACAAGAATGTGGAATCTAGATGGGCGAGGAAGTTTAAGTGGTGCTGAGAAGGTTAGCTGCTGTAATAGATCCGGAGCATCGCTTTTAATAGACTCTTATATGGCATGATATAACATTTTGGTGTTCATTTAACCGAAATTAAATATATTCGTATTTATTTGTCGATTACCTTTGTTATTCCTTACATCGTGCAAAATGCATACTAATATTATAAATGTATAAGTCTGTCTGTTTGTCCGTCTTTCACGAAAAAAACGGAGCAACGGATGGGCGTGATCTTTTAGCGGTTATAGTTGAAGGGATGAAGAGTAACATAGTTTTTACTTTTTGTCTTTTTCTAGAGCGAGCGAAGCCGCGGGCAAACCTAGTTTCTTTATATTATAACATGTAGAAAATATGAAACCAAAATCCATTGTTTTCATTTTGTTGCAAGTTAATTAACACACGATACTGGGCTGAGTTATAGTGTCATAAAATATTACAACCCCACATCCGCTCTAAAGCCATTTGTCTATTATGATATGACGAAAGCGTTGCGAGCTATATTACGCTATATCTCAGTATCGGTCAGGAAATCCGCTATTGATTTTAATTCCCTCTCATAAATGTGTCAGAATGGAAACTGGAACAGTAAGTTATATAAGTATTATTTCTAGAATAAAGCAAGAAAATAGCTACAATCAAGTAGGCATTCGTTAGTAATGAGAACCGGATATTGCGCTGAGGGGCGTGTGATACGAAAAGGGAACTCAACTAAATTAAACGTAAACAGTATTATTATCAGTTATTTACTACATGTTTTGTTGTTTCATCGATCTTAACTATCAATCTTAACCGTCCATCGTACTTAACAAATAAAAAAAAACCACTATCTTACCTCAGCGTTGAGGTGAAATAACGCAAGCGAATCTGAAAGCCTCGCATTGCTTCTGGAAATCAGTGATACCTACAATTGTTAAGATAATGATCCCCTGTCAAAGTGTTCGTAGGTCAAACGGCAAAAGCTTCATTATTATTTCAAGACTTGCTAAAGCCTAGCTAGATTGTGGTATAAACGAATCCCAAACAATAAAAAAATATTGTTTTCAAAATGCATTCGGAGAAAGGATCAAGAAAACAAACTTACTGGCGCACTCAGAGACGTCAAATTAACTTTAATTGGAACTTAAGAAAAAATATTGACACATTTCAATACACATAAAGACTTTTCATAATTAAGTAAGTGAATATTTATTTTAATTTTCGTCTCTGAGTGCGGCAGTTAGTACAGTCAACTCCAAAAATATGTATACACTTTAGGACGTTGTCACAATATATAATATAAGACAGTAGACCTCTACTTTCTTATAGGTAAGTATTGTGACAAGGTCCTAAAGTGTATACATATTTTTGGAGTTGACTGTACTAGGTCACAAATTGGATCACAATTAACAAAATCATTACTACTAATACTACTTTAATATGAATAGAATATCATCTTGATGGATGTTGGTTCTAATACTGTGCGTTTCTCGCGGAACTTTCTGCCACGTACCTCAGTTCTGTGGAACGGTTTGGCTGCGGGAGTATTTCCCGACGGCTACGACTTAGAGAGAAGAGCGTACTCTTTTTATAAAAAGGCAGGCAACACATAAGAGATCATTCTGATTTCGCGGATGTTCATGGGTGGCGTTGATTACTTTCCATCACGTTACTCTCTTGCTCATTTGTCGCCTCTAGCAGAAAAAAAAGAATAAGTACAAACGTTTCACATAAAAGAATATTATCATGAACAGAAGTGCTACTGGATGGAAATTTAAAATATTGATTAAAAATTATATGTAACTAGGTATTACAATATAAAAATAAAACGAATCCTCTTCGATATGAGATATAAGTTAGTTGTCATTATTTAAACAACTGTTTAACTGGTTGTGGGGTCTAACCGACCGCGAATGCTAAATTGTCACAACCAAGTACCCAATTATTTCGTCTTACAAATAATTACATAAATTGGCACCAGACATCATCGGGAGAATGACACCAATTAAAAATCGACATGACAAAACGTTTGCAAGAAACAGATAAAACACAACACAATAACAATAATTAACACAATTATTGCAACGACAGATGGCAGCACGGTGCGTGATACTATTAGTTTTGTGTTTAATTGTGTTTTCTGGTTAAAGGAATGCGTTGGACGACGCCCTGGGGAGTTCGTAATTAGGAAATAACTTTGAAAGATAAAAAAAATACACAAGTATGCAGACATTTTTTAAATTTACTAATGTCATTATTATCATGACCAATATATAATTAAAGTATTAAGTTGTTACTGAGACAGACCGCAGTCCAATAAATTAAAAAATATATATAGATTGCTTTTTTTGTACAAAATATGTAACAATAAATATCGAAGGGAATCTTTATGTTAAATTATATGAAACACCGGATCAAAGAGATTTTCAGTTACATGATGACTCCATTGAGATATTTTTTATTACCATTTACTTCATTTAATGATACAGAGATCTTCAATCTAGGCATCTATTTTGACGAATAAATAAAAGAATATTTTTGAAGCTGAATATAAAATACGGTTATTTGACATGTAGGCAGACTATAAAATATTAACGAACATGGGTCTGAACATGTCCATAATACTTTATTTACAGTCCAGTATTTTTTTATTATAAAATATATTAGGAGTTCAAAAACCCACATCGCTCAAACGGGTTAAGACTATAATCCAAAATTTACGACCAAACGTCTACAAAAGCTATTCAAAGTCTTAGAACTGTAAACGCATTAGAATATAAAAAAAATATATCACTAGCTCTTCTCACATAAATTTCCATGCGTTTGAGCATGCGTATGGGAATGAAACGCTAAACAAAAGGGCAAATCTTAATAAATGATTGCATTCACTACGAGGGGCGCAAGACATTTGAATCATGAACCCTTTCGCTGCGACACCTGGTCTAAGCGACCAGAGTCAAAAATTTCTTTTATCGCATTAGCATAATATTTATAATATCGACAATGGGATGCTTTATTCAAAATAGCTTAGATTTAATGCGGTAGCGTAGATAGGGACGGGATGACAATGGTGCACTTTGTGGCGCGGTTTGTAAGATGCCTTTGAAAGGGCAGAAGATCGAGTTAACGAGCCGATTACTTATGACGCGGCTTTATCTATTCTTTTGGTCCCACGATACGATTTTATGTTAGTAGTTTTTGCAACTGTAAACCATTGTGCTGAATTGAAACGATTATTTATAGGACATTAAAATGAGTACAGCAAAACAACCATTACACTAATAGAAATCATCATATGTACATAATTTTCATTGCTCTAAATATTACAAAATGTCTTTTAGAGTTTAGAAGTATTTCTATTTGTGATAGGTGGCAGACGAGTGAACGGATCACCTGATGGTAAGCAATTGCCGCCGCCCATTGACACCCGCGACACCAGTCTCCGGCACCCTCATTCACGCAGCGAAACACAGTTCAGTGCTGCTTCACGCTGGTTTTCTGTGAGGCCGTGGTGTCACTCCGGTCGTGCCGGCCCATTCTGCCAAAGCTAAGATTTAATCAAGAATGATTCGTTAAATATTTTTTTGTGACATAGGTGGCAGACGAGCTGACGGATAATATAAATGATCCCTGATTCAAATTAATCATTCATCGCGCAAAAAAAATACCGAAACAAAACCGAAAGCATACCACTATCAAATTACATTTGAAACTGAACAAACTATCCGTTGCATCTTCCGATCCACTTTCCAGGGGCAAAAAAATCCTTTTAACCCCACAATAGACATCGGTCTTTTGTCTAGAAACCGTCAAATGATACGCATTAGGTTTTTTGTCGTGTTATGAATACATTTAAAACAGGAAGGATGTGAAAGTCGGGGGTATTAAAAGACACCGTATGGCAATGAAGGGTTGGGGCAACCGGCTGTGTTGTACAGTCAACAGCAAAAGTAGCTGCGCATATTTTCGCAGCTTGTAGTTCTTATTCCGAGGAGCATAAGAGTCACTAAGCAGCGAAAAGTGTGCATCAACTTTTGCTGTTGACTCTACAAAGAAACGGGTATAAAGGAGAAACATTGCATAAGAAATGAATTATTACCTTTTGTGGCTATATGTTAAGAAAAATATTTTTTTAACTCATTAGTGTAAAAAACTAATAAACCTAGACAGTAAAGTTAAATAACCTTTCTTAAATAGGAAAGTAATTGCAAACAGAAAAGTTATAACCTGTTTGGTTAAATTTTAAATTAACTGTTTTCCATAATTAGTTTTTGTAATTTTTTTAACCCAAAACTGTAAGTTTAAACGCTTTGGCTGATAATTTTGTTCGAAAGATTGCCATATAATTGTATTTTTTTTCCTTTCTCAATTGAAACTCTGTAACATCATCAATATTTGAAAAGAGTAACTACTCAGTTTCTTGCTGGTGTCTTCTCAGTAGAAATCGACATTCCGAATCAGCGGTAGATGATAATATGTGTACCTTTATTGACATTCATAAGTGTTCTGTATGGACCTAAATTGAATAAAGATTTTTTTAACTTTTAATAAATAATTTAAATAAATAAATTACATGGACAAGTAATCGCTCTTATTTAGGTAGCATATCTATAGATACATTTTTTAATTAACCAACAGTGTAACTTTTTTTTATGGTGTCATCTCGCGCACGGTTACGGCCGCGCGTGTGATTCCGCCAATGTCAAGTGTATTTATAACATTATCTTTAGTGCTCAAAATACTGAATCTTTTTTTTGATGTCATTGACAGGTGACTTTGAGTTCAGTTATCTAATCGCACGATAAATTGAATTATCTATCAATCAACCCTGTTATCACTACTTTCTCTTTGAAGGTTACATTATGACATTGTAAACTTGGATAAGTATTTTCGAATGATTTTTTTTATTTCATAAGCTGGAGACGAGCAGACGGATCGGGGACCGCCCATGGATGGACAACACCAGTGGAGTGAAATTGTTAAAATATACTTAAAATTGTTACATGTAATTAGATTTTTTTATGTGATAGGTGGCAGACGAGCAGACGGATCATCTGATGGTAAGCGATTGCCGCCGCCCATGGACACCCGCGACGCTAGTAGAGTCACAAGTGCTACCTTTAAACCCCTCTTTACCCCGGAATGGGCCTCTGGTACTCTCACTCGCGCAGCGAAACACAACACAGTGCTGCTTTCTCACCGGTTTTCTGTGAGGCCGTGGTATCACTCCGGGCGAGCCGGCCCACTCATGCCCAAGCGTGGCTCTCCCACGGCCCACGATTACTTTGCAACACGCAATATGAGTCTTAAGGTTAATTTAAAGCAGTTTTTTTTTATATTTTAATCATTGAAATTACGATAGTAATAATTAATTATTCTGAACACAAAATCATCAGCAACCCACCCTCGTCCACTGCTGGACATAGGTCTCCCCTAATGCACGCCACTGCTCCCGATTTTCGGCCACTCTCATCCAGCCCACACCAGCCAGCCTTCGAATGTCATCATCGCATCTTGTCGCAGGGCGTACACTACGCTTACCGAGTCGCGGTCTCCACTCAAGGACTTTACGGCTCCAACGGCTGTCAGTTCTGCGGCTAATATGACCAGCCCACTGCCACTTCAGTTTGCTAATTCGGTGGGCTATGTCGGTGACTCTGGTTCTCTGTCGGATTACATCATTTCTGATGCGATCCTTCAGAGATACTCCGAGCATAGCCCTTTCCATAGCTAACACAAAATAACACGATCAAAATTAACGGTAAGTACCGACCACCATGCCAACGATATTACCGTTGAACATCGAGACTCTTCCTTCCTTTTATACGTCATAATTGGTTGCTTATGACGAAAATGGACAAAATTGTAAGCCCCATTGGTAATACGTTGAAGACACGAGCCTAAACCGCGACCGTATAGGGGCCTTCAATATTGGCCTTGATTTGACTATCATACCCATTGGAAATATGTAGCTTCGATAAAGGCCTAAGCTTGATAACATTTTATAAATAGATTTTTTACTTTAATAGCTTAGATTCGAACCACAGACCTAGCGTGTAGTGGACTCAGAGTCAACACCAATGCGCCATTTGGACTGTAGCAAGAGCGAACGAATATAGCTTTCATATACATGAGAAAAAACAGTATACTTACACTGTTCTTTTTTTATCGTTTACATCCCGAAAACCTCTTAATATGTATCGTGAATACAGTCCATTTTGCATGTTAGATCAACAAAATAAGCGAAAACAAATATCAGCTGTTCCATACATTATTGCCTGGTGGATATCCTATTCATATTTTGTATGGAATAACATTTTTGTTAAAGCAAAAATAGGGTCTTATTTATTTTGGAATTAGGATAATATTTGATAAATCAAGGTAATTGAAAAGGTATGAAGTATTTTTTTTTATACTACGTCAGTGGCAAATAATCGTGCGGCTCGCCTGATGGTAAGCGATTAGCATATGGACGTCTGCAGCCCCGGAGGACCTGCATCCGCGTTATATCTATTTATTTCAGTATTCAGGATATTTATAATACAATGCTTCATGAAATTGTATTTATGTATTACATTTTCCTCACAAACTTAAATAATGTAATAAAACTTTAAATAATTTACCTTTTAAGAGTTCACTTGGCCAATGACTTCAACATGGGTCCAACACTTTTATAAATTTGTATCTGAAACAATTAAAAAACATATTTTAATTCATGTTCAATTCAATTTGAAGATAATTTATTCAGGTTCAATTGTTAAAAGTTAAGAGACAAAGTGAATGAATGAATGATAACTTTATTTGGCACAATACAAAACAAGGAATCTTAATTAGAAACATAACCTAGACATAAATAATAAACGAAAAGAAGGACAACATTATCTCTGTATGTGCCAAACAGGCGGCCGCTCAGCAATAGTCGGTGCTGATCCATGAGACCAACCTCGACGCTGGTTTTCCTCGACTACCATAACATTTTGACGCATCTGTTCAAATGGTATGGACCTATGCAACAGTCGCGTGTATAACATTGAGATTAGCCACTCATTTATATTAAGGCGACGGGTAGGGCACACTAGCGACGCCAATTTTAAATTTTAGCTACTAAACCGGATCTATTTTAAACAATTTCAGGGTCACAACCTCTCGGCAAACACTTATACTATTTATTAAATAACCATGCATAAATGTTGGGTCCGTTTTTGTACGCGAAAAATTGATTCACGCAAAAAGTGGCCGCTTTTGGCGTGAATCAATTTTTCGCGTTCGCGTTGGACCCAACATATTTACATGGTTATTTAATAAATAGTATAAGTGTTTGCCTAGAGGTTGTATTTACAAAATTGTTTAAAATAGATCCGGTTTAGTAGCTAAAAATTAAAATCGATTGGCATCGCTAGTGTGCCCTACCCGTCACCTTAAGTCAGATTAGCTTGGCGGTGAGGGAAAATATCGTGAGGAAACCTGCACGTTTTGGATGGTTTCTAAAACGTGTAACCATGATTCAGTTGGTTTGGTTCCCCTGTTAAAGGGTTGTGAAGGTCAAACGGCATTCGCTTTATTATATTTCCCAGACTTCGAATCATGCTCCAAGCTTACCCCAGGCTCCAGATCGATAGCTATGGATGCAACCGGGAATTCAAATGAGAGATTAGTTATTAATAGGTGCTAATGTGTGATAATGTCGTGACAAGTGTGTTCTAAATTCGCGACACTTAACCGTTTCGCCGCCGACTGTCTTTTACGGCAGCCATTTAATTCATGACATGACAGCGGGCATTTTCTTTCGCCTCGTAAAAAACAATAGCCTATTGGCTATTAACAGTTAAAGAGAAGCGCAGGAGAATGTAGAAATAATTAGTCATAAATACAAAACCCAAGGCTTTGATAACTAGAATTTTATTCCAATAAAAACGATATCGAGGTTTTCGGATTTTTTTTAATTACCTTAATATTTTTTACTATTAATTAATTCATTTTTTTAATTTATTATCACATACAAAGACTTTTGACAAACAATCACGTTCATGGCATTGTATAAACCGCTGAGGTTTGTCCACAATGCTGGGTTTTACGTCAGCCTATTGCTAGCATTAAATACAAAAATAATAGTCTACGAGTAGTACCTATTACAAACAAAAATTACAAAGAAACTACTAATTTAAGTTCCATTTATACATTACCAAAGAAGTGGAAACCAGGTAAATGTTCTCGTAATTCATAAGAAAGTGTAATTTTAATTTAGCTTTTAAATTCTTACAATTTATATTTATATATATAAATGTATAAATATAAATTTATTTATATATATAATTTATATTTATACATTTTAAAGAAGGCGGTAGTTGGTTCATCAACCGGGGCACCAAGTATTGAGTAGTTTGGCGACCTATATACATTACGGGCTTGGGAAGTGCGCAGGCGTCCTTGGGCTATTGCACGTTATAACTCAGTTAAAAGTTTTTCTGGTCACAACTTATTTTATACACCTTTAACTTTACATTAAATGCCTTATTCTAAGTTCTGTATTTAGTGCAATAAAGTTTTATCTATCATCTCATTTAGTGGTAAGTAAGCCTAAAAATTTAAGTTTGTAATACAGAGGGCCTATTTCTCTTTGGTTTGATTTAAGTGGTCCTTATCGAACTATATTATAAAGAGTAAGTAATCCGGAAATACGAAACGCTTGCGCGGTGTAATCGACACACAGCGCCATCTATTGGTATAAAGTGGAACTAATGTCCTGAAACGAAGTGAGGGCGGACCACTACTAAAGTAACTTATGAAATTGGAGCTTGTGCCTATTGCGAATCGATAACAATTAATGGCTCGATTTCAATCATGCATTTGCCGCGCAATAAGACTAATGGGTTTGTAACTTGTGAAGTTTTATGCCTACGATCAACGTTAGGAGGATGGTAATTGAATTATGTATGAGAATCATTAGGTTGTTTCATGAGGATAAGAGGACTGGTTAACTCAGAACTATTTAGACGTAAAAATATGCTGTTACTTTTTTGATATATGTTATCGGTTCTTATTTATAAAAAATAATTTTATGAATTTCTTATTAGACTAAATTTATTTAGAAAATTTAATGTTGCTAAAGATGAATGTGAAATAAATGGTGTATGCCAAATAAGCTTGAAAAATCACAAATCCTTTTTTTATTTATTTATTTAATATTGCACAATGTACATATGACACTTACAAAGATAGATTCTTAGGGCTATGTATGTACATGATGTTTATTTTAAATGTCTTGTTATTTTTTTAATTTATTGTCTTTATTTCTGTACAATCAATAAAAAACTGATCGCCACTGATCCGTAAAAGGGCTTTAAAAAGCTTTTTGATAATTTGAAGCAAGCTTAAATGTTAACATGACCGAAGGTTCGGAAACAAAAAATATAACCACACCTGAACATGCAACGAAACACGTAACAAAGCGATGTAGTTAAATAAAAGTATCAGCCTATATACTGTGAAAGTGTCTGACACTGTATGACAAAGAGATTTAACACCTTACAAATTTTGTTTGATTATTTTTTCCCAAACGAGTTTAACCAAATGAATACGGTAAATAAACGAAAAATAGCTTACATAACTAAAAGCAATAACTGTAGAAACTCCTTGTACAAGTCCAAATTAATTCGTATTAGTCATGACCGGCACGACAAATCCTCACGAGGTGCGATTTATCAAAAATTTTATCACATGAAGGTGTCAACGGATCTTATTTAACCATTCGTCTTTGTCTAAACGGCTTATCTGGGCAGATATCTATGTGTCGACGGGGCCCATACATAATTTATTTATGCGCGAAATTTGCATCTACTTTTGAAGGGTTAACTCGGTTCAGTGTTGCCATTGGGGAAGGAATAATAATAAATACGCCAGAAAAGGAACCGATCACAAGACATTGTTCCCCTTATTATAAAACGCGATCTAAAATTAGTTCTGGAACTAAAGTAGTTTCCAGTCCGTTTTAACATCGCATGTTGGAACGGGATGGCTTGAGATTTAGTACGGTGATAACTTTAGATCCTATTATGTAATAAGGTGGAGAAGGTCTATTAAAGTATTATGAAATGTATTATTAAAGTAACTATTTGTATGTATTAGTAGACCAAATTTAAGAAAATTAGCAAACCAAGAAACGATAAAAAAATTGAGTTTCAATGAATACAGTCCAATTTATATGAGAGCCAGGTATCCTGCCTTTAAGCCGTGTGGTCCCCGGCAGAGTAGAATAGGCCACCCTCACTCTTACCGAGGTGTCGTAAAAGGCGACTAAGGTAAAGCTGCTGGCATGATCATCAGCACCCAGAGAAGGAAAACTCTGCATTTATACCAAAACCCTCGCCAACCCGTCTGCCAAGCGTGGTGAGTATGGCAATTACCCCTCATGTGATTGAGGGAGGCTCGTGCCCCAACAGTGGGGACTTAAATGGGCTGATGATGATGATGATGAATTTATATGAGATTTCTTTTTGTAATTAGATCGTTAATTGAAGAAAAATCAAACATTCAAAATCTAAATATCTTTTTTAAATTTAAGACCATACAGAACACTTTATGAATGTTAAAATGTAATCTACCGCTGATTCGGTTCCAGCAGCATAATGCCCTCGAAAACATTTTAAGACGGTATAAACGCACGATGTTATGACAGGCGGTGCAGGTTTATGCACTTTGCCAAATATAATAGGTCTTGAGACCCTATGAAATTGCCGTTTTCTTAGACACAATAAGATGTATAACTCCATATATGTATAAATCCTTTAATAGGGAAAAAGTCACCATACTATAATATTATGATTTAAGACTATATTTAAGGTGTATGTTAAATAGAGATCAGATATTATTGTAGTAGTCATGCAAAAAATTGATCTTTTTATTCAAAAAAATTTTGATTCCGAAAAACTATCCTACACCTTTTCCATTAAAGCACAGTTAATTATGGAGAAGGATAAATAGTTACATCACAAATAAAAAAAAAGTTAGTATGGAAAATACAACTTCTAAGAAAATCGCCATACAAAACGGCATGCCACGAGTTTGAAATACTATCCTCGCTATTCAAAACTATTGCTCTGTCACTTTCACATGCACCTACAATGAAAGGGACAAAGCGATAGTTTTCGATAACGAGAACAGTTTTTCAAACTTATGGTAAGGGTACTTAAGTAGATATTTTTTGAAACACGGCAGTTAAATTTATTCACTGGTAACACTAGCTCGCCGCTCGGGGTAATCGAGGCGCATGCGTAAACGTGATATCTGATGGCAGAATGTGGGTACGGCATTCTAGGGTTTAGACCTAAGATAAGACTTATAAGGGTATATAGTCAGTCAGAGATGCAAATGTTAAGCCGGAACGGACATGAACCGACTTAGAGAGTCTTAGATAATTTGATTCCTAGAAAATTGTCAAAGAATACGTAATATTTATTACTAGCTGGCTTGCGTTAGAAAGAGACTAAATTAGTCTATATCACTCTCCATCCCTTCGACTATCTCGACTTAAAAAATCACGGACATGAAAGACAGACAAACAGACAGACACATAAGCGCTAGTAGATAGAGTTTCAATATATGTGCGTTTCTACCATTAGCTCGACGGAGAGGGAAAACATGCACGTTTCGAATAGTTTCTGAAACGTGTAACCATGATTCAGTTGGCCTGGTGTCCCTGTCTAAGGGTTGTGACGTTCAGACGGCAGTAGCTTCAATGTAATGCGCAAAACACTAGCGCAATGCAATGGACACCCAGCGCCATCTATTTGTGAAATTTGAAACTACAAAAACAAACTCACAAACGAAGTGAGGGCAAGCTACTTAGTAGGAAGCCACACGCTAAGATGATGATAAAGAACAGCTCTTATGAAAGCATATTAGAATACTTCATCATCTTACCGTGTCACTCCCAGTTGCTATATTAGAACTGACAGAAGCAAAACAAAAAAAGCCATTATAGGCATGTTCCTTGCCAGATAAAGCCATAACAAGAACCAGACATGGTTAACGTGAACTTAGCAACATTGTTACTTTCAAAGTATCGAATTCCTAAGCCCTGCTTCGTAGAACGGAACGCAATACTGAAGCTAAAAAACTATCGTAATTACATGTTAACTGATATGTTAACAAATTAATTTTAACCGTTAATTAAGGAAGCCTAAATACTGATGATTTGATTAATTGGTCTTTCTCAATTGGAAGGAAATTCGAGGATTTTTAACTGTCCTTTTATTTTGGTCCATTTTCCAGTCGCTCAAAGGTGTCGTTTTTTAAATATTGTCACTTATAATAATCTGTATGGCAATGCCAGCGGAGGTGATGCCTTGGAGGTGGACTCTCCTCTTGAGGAGAGCCAATATACTGTGTCACTATAAAAAATCAGATCAGATTTTTTTTAGTCTTCTCCTTCTGCTGTCTTCTTCTGGACATAGGTCTGACTCCAACAGGCTGATAATCATGATGATAATGATGATGGACAAACCTCTTAATGTGCTATAAAAACCTCGAATCATGTTTTTTTTAATAAAACTTCATACTCTTTTGTGAAATGTTTACAATTTGTACTTCATCATAGTTCTGTTGACATCAAGTCTGCTAGTTTGGTTCTTCTAGCTCCTGGTTGGAGTCATTGGTTTTTATCAGTTTTTATTCACTATAACATAATTTATGCATTTGAGATATTATGGATTGAAAAGAATTCATTAACAAATAACAAGAAAAAAAAACGACTTACAATAATAACAAAAATAAAGAGGCACTTAATAAAAACCCACTTAAAGACACAATTTAAGAGCGGGGAATTAAATTAACAATAGTTTACAGCTCTCCGATAATAATACAACATACAAAACACTTTATACAGCCATACCATTGTGTTGTGGTCTATGGGTTTCCACTCACTCCTTTGTGGGGAGACAGTTATGAATTGCTTGTTACTTTACGGTTTCAAACATGTTTTGACAGCTACACGAAGTGTAGAGGCGAAAGTTCTTTAACAAATAGCTTTTAATTATGCATAGTGCGGCTTTATATTGGTCTTGAACATTCAAAATCAAGACCACACTCAGATGTATCGATTCGAAAAAGTTTTTTTACACACTTGTTTAAATGCTGAAGCCGTCGTAATTGAAAGCAACAATAAAGTCATTTTAGCAAGTTACTAAATTACTAAATATATTCGAAAACAAGAACTAATGTTCGGCTAAAAACGGAAAGCCAAATTGGCAATAATTTATGAAGAATTTCTGGGACATGTCAGGTGACATTTTCGTCTTCTCATTGAGAAATTCATATCAAAAAGTTTAGATACATTTCTTATTGTCTCTAAGTTAAGTTAAATTCAAAAGCTCTTTAAAGAGGAAATATACTGAAGGGTTTCATCATCATCACCTTAGAGTGTAATTTCCGGTTGGACGTATCTACAGAGCCAAGGGTAAGCTAGGACCCATGACTAAGTGTATTAGTGCAAGACACGGATCAATACTGGTCTCGCCATATTCTTGTTTAGGAAACATATTTATACATACTTCACTACGAAGAATATCAATGCTCATGTTTATTGTTTCACTACCCACGCTTACGCCCAAGGCGAAACATAATTTGATGACGTAACAAAAAATAGGCCCTCCAACCTTTCATGTAATTCCAACCAATGTTGCAAGACAACAATCATGCCTACAATGAAAGAAAAAGGTCAAAAAACATCTAAAAATCATTAGTAAGTGTCATGGCAAACCCTTGAATCGAATGTTGGACGACTCTCAAAGTAATAAATAACAATTTACGTCTCCCTGACAATGCGTTCGTAAAGTCACTGATGTCTTTGTTTAATTACCTGTCAACTTTTTTGACATCCTAACCTTTTAAGTAAGAATAAAAATTGACATTGTTTTTTTTATAACAATTGAATTGACCTTTTGACAACGTGTCTTTTATTGCGAAAATATTGACGTTTGAAAAGATAAAATTTATTAACATTTTTTTCTCAATCACAAGGAAGGAACAGGTATTTTAGGGCGCTATGGGCGCTTAAATCCTGATTTTAATAATTTGGCTTTCAGTACATACCTCTTTATTTAGCCTAACGTTATTTCAATTAAAGTAACTGATAAAGTTAAAATCTATTTAGTGTTAATTCCGCCGTGTGATCCCCGGCAGAGTAGAATAGGCCACCCTCACTCTTACCGAGGTGACGTAAAAGGCGACTAAGGTAAAGCTGCTGGCATGATCATCAGCATCCAGAGAAGGAAAACTCTGCATTTATATCAAAACCCTCGCCAACCCGTCTGCCAAGCGTGGTGAGTACGTCAATTACCCCTCATGTGATTGAGGGAGGCCCGTGCCCCAGCAATGGGGACTTAAATGGGCTGATGATGATGATGAGGGTTAATTGAACCAACCTTATTCCATTCTATACAAATCTGACGTTATACAATTGATTTATAAACGAATAAAGATTGGTTTAATCAGTTATACAAGACGTTTGCTACAATCTGAATTAAGTTTCACTAAATCTAGCTTCAACAGATCGATGCAAGTCTATAATATATTGACTATCCAAAAGCCACAAAAAATGCAATCACAATTTGATTGCAACTTTTTGCTGTAATAATAATTTATTTCCATTAATTGGGGCAAGGACCTTAAATGGTTTGAAATATGTTGATGAAAAACTGTACAAAGTCAACTGGTTCGTTCATCTTAAGTATACCTAATGATGTTAAAGAAAACAAAGCAAAACCGTCTTGTAGGAAAACAACAGAAAAACTTGTTGCTCACCGTGAGTCAGGCAACAACAAAAACAATACGATTGGAAATTCAACTTAAACGTACAGTAAATTAATACCTATTCAACATTTATGCATACTTTTAAGTATTATCAAAATATAGTTACAAAAGTAGGAAATGGTATTGATAGAGATGACAAGGCAATAACGGTTTAAAGAGATGAAGGGGCTATGAAGGAAAAACAAAACGAGTCTCATGTTTTTAATCTATAACTTTATGCATCAGCATTGAAAACTTTATAACTAATAGCCTTTGAGTATATCATCATTATCATCATCAGCCCATTTAAGTCCCCACTGCTGGGGCACGGGCCTCCCTCAATCACATGAGGGGTAATTGCCATACTCACCACCCTTGGCAGACGGGTTGGCGAGGGTTTTGATATAAATGCAGAGTTTTCCTTCTCTGGGTGCTGATGATCAGCAGCTTTACTTTAGTCGCCTTTTACGACACCTAGGTAAGAGTGAGGGTGGCCTATTCTACTCTGCCGGGGACCACACGGCACTTATTTACTACTAATTATATAGGTACTAGGAATTCAGTTATGGGCTACTCGTACATTGATTACATATTTTACTACAACTACTTACTAAGTATTTGATTCTTATACAAAGCGTGGTGAGTATGGCAATTACCCCTCACGTGATTGAGGGAGGCTCGTGCCCCAGCAGTGGGGACTTAAATGGGCTGACGATGATGACGATGAAATAAGTCTCATTATTAGTGAATAAAAGTACAATTCTTTGTAATTCGCATTGCAATATGTAGTTATTTTATTTTTGAGAAGTCAATGTCCTGCTATTGTCAATGTCTATATTTAGTAACAGATATGATTTTCCTGGCATACAATGTAGATACCTTTTAAGGCAAATATGTATTGGATTTTAATTTTAGCCTCGTCCCATCTCGCCAACGGATATGGTAAAATAAAATAAAGCCTGACTATTTATATAAATGAATAGGCTCGTTGGGTACACAAATTACATTATAGAACATTTTGTACATTTAAAAAAAACTGAAGTTATTTACGTTTTAATGTTTGTAATAATTGAAGGACTTAAAAAATATAGGACCTGTTATATTTAATAATCCTTTCAGAAGTAAAAACTAAAACTATATCTGAATGAGTTACATTTTATACGAGGAAAATGTTCCTGTGATAAAATGTCATTTCTAGTAGGATAGTCAGGAATAAAAACTAGAAATCCAAAATGTCAATTGTCCCTTCACTTATCCTAGAAGCTCTGTCTCTATCTATTCTATTCTCGGCTGTGACTGCGCATGAGTCACTCGTGTTGTTGTAATAAACATGTTTTCCTACTTGATCAGGTCGGTTTATTGGACGAATGTAAGCGAATTGTCGGCAATGAATTCACCAAAATCATTGTACAAAATTCTTGAAAACTTGCGCAACGAAAACAAAAGACGGTAAACACAGATATCCGTTTGTTTGCTCGAGGTGACGGTTTACGTTCCCGTTATAGGGTAAAGTATGGCGAATACAACTATTGTGAAATTGCGGAAGTCGGGCATAATCTTATTTCATACTTTAAAGACAGAGCACGCAAGCGGCATTAAAGAACGTATTCATACTAGATATTAATTTGATAGATTTCTCGCTTTTATATTCACAGCATGTAAATACAATTTTATATATTTAGTGATTATTTATAGTTCTTTTGAAGAATTTGCATGTTATACTCGTAGTATTATGAAAAAGTGAAATATGCGATAAATCACTTTATTCATTATTTGAATAATAAAAAGCCTTAATTTTATGTTACTCATAAAGAGATTGGTAATTTATGATATGTTGTAAAGTTGGCTAAATAGATACCTAAAGCGAAAGGAAAACCCGACGAAGAAAAAAATAGGCATAGATTTAATGCAGATACTAAATACATAAAGTACCACAGATTACGCAATCTAGGGAGGAACTTGTTTGAGTAAAGCTAAAATAAATAATTCATCCGAATCTCATTACCCGATGCGGAGCACTTGACGTTTATATTTGACGTTTGATAGGGGTTTGACATCTGACAATATTGAATAAATTGACTCCGAGATGATCTTCGATTTGTATTTGACAATATCCAATCTTAAGATACTATGCCTAACAAGTACCTAGTATTGATATTTGAGATAAAAGTAAATATTTTCGAGATAATCAGGATGAAATATCATCAGATCACCAGACAGGAAGGTATTCAAGAGCCTCTATCAGAGATAGATTTTGAGATAGTATAAATATAGTTTGTTGGAAGTAAAGAAAAGATAAAACAATAACTTAAAAGTTTACATTTTATTATGAGACAAATGGAACAATTCTTTAAAAATGAAATTTAAACAATGAGAGAAAGGTCTTTGTGTGCAAACAACAAAGTGAAACAAGTAGCTGGAATATAAGGACCATATAAACAAAGTCTGTGAAATACTATAATATGTATATTACTGCAAAGTACCATTAATATGAACTGTTAATTAAAATGAAACCGTATACACCAATAATAGCTTACTACATACACCATAGTTAACCTGACAGTGCCTGCAAAGGGTTCAATAATACATCATTACTTGTAACATGAGTACATTCGATACTAAATATCCCATTACCGTCGACTCTGCCGCATACCTTCAACATGCCCACTTTATTAATATAATTATTTCTGACATTAAGTCTAATAACATGATTATCAGCTCTCAAATCACCTTTGATTACAGTATTGACAAGACTATCTATCTACTTACCAGTGATAAGAGCGGTAAATTCAAAAACTGGCTTTTCGGGTTTTACAACTCCATTAATGAAAGAGTTAAGCATGACACACTATAAAATAACGTAAAATTACTATCAATAGTTAAATCTGTTTTATTAAATAGCGTTTTAATGTATTTAGTTTCAATTACTATTATACAAACTGGATTCTGAATAGATAAAGTGGTTATAAGAAATAGAAGAACATTGCAAGCTTGATTTCTTGGACATAATAGAAATATTAAAAAACTAAATTTAGTGCTTTAAACAAACGACGATGAAAATATTTTTCTATTATGTATTAAGTAATATAGTGTAAAGAGAAGAGCGCAGAAAGAAAAATGCAATTTTTTTGAGAAAAGATTTTTATGAGGTATTAGAACATACCTATATTTTAATTGCTTTTGTTATACATTGACTGTCATTGACAACGATTGACGATCTTATCAGAAATTCAAATGGATTTTAAGCTTCCATTTTCCGCATAATGCATTTCTCAGAATATACCCCGTTCAATAGAGTATGTAGGTATGTCGCAAGCATGGTAGAAATTACCCTACTGCGTAACGATCACCTGCAAGGTATTACTGGACTACCGTACTATTATGATGTTATTGGTCGTCTCAGACCGATATTTTGTGGTCATTTGGCGTCGTTCGACGCTATTGCTGGACAATCACTGATTTACGACTCTGCTGGCCGTCGGGACAACAAAAACGTAAATACTTTTTAACAATACTGTGTACGGCCACAAATGACTCGATATTTCTTGTGAAGTGTATATTGTTGTAATAGAACTAATGCAATCATGACATGACATACATATACTTAAATGAAGTACTCACTACCTATAAACTTTCGAAAGTTTGAATTTGTAGGATGAAAACTAACAGATACTGGACTTAATCTTAACATATAGTCTAAATTCAGAGAAAGTTAATAACAAAAATAACCGAGTTGCTCAGGTAAAAATTCTATTGCGAATACATATTTTAATTAAATAAAATATTAGTTACATGTCCAAACGCGAATATTGAAACCATGTTTGAAAATGAATGATACTGACTTTAACCGATTGGACTATTTTATCATTATCAAAATCTAGACAATTTGATGGAACGTTTTACCACATCAGTAATTTACAAATGAAATACATGGCATCTTTAAAATTATAAATTGGAAGCAAAGATTATATTGGATCGATTAAACAACTACGTGGAACGTTTAAATCGATAAATCTTGAAATAATAATCGTGATTAGTTATTTTCGGTTTCGCTGCTTCATTTAATCACAGGTTAAAGTTTTGATCTGGAAGTGATAAATTATTATAATATTGATTAACTTTCATATTTGATTCATTTCAAATATTGAAACCTAGTCTGTGTTTAAAAACTTTAATTGATATTGTACAATACCAGTAAAAGAATCTTTAAAGAAATAATAATTGAAAAAAGTCATTTTATCCATATATCAGATATGGCATCTTATTGATGTATTCGAATGAAGTAGTATTCTTCTAATTTCAATTTCTGTTCTTATAGAACTTAAATGTATAATGAATAAATTATAAGAATAGACAATATCACATATATTGATATCCAAAGTGATAATGAGTCTCAGAGCTATAAGCTAGACACAATACATCATAATGAATACATCATAAATGATTGAGTGTGCTGCATACTGGCTACAGATTCAAAACTCGATAGCTTTATCACGAAAACTTGGCCAAACATTTATCATGACAAATGTTGGGCAAAGTTTTGCATCATGATGCAATCACAATTATTATTGATACTTGCATCTACTTGGAATCACGTTTTCATAGAAAACATATCAATTTAAAGATTCCACTGTACCATAATTGACAGTTACTCGTAGTATTTCGTGTACGCGCCTCTAGCAGGTTTTATTCGTTTCCGACGTTTAAGTTAATTAAAATAATAATCTAGCTGAGACATACCTTCGTTTATGAGATGCACGACTTCTAATAACGTATGAGAAGTTTCGAAACTCATGGCTGTTAAATGAATTATGGTCAGAGTTTTGCAAGTTACGAATAGATGGTTGTTCATATTATGATTATAAACGTACTTTGGGTTTAAATTATTTAATTTGGTTTATAGCATAGAGAAGCCAAAAAACTATCATATGAAATATTACTGGCTTTTTCATCGTAATTTTAAATTTCCCCGCATACTATACAGCGTGTTTATTTGATACGGGCGAATATTTTAATGGCGATTACTATCGGACCTAGGGAACCTGTTTACATACATTTCTTTAGGAAATTAAGGTACTTTTTTTTTCATACAAAATAATTGAGCACGCAATGTAATGCATCCACTGGTAGTTCACGTTAATAACATCAATTAACGTAGACATAAGTATCTAAACGTCATACGAGTGTCATGACACTCATGTCACTTGTCATGTCAAACAAAGTTGGACGGCATACATTGCTGCTGGGTTGCACTTTAGAAAAATCATTACACCTAATTAACCACAAAATTTAATGAAATGATTATCTTATACGATTCGTAGGATCAGATATTATAGCTGGATTAATTATTCGCCCGTATAAAATACACACGCTGTATACTACTTAGATTTGTGGGAGCGCGCTATGCGGCCTCCTTGCGGCACTGGCCGAAAATATTTTAGAAGATTTTTTTTAAGGTTGTAAAGTGAAGTGACGGAAAAAATTGAAATAATAATAATCTTCTAAATATATTCGGCCAGTGCCGCAAGGAGGCCGCATAGCACACCCCCACAGATTATTTGTTAACAAAACTTGTGCAATTTTATACACCTAACGCTATCTATTGAACCAATTCGTAACTAATATTTCTACACTAAGCGATAGACTCGTTTAGTGTAGAAATATTAGTAACGAATTTCTTAGATTTGGAAGATGATTTGTATTCTAAAATGTAGTAGAGGAAGAATTAGTTTAAATTTGTTGCTTCCTTTTGATTCATGGGCAGATTATAAGATGAACGAGTACTATAATATTAACCAGGAGGAATATACTATTAACCATATTATTCATTTCGTAGTACCCTACCTCATTTCATGGTCCAAGAGTTTGATTTTGAGTGTCTAGGTGTTCAAATAATTATCTTTGTTTATTTGAGCTTCATTAATTTACAGTGTTTTAACTAGCTACTGACTCCAGAGTCCGGTCATAAAATTATATGTAGTGGGAAATTGTGTCAGTCAATTTGTTCACTTTTTATCCTAGAAATAGCAAATTGATCATAATTGAGTACTATTATTTTAGGCTTCAGAAATGTCACCACCTTTTATTGTACCGCTTACTTCATTTAAAAAACTAAGGTCGATGTTACCTTTAAAGAAAATATATATTGTTAAGAACGGACCATAACTGCAAACTAGTCCGTTTATAATATGGCGATGGAATCCGTCTTTTCATAATTGGCAACAGGGTTTATTACCTGTGAATGTCAACGGTTTTATTTCACAGGATTTTTTCTAGAAAAACTAAAGAAACTATTAAAAATAAATAGTCAAGACTGGTTTTTGTATGAACGTACCCGCGCGTTGGGTTGATGATTTTTTTTTATCTATTGAAAAAAAAAACATTGAAGAAAAGTGATTGGATGAAGAATATGACAGATTGTAGTAATTCAATGTGTATGTGTAATATACATGCTACTTCATATAAGTAGTTGTGAAATAGCTGAGTGTGTGCCAAGAGACAACAGAGTACAGTGCATATTGCAAAATGGATTCCAACTTTAGGATTTCCGAGAATTATAACATTAGTTTTTTTAGATGTCTCTTTAGATAGACATAATATGCAACAAGATGAAACTAGTTGACTACAATTAACACAATCTTTATTTGACATCCCACATAATATGATAGCATAAGATGATAAATGCAGAGTTTTCCTTCTCTTTGTGCTGATGATCATGCCAGCAACTTTACCTTAGTCGCCTTTTACGACACCTCGTTAGGAGTGAGGGTGGCCTATTCTACTTTGCCGGGGACCACACGGCTGAAATAATAAGAAAAACTCTGCATTTATATCAAAACCCTCGCCAACCCGTCTGCCAAGCGTGGTGAGTATGGCAATTACCCCTCATGTGATTGAGGGAGGCCCGTGCCCCAACAATGGGGACTTAAATGGGCTGATGATGATGATAATATGATAGCATAAAATAAATATACAGATGCTTCTAAATTTTATTATTGTAATTTCATAATATTAATTTTGGTATTATTTTACATACATGTGTTAAGTAAGGACGTTTCGGCTTGTTTACAACAAAACATAGGTACACCTGTAATTCTTCAATCTTGCCGATTTTTTGCGTAACATAAAAAGCCACTCTGCTGACTAGGTCACGTCCGCGTTGTCTACAAACAATACTTGGTAAATTACAGCAAAAACTATGACTGTTCGCTGTCACAAATATCATCTACCGTTCATTGACCCGCACTCTATTCAGAGACAGCTGACTGACAATGTCTCTTTTTAAATTGAATAACAGAAAGAAAAAGTGTTTTAATTTATGAATAAAACTCCAAGTTATAGTTTTCGTAAAAATATCACAAACTATTATTACATGCACATTTAGATGAGTACACAGTGTGATGTATGCGATCAAGTGATCATGATAATATCATGCAAATTATACAACAGTCGAAACATTATTTTACTTTAAATAGGGAACTCTAAATATTTTTGAGATTTTTGGAACAAATTATAGGTCAATTTGTAAAGAATCTTCCATTTTCAGAAGGCAATGAATCATTTGAAATAATTAAACCATTTATACGATTACATGCAAGTGACTGTGCATACTTACCTACTGTGTGCATATCTCAACATAACAAGAATGCATTTGTCATAAGTTCTAAGCTGGTTCTAAAATTATTCAAGGTTAGAGAGCGGGCGCTGGTCGACGAACCACGTGGAATAAGATCGTTCGAAGATACTTGTGATCAATAACAGGATTTATTTAGATGACATTGTGATTTATGAACATGATCAATGGTATTTTGAAGTACAACATTGTTGTTAAAATTACACAGGTGTAGCACTAAATCTAACTATATCAGCCAAAGTGTGAGTACACTACTGAACAAGGCCTACTCCTGATAAATGTCAAAATTACATGAATGTATCCAATATCTTGATATCTAAAATATTTTTACTATGTTTTTTAAGAAACCTGTAAAATTTCATCTCTCCAACATAATGGTGAAAATTCAATAAAAAAATTACAAATCTGTATACACTGAAGTGTAGTGGTCCGTATTTAGCTAAATAGCTACAATATAACATCAAAACAATATAACTTATCATATAAGCCATTATGACAATTATTGTAACTTGACGTTGGCACATATATTTTTTTTCATATAAGCGCTAGCCGACCATTAAATAAATGAATTAACTTATTTTATAGATCGTAATGCCAAAGACATAAAACTCTAAATTCTACACTCGTGTCTTTGACGACTTTGTATCCAGTTAAGAAGACGTTAAAATGTAGTGTTTTAATTGTCATTAATTGTGCCCAAAATGGCACTTGGCCAAATAATTTACTGCTTATAAACTTGTCGGGTAAAATTGATGACCCGACGTATATTTATGAAGTGGCACTTCAAGTCCAGAGAAGAGAAAATACTTTTTCTGTGTACAGTTGAAGGCATAATTGTTTTAAGAGAAATTCAGGTCGACCAAGATCGTGTAAACAAGATTGACACACTTGAAAACTTGACTTTTAAAATTGGCACCAACAGTGGACAGTTGAATCTGCTAATTAAAATCGTTACACAAAAACACTTATTTTTGTAAGATGCGATGGCGCAATTGGTAGTCGGCTCTGACTTCAAAGGAGGGTTCGATTCACACCCTGAAGAAACATTTGGGTGATAAATAATTTTTGTTCAGATAAATGGCCTCTTAATATTTTTCATGGAATAATTGGCAGACCACTAAAGGGATCGCCTGATTCTGTTAAGCTATTCGGCCTACGTTCCCCTTACACACATGGCGAAACAGTGCAAGCGTTATATCACTTCGTGTCAGAAGCCGAAGCGTGGCTTTCCCCCGGTCAGTAATAATCATTAATGGAGTCCTTTCAGCAAATTGGAGGAAAAAATCATCTATTCTATAAAAATACGATATATCTATTCGACAACAGAGCATTCAAGTTTATTTTTAATATTGTAAGTTTTTTTATTAAATTGTCTACTTTACAAACCACATACTCTAAGTCCGTTCCTTTTTTGCTTACAGTAAGAACAAGTATTTATTTTTATATTTTTGAAGTATGTTTGATGATTGTGATTGATACCCATTAAGCGATTATACAACTGACTGTATCAGGTCAAAGTGTTCTGATGTGGTCTGATATTTTTTTGCATCTTTGTATAAGCTTGTCAAATTCCATGTTATTTATACTTAAAGTAATTACAACGTTATTGGCAATTGAAGCATCATTACAGCGAGTTATTTCTGTGTCTGACATAGCTGTGAAGTCATCGTGATGACACGTTAAGTGCATCCACACATTTAAATGTATGTTACGTTATTTTTTACAAACAGTGACTATATTTTCAAGATGGCGACGATGAACACTGACAGCTGTCAGTTACAATTGTAATAATTTACAATTTTATTAGTAGTTTCCCTCCCAATATTGTATTTGTTCTTTTTTGTTATAGGTTTTTACTAAAAAGAAACTTAATTAATAAAAAATATATGTAAATGGAATCGGTTACGTGTCTCTAGATTCACTTGACATTGGCAGAACTAACCATGTCCACGATACGCTGCAAGCCATAGTTGAAAAAAAAACCTAGAAGAAAATAAATAATAAAGTTGCATTTAGAGATTTTAATTTTTTTAATTTACGTGACGTTTTCATAATTTATATTTAGTCTTTATTTTTATTAAGTAATCTATTTATACATGCAAATCAAATATGATTGTTGGTTTGGTTGTATGTGAAAATGAAATTCCACCTGAAGATATTTTAAGATGTGTTATCCCAAATTGATTTTCCTCTCAAGCAAACATGTTCAATACTTTGTTAATTTACCAAAGTCAAAGTGTATTACAGAAACATTGAATAAATCAACTCACATTGATTTATCTGTATTTTTATCACGTTCTTTAATTTTTCAATTTATCGTAATTACATGTGCCGAAGCCTAAGCAATTAACAGTTAAGCCGTTGAACACACCCAGCGAACTTGGATGTTTCATAATACTTCCTACTGCCTCGGGCTCAAGATAAGAGGCACCATAAATTATAATTAGTGACCGGGAATCGAACCTGTGCCGCACTTCGACTAACGATCCCACCGGTCGCCTACGGCGTACTGGAATTAATAACATTGAGCATTCCATTGATTCATATCTCAATATTTTAGAGTAATATTAAAAGTACTATTTTATAACAAATTATGTATGAGTATTTTATTACTAATAATAATATCAGTCGACATACGACGAACCCAAAGTAAGAAGTTTATGTGCTTGGATTTTATAATCCAGTAATTTATTCTGAAATAGACATTTTAATATTCCTCAAAAATATTAAAATATACATCAGTGGAATATTCAATGTTATTAATTCCATAAAAAGACAAAAGTCTCACGAATATAATAATATATGCTCAAATAGATAAATAACATCCAGATAGTGCCAAGACACAAGTTTCATCAGAAAAATATTCTAATCTAGTGTAGGAATTGAACCTACTGCACTTAAAACATAAGTCAAGATCTCTACAAAATGCATCAAATACCTATGTTATTCTCAGATTGTCTTGTTAGTTAAGGAAAAATATACTCAACAATATCTTGTTAATGTAAATAGACAAGTTTTAATTCCAATGACATTTCGTGAGCACAATATTCAAATTTAGGCGAAGTAAATCAGCGTCATTCACTCAACTTTTGATATTTAATCACAGAGCAAATAAAAACAAAAAGTGGAATCCTAATTCTCTGATTGGCTGGGAAAGACGAGATAACTTGAACTTGAAGTCACGATAACACCGAACAAAAAAATAAAAGGTTGCCCAGGGCCAAACAAAATTAATAATTCTGCGCTTAGAATCTTGTAACAGACTATTTTTCGTGCAACACACCCAAATTCGAGATAAAAAACATATTCATGTGGGCGTCGGATTTCATATCTTAGTGTACTGTCCCATACAAAAATGTTTGATATTATTTTAGAAGATCATAATTCACTCATGTACGTACAGTTACAAACTGACTCAGTTAATATAGGTACTTTAATTAATTGATACAACGTCGGAACAAAACATTTGCTTAATGTTTAGTGTGTTGTTTTGTTACAAAATGAAATGTCAAACGTTTACATCTCATTGTGTTCGAAATGTCAATTTTAAAATAATAAGCTTGTTAGTTTTTAAGTTTTCATGTTCACCTTTATGGTCTGTTTTTATGCTAGACGCGGCAAACGAAAAAATGGCTCAACTGATGGTCACTGCTGCACATGCACCTACATCTGCGAGATCAGAAGAGTCGCTGAGACGGTTATTTTTAATCTGCAAACTGACATCTGCCTTACTTTTGAATCACGGATTATGCTTTCGAATAAAGATTTTGAAACAAAAACGTCTTCGTATTCTAGGTTTTAGTAGTGAAAAGAATACACTGCAAATAATCCTCCAACCGATTACGGCTACGGCGGCCAATTTTAAAGATCAGTCACGTATGCAGGATATATTATAGTGCTCAAGTGTGTGCGCAAACGCAAGTGCACTCTTTATTAGCTTGCCCTCATATTCCAATGGAACACCAGCGTGACACTGCAAATACCACTGTTATAGGTGCCCCTGTCACACCTGTAAAAGGTAGGCAACACACAGTTGCTCGTAATTTATTTATTTATTTGGGAAACAAACAATTTAGTTATTTTGAATAATTTACATAATTAAATAATACACAAATCAGCAAAGTTTCCACAGAAAATTACATGTCAAACGTAAATTATAAAATAAATGCAAAAAAAAATAGACGAATTATAATAGTTAAATAATAACAGTAAAAATACAATAGAAAAATACAATGTCAATAATAAAACCTAACAATGCGACCTCAAAAAAAAAAACCTTATTTACAGTAGTGATATTCAAATCGAGAACACTAACACGCCATTTTATTTTTGTTTAAATGATAACGGATGTTTACAACTCATCGTGTCTTCCAGTTATGGGCTGAGAGAGTGCGTTGTGGCAAGTCTTTTAATTGAATACATAAATTACCTTTAGGTGTCATTTCAAAGGTGGTGACTTGGCTGTTATATCAGTTAAGAATTCAATTATTTTGACTCTGTGTAATCGTATGATAGTACAACGCGGTAATTTATTCTTAGATTAGTCTAGGTAGAATAATCTGGATTAACTGTAACTCCTTACTGAGCTAAGTTCTATTACGAAACGACTTTCGTTTATCAAAGAGGTATTAAAAACCTAAGTACTAAAAATGTGTCTTCATTTATTGTTTTAATTTAATTTAAGTATGTAATAGTTTCGACAGCCCCGTGGGTCTAGTGCTTAGACAATTTAACACTGTCTAAGGTCTAGTGGATTAAGTACCAGGTCCTGGGTTCGATTCCCGGGTCGAGCTAAAGTATGAATCGAATTTTTCAAACATAACTCGGGTTTGTGATCACCAATCCGCATTAGGCAAACGTGGTTATTAAGCCTAATTCCATCATAATAGCGATGACTTGATTTCTATCATGGAGGGCTTTGCCCTGCAGTGGGAGAGTATATAGGCTGATACTTTCTATGTTATAGTTTTAGATCAAAGAATCAACTCTTTTAATAAGTTGATAGATTCGATGATTTTTTATAATATTGACCGTACGTCATCCCTATACACTGTGGGAAAACATGCAATTAAATATTTGTAAACATGATTTCTATGATGAACATCCATGTCAACATTTATGAGCCGATGTTTCGTTGAAAATATTCATAAATATGATTTATCTAGCAACACCTGTCAAATACTTGGAATACCGTTAACTCTGAATACAGTACTTAAATCATTCTTTATTGTCATGTGACATCTGCAAATAAATAGGTAAGTTACATTACACCATAGGGATTTTATTTTTTAATTTAACAAATTTCTTAGGATTTTTAGATACCAATCGAATTAACGAATCCTGCAGTTATTCGCCTATATATATATATTAGTTGCATTGTAAAATATTCTCATTCGTTTCTTGCAATTTTAAAATGGTGACGGCCACAGAAACTATCATAATATAAATACCTATTTAAAAATGTATAAATACCTATTTAATAATATAGATTAAAAAACATAAACCTATATAAATTGTACGAGTTGATGAATATTTTAACACACCCTTAATGATTTCAATAATAAAAAATCTACGTTTCTTTTTTGCAGTTCTAGTAATTAAATTTTAAATTTATAACTTAAATGTCAGGTAGATTTTTATCTGTTCCTCTATCTATCGAATGTTTAATTAAAATATCGTTTCATTAAGATTCGTTTATTATTTTTTACAGGGTTACACAATTTTTATTTACAAAAATGTAAAAACATTACAATTTTATAATGAGAAATGGGTATCTGGGGTATATAAATACAAATAATTTTATGTCGACTGTATTTTAAAATTATGACAAAGTTTTTATCCTTTACTACAAATTTTGGACGCCCTGTTGGTCTAGTGGTTTAAGTACCGGGCCGTGATCTTGGGGTCCTAGGTTCGATTCCTAGGTCGAGCAAAAAGTGTGTTTCGAATTTTTCGAACATAGCTCGGGTTTATGATCACCAATCCGCATTTGGCAAGCGTGGTGATTAAGCCTAATCCCATCATCGTAGCGATGACTTGATTTCTATGAAGGAGGCCTTTGCCCTGCAGTGGGACAGTTATAGGCTGATACTTTACTTTACTACAAATTTTAGCTTCCGTACAATACGAGTACAAATATTTATTACTACAAACCTTATCTGTCTGAATAGAACCAATATTTATTATGATAAATAAACTATTTTCTGTGCGTCTGTACATCTGTGGCATGGCAACGAGATAAGGGCGATAGTAATAGCTTGTAACACACGGCGTGTTGTGTCTGATGACGTTTGTCGGTTAAAATTAGCATTTATTATCAAGAACATAGAGTCTACGCGTAGAGCAGTGTACGAAAATCACCTTTTAGCGAAAACAGTGTGATAAGTTAAAGGCACAGTAAGAAGATACAGTTAAAGGTGAAGCCGATAGCTAGGGGCATTGCGGTTATGCAAAGAGAAGATGTATTTTGGAAAAGCGTTTTATATTTATTTTTACGTTTTTTTTCTGACTCTATTTACAAAAAATATGGTAAATAGAGGATAAATTAAAATCAGTATTTTTTTTATGAAAAAAATATGTTTTAATTTTATGAGCAAAACAAATAGATGCGTTTTTTTATTTTATTGATGTAGGTAGAGTAAAATAAATAAAAAAAAATTAATTGAAAAAAAATTGTACATTGAATTTAATTTCTTTGAACGCGGTGGTTCATTTAGATAAGGGCTCCAATGTTAAATGGCAACAAGATAAAAACATGTGACTGCTATTTTATCACTGCGTTGTTTGTTGCTAGGCGCGAACTTCAGTGCCTACTCGCAAACTCTACAATGTATTTTTTATAAAAATCACTCATAGTGTTTTCTTTACGCAAGCAAAAAAGTAAAAAATATTGATAGTCTAATGTATAAAATAACTAAATTTGCTTTTAGTACCTAAATGGGAAAAAAACTCGATATTTTTTTACGTAGTCATTCAAAAGTTTTTTTCCAAAGTTTCTAACCGATGACATTTTGTTTAGTGTAAAAACCACCTTAACAGTTTTTGTCAAAAAAGATTGTTCTCAAAAAACCGCTCAAGAAAAAACCGACCTGCACGCGGTAACTATTAAAGTGATAGAGTTTTTGTCCCGGTTTTTTTGGAAATAATTGATGAGACTTTTATTGAGCATTTAATATGAGTATCCAAGTTTTTTGTTGATATTTCTTATAAAAATTGTTAGGGCACGATGATTTCATTTTCCGGCGGCTCTACATGATTCTACCAAGGAACTTAAAACTTATGAACACTTGTCACTGATGTTAAAAAAAATGTACTCACCTACAAATTGTCGTTGAAGCTCTTCAATTTTAGACTTCAGATTTATTTATCATGTTTGATTTAAAAAAATGTTTTTGTAATAAAGCAATTTCCTTGGCACTGTATTTCGCGCCTCTACATTTTCTTCGTTTTATTACGCTTCACTAGTAGCACTTATCTTCACTTCGATATTTTGGGATCTCAAATTCACAAGCGATATTTTACCATTTTATTTTTAAATATCTCAAAATATCTAAAATTATGTAGAGTCGTATGAGGTTATTGATCATTAAAACTTGTATTAACTTCCTCACGTGACTCGGCAATGCTTCTCTGCTATTAGTATTAGAAAACTTGAGTATTTTTTTTTCCCAAAAAAAAAACTTCAAGCTCCATTAATCTAGTCACTATCCATTCTGCTGCACTAAGTGTAAGATTCGAAACAAAAAAGTTTCCATATTCGAATCTTACAAGAAGTCTCAAACCGCTAAGAGCGCGTCGCATTTTCAAGATGTGAGAAAAAAAAAACAGTTGACGATACGTGTTCGCGCGGCGATCGTTGTCGCGAGAAGGGCGCGCGACGCGGGCAGCGCGCCGCCCGGGCCGACGGGTTGTGTAAACGCGCGCCACTCGCCGCGGCGTCCGGGGGCGGCGGGGGTGGGGGAGGGTCGCTGGCTCTCTCGCACGCACACATCCACCCCACCGCACTCCCATCCATTACTAACGTTCCTATTTTGAATACGCGGCGCGCCAATCTAGCTCCTATGCGCTAGGTATACGACGTGACGAGTGGAGCGCGACCGAACATCGTGCGTTCCGAGCGAGACAGCCGCGCTGACAAGGACGGCGCGCTACGGCTACGCGTAACGCATGTGTGTCTTTTTGATGCAATAGTGCCGTAGTGTCAGACTTTGTAAGTACGCGTGGATGGGAAGCAGCGCCTTTTAAGAGGGCCACTGTTCGCATTTTGTGTTCTTTTCAGTCTAATGGGCTACTTCAGGCAACATGTGGCGAACACTCGGACCATCAATGTTAATCGAAATATTTAATTAAAACATTCATCGTCACGGACGATTGGATGTAACTGTTTTTAATTTACTAGAGACTCGGCTCTACAGCTCTACCTGAATATGAATGCTCAGTAAATGTTTAATTAACTTTTGACGAACGAGTCGGCGATCTGTGACAGATAGCAGAGGAAGTCGTTAAAAAACAGCCTAATGGAGAGTCTTTAAGTGATTTTAGGGTGACGCCTCCAATTGGCGATTTTAAGTATGCAAAGCACACAGTGAGTCAGCGGCAAATAAAACCAAAAATAAATCGCTTATCTCTAAGATTACTAGCGGAATAGTATTGAATTAATGATGGTTGAGAACACAGTAAGAGACGGTTGTGAGACACGCAAATGTTGTGGAGTGGGCTTCGGGCTTGTTTTTGGAGAAGTAAGGTTTAAATACCTTTTTCGTGTAGCCGCGGCAAGCGTCGAGTTGGCCAGTGTGTAGCGTTTGCACAGTTGGTAATGCGTCCAAACCCACTTTGAGTTTCGCAATTCGAATTTGGAATTTGAGAAAAAAATAAGCTGATTTTGAGCTGCCAGCTAGATTTGTAACTTTTTTACTAACAATTTTAGTGATTGACTAAATTATGTATGTATGGTCAGAGTTTTTTTTACTGTAAATAAAATTATGACATTTATAATTAAGGTCCCGACGGTATATTCTCGAAAACTCGACATTGAAGTCGTGTGAGAGTGATCTGTATGAAATCTCTAAATTCAACTTATATGTCGAGTGCATGAGAATTGCACCTCTGTTAGTGTTTTTAGAATAACCTAACTTTTTACAACTCTACATAATAAAAATAAAGAATTTAAGCTTTTATTTTTTAAGAACTAGAGATTTTTTTAAACAAATATGGACAAAAAATATACATATGTAATATACAAGTGGTTTTTCCTGTTTTGATAAAGTTGAAGGCCCGAATGATGGATCAGAATTTTTAACCATTTTTATGTTCAATAGAGAGAAATACTTGTTTCTGACACACAGGTGGTGTAGAGTTTAATTGTGTATACATTCCCTTTGATTTATTTAATCAAACCGAGATTCACGTTTTGTCGTAAAATATTAATTACTTCGAGGATTTTTTTGAAAGTTGACTAGCCAGGTTCTTGACCGCTCGACTCTACACGTAGAGTAATAAACGCTCAGTTTGATTTATTTGCTCTATTAGACGTGTAACTTGTGGCATTAGTCTTGTCGCCAGAATGAAAATTTCATCATAATTACCTATGAGAGCAGTGAATTGGTTTAAATCTATCATTTTATGAGCTTAGCACTTGAACGATTATTTTAAATCAAACTAATGATATGTCTTTAGCTTAATCTCTACTATTCAAATAATATGAATATCTATTTATTTATCCAATATTTATTTATTAAAAAAATCCTACTAGCATGACTCTACCAATCTGTGCCTTTGTTTTTTATCTCACAACTAAATATTTTCGTAATATAGAGTTCTAAATAGTCTTTAATAGCTCTGAGAAAGGGTAGCGATAAAATTTTATCTACCATAATTTACTCTACACATTAAAGATCCACTCTATCAGTTAGATAAAGCAGCCTTAATTAAATAGGGATTTCAAATGATATGATTTAGCTGTAGAGGTACTGATACATTTAGTACGATTGAAAGCGTTGTAAACTTATGGAATGTAGAGTCTAGGTTCTAAAAGTAGTTAACAAATGTACGTTATGTTTGTATTTGGTTAAGTGTGAAAATGACATTCACTGTTGTATGTGTTGTGTGTTGTTGTTGTGTATGTTGTAAGCACTTAAAACTATTATTTCTTAACTCTACATTCAATAATGCAACTACGTGTACGTTTGATCTTTCATTTACTAAACTTAATGGGTAAAACGAAGGCAAAATTACGTGTCATACAACTCTACTCAATATTAGGAGTATTTTTCAAGTTTCATGTTTTAATAAACTCACGGAATTACTACGTTGACATAAACATACGATGATTTCGACTACTTATTAGTATTTAAAATAAAGAAGAAATTTATAACATATACTAAAAAATAATATATAAAAGAGCCAACACTATGAGTGATTTATTTAAAAATGCCACAATCTAGAGACAATCTCTTTATCAAAGTGTCAACTTGTTTGCCACCTGACACTCGTGTTAGTAATGATTTATAAATATTAATTGTGTCTTTAGATGATAAATAAATACCAAACGCATGCTGTGTTAGACTAACAACAGGAAACAGAGTTAATATTGTCTCTTTTTACCTTAACCTAGAGTTACGTGACGATGCCTTATTGGTCAATTTTGATGAGTCTATAAACGTTTAACATGAGTTTGTATAATTTAACGAACCAACAACTTTAGAATAAGTTAGTTCAAGTATGCGTATACTAATTGTTACTATAGTGTTTATAATTGTTAATATCATTTGCTCTCTTATTTTGCGTCAATGAACCAAACGTCATCATCATTGTGATTTTTTATCTACTTAAAAGTCTCCAAATAAGAGACTGTATTAAATAAAAGATTTTGTTTCTGTAACTACTTCTAACTCTACCATAATTTCTACAAAACTAACTAACTATCAAGAAAAGCAATGATTTTGTCAATATACCTAAATATAAAATTCTGCTACTGCATCTTCCTTAAAAATATCAAAGTCTCAATTCAATCTTCTTTAACATTTTCACTTTAATTTTATTAGTATTCATATGACTAATTCACTATTTTTCCCAACATAATTAATAAAAAAAAATCACAGAAGTGAAAAGATAAAAAAAATGTATTTAATGCCTCATTAACACCTCTACATTTTGTAAATACAATATTCGTTTACTAAATGTTACGTAAGTTTGATACAACCTTTCACATTTCACTTTTTATTATGATATCTTGAACTCTGAGGTTTCAAAGATAGCGACATATATCTCACCTGACACCGCTATCAAAATCCAGTTTATCGGCGAGATATAGAGTCAAAACTGGCATTTTGATAACTATATTATTCTTATCTATGAAAACTGATGATAATGAAATTTTTAACAATAGTTTATGTAACCAATTAGATACTACTTTTTTTTGTAAAAAAATTCTCAACTCTACATTTCTTTTATTTTGCATTTTCAAGGCTGCGTCTTGGAAACATTGTGTAACTAATAAGAGAAATAATTTTCTCAGGCAGTATAGGTTTTTGCGATGTAGAGTCATAGGTTCGTCTACAATTTTGAGGTTAAGAACTAATTATTTTTATTTTTGCGCTATTTTTTTTTATAAATGATTAACAATAATGAGAAGAAATAATTTAGGTCTTACTTCATAATAATAATAGTAAGTTCAAATGAAAAGTCTTTATTTATATTTTGACCAACAACTCTATGTACATTACGTTATTGTATTTTCTTACATACCTAATCCATTCCATTTCTTCTTTCATTACGAATGAGTTCTCACTTTTCATTTTACCACTTACGCACACATTGATACACGCGGGTACGTCCCGCAATTTAGCGGGAAAAATAGTCAACAACAACACTAGGACGAGTACGCAAACTGGTACATTTACCCCAGTCCTGATAGAAAGGAACACACACAGGATTCGAAATTCGCAATCGCTCACTCGATTCGCGGGTAATAAATACACAATAGGATTTATTTAGTGTTTTTGTAGGACGGCCGGCTGGCCCGCGTCGCATCCCACACTGCACTCGCCGACCGACGTCTCTTTCCCCCTTTAGTTATGCCTTTCGAGGGCGCAAGCGCCCCAGAAATTTTTTAACCGCGCCCATGTTTAATAGCACCTTTTGAAAAACATCTTTTTTCGGGCATTTTTTCCGTACGTCCTTTTCTAACGGGCGCGGTAGCCGATTCACCATCCCCCTCCGTCTAACGGTCGTAACCCGAGTGCTGAAGGCGTTCGCCCTCTCTTTCTAATGACGCCGCGACGCTCGTGACGCCAATTATTTCGCCATACATTGACGTCGAAACGAAACTTTAACAAAACCTGGTCTTAATTTCGACCTTATGTCTATTGTCATAGAGTCGGCGCGCACGGCGTCTATTGCAGTTATGACTTTACAATCTAACGCGGGACGTGTATAGTTCCGGCCATTTTTGCGATAAAAAATCTTGCATGCACGTAACCACGCCTTGGTATACACACATATTGCTGTCTATTTTACTCCTTTTTTATTTTTCACTTGCGATCTCGCTCCCTCACGCACACATGGGAGAAAACAACGAATGCTTCGGGATGCGTTGTTGTAGCGCCATCTAGCGGGGAATAGCTGAACTTTTTGGCAGGGTGAGTTCACAAACTTTCTACGCTTAGCACTGGTGAAAGGGGTGGTTTATTAGTTCGGCGTTTTTCCGCACGACAGTGGCGCTGTCTAATATTTGACTCACGAGGGTGAGAATGTAGAGCTACTCATATTTGAACCCTAAAAAGAGAAATAGTGTGTTTTTTTAGTTTGAATTTCATAAATATTTTAAATAAAAATTTAAAAGTACGTTTTATCTATATTAAAAGAGTAAACATGTTTTGCTGTTTTGTCATGATAAAAAGAAACAAACTTTAAAACTTGAATCGTCAAGTAGTTACAACGCACGCACCGCATGTGACTCTACCTAGTCGCGTGTTTAAATAATGAAATCGTTTATTAATGCGACAGGGCTTCAATTATAGGACCGGCTCTACCACAAAAAAATGTTCCGTGACTATTTACAATTTAATAAAAACGTATTTAGGTGGAAATTAGCATTTTATTTGCTCGCTCTGGTGATGGCCAGCAGGGGGCGTGCGCGGCGCTGAGACGAAGCGGATTAGAGGAAGAAAAATAGAGGCCGAGCCGATTTAATAAGGAGACGTAGAAATATTGTCGCTAGATGATACTCTGGATAAACTATTTTAAAACAAATCGTGTTTTGTTTTTTTTCGTGACATTTTTCAAAATGATTCTTTTTGCTCGTATCCATTTCATTGCTAGTTTCGGGAACAATGTTTTATAAAAAGTAGAATATTATTTATTTAATCAAGTTTTAAAAAGAGCCTTCTCAAATATTGTCGCTAAATAGGTCCATGCGAATATTTGAGTGACAAGTTTTTTTGTTTAATATTGGACGGTGAGTACATATGTGGCATTGTGATCAAAGTAAATAAATAAAAAAAAAGATTATTTTTGAGAAGAATAACTACTAATAGGGTGATTTTTCTAAGTTCAAATAGACATTCCAAAATTTCCAAATCAGCAATAGTATAATTTGATATTCATTAAGTATTTTAAATTAAAATTAATGGTTATTATTATCAATTAAGTTGTTATTGGGTTTGTCACAAACTGATACGCTGAATTTAAATGACTCTTAATAATGTTTTCTTTATTAACGTATTAATTTTAAAAATGTAGAGCTGCTTAAGAGTGAAATATATCTTGTGAAATGTCTTGTCAACTCGCAATGTGAAAGGGGGCTGGAACTATTTTAATTCCGGATCTTTTCTTAGCTCACGTTTTATGATTTATGATGAATCTAAGGCCAATATTGGTCATAAGCTCTATACTTAACGCAAAGACTTGCGGCAGACGGTAGATTATTTCATTCATCATCATCATCAGACCATTTAAGTCCCCACTGCTGGGGCACGGGCCTCCCTCAATCACATGAGGGGTAATTGCCATGCTCACCACGCTTGGCAGACGGGTTGGCGAGGGTTTTGATATAAATGCAGAGTTTTCCTTCTCTGGGTGCCGATGATCATGCCAGCAGCTTTACCTTAGTCGCCTTTTACGACACCTTGGTAAGAGTGAGGGTGGCCTATTCTACTCTGCCGGGCACCACACGGCTTTTATTTCATTCATTAATAATAAATTATGACAACTAAGTTGTTTTCAAAGGTCAGTAAGTTTAAAGAGAAATAAATATTATACTTGAGCCAAATATTCATGCCATAATTAATACATAATACTCTACCGCCTGTCACTTTGCTCTTAGTACAATTATAGTATATTATTTTTATTATTATCGACTTCAAAACCTTTACAAGAGGCTCAAAGTCACTAAGAGAGCAATGGAGAGCCCCTTAGCAAGTACCTGGTGAGCGTCTCCCAAGATTCGGTCCGTATGCCGAGACGGTAGGAAGGACCATGTGCTGGTGGAGGGAAATCTCAAGAGAGCAATGGAGAGGGCTATGCTCGGAGTCTCCCTGCGTAGTCAGATCAGAAATGATGACATCGGCAGGAGAACTAAGGTCACAGACAAAGCCTAAAGGATTATTATTATTATTATTTGAATGAAATGGGGAGAGCATTGCACTCATAGCCACTGCGACCAGTATATGATCTATTGTGGCAGCCCCATAACCTATTACAGCACCTCTCGTCAGCCCATTTAAGTCCCCACTGCTGGGGCACGGGCCTCCCTCAATCACATGAGGGGTAATTGCCATACTCACCACGCTTGGCAGACGGGTTGGCGAGGGTTTTCATATAAATGCAGAGTTTTCCTTCTCTGGGTGCTGATGATCATGCCAGCAGCTTTACCTTAGTCGCCTTTTACGACACCTCGGTAAGAGTGAGAGTGGCCTATTCTACTCTGCCGAGACCACACGGCTATATTTTTGTAATAAGAGGGGAGGAATTTAAATTTTTAGTCCCGGGTTTAGTCACGGGACTTTTGTCGTTTCGCGGACTCGATGTTCATTTTCTTAACATGTAATCTGTATACGCCGTACGAAACAGGTTTATCAGGGTAAGTCTGAATGAAATGTTTGTACATCTGCGTTATGCTAATTTCGCTTGGAAGATATCTTTGCAAAGAATCACACTTGTACTGAGGATTAAATGAATTAACATGTTTCGTTAGTAACTTTCGATCGAATTGTGGCGTTTTTTGATGTTTACCCCGTCTATCAATCGATGTTCTTTGTAGAATCTTGTCGTTCGCTCTCACGTATCCGAGAGTTGTAAGGAAAAATATTTTGCACACTTCTATGTATGTGCCGTCTTGTTTTTTGAGTAGAAAACTCCTTTTCGGCAGCCTTTTCGGTTGGGTAGTTTTTTAACTCAAGGTCAAAGGACAGACAGCCAAAGGATATTATATTTTTGAACGAAATGGGGAGAGCATTGCCTCATAGCACTGCGACCAGTAAGGATCTATGTGCAGCCCCATAACCTATTACAGCACCTCATGTAGCTCCAATTCCAGGATAAACCCGAGAATGGAGCTGATGGGGGAGCTTTTGATCTCGTCTGCCGAGATCATGAGTGCTCCTAGGTGCCGGCTTCTGCAGCGGTGCAGCACTATGCACTCGCCGAGGACGTGGGTAATCGTTTCCTCGTCCTCGCGACAGAACTTGCAGATTTTGGTATCTGAAAGGCCCATGTTGTGCAGGTGCTTGTTTAATTTGCAGTGCCCCGTGAGGGTCCGAGTGAGTGCCCTGACATGTCCTCTGCTCAGTTTTATTTTTCTACAGGAAGTCGCAGCCGTGGCAGGCCCCCCACAAGGTGGACCGACGATCTGATGAAGATCGCGGGAACCTATTGGTTGCGGGCGGCACAGGACCGATCTGTGTGGAGAACATTGGGGGAGGCCTATGTCCAGCGGTGGACGTCTATTGCCTGAAATGATGATGATGATGACGACTTCAAAAAATTATTGTTCTCAATATTGCGACTTCTATATTTCATACTACCGTGGGAGACCGTGAGAGAGCCACGCTTCGACATGAATGGGCCGGTTCGACCAGAGTGATACCACGGCCTCACAGAAAACAGGCGAGAGGCAGCACTGTGCTGTGTTTCACCGCGTGAGTAAGGGTACCCGAAGCCCAATCTGGGGGAAAGGGGGGTTTAATGGTTGGCAGCGCACTTGTGACTCCACTGTAGTATCTGGTGTCTATGGGCGATGGCAATCGCTTGCCATCAGGCGATCCGTCTGCACGTCTGCCACCTATTAAAAAAAACTAATAACACAACAACTCACACGCAACAGAGAAAGGGTAACATTTAAACTCTACAATTAGTGTCAAGGCCCGAACTCTACATCAATCACAATCTGATTCATCAGCTCTACGTTATCTACTATCGTCGACGTGAGGAGCCCGGACAAAGGCTAGTTAAGCTCTACGACCCTAATTACTGATGTCGTTGTAGAGATAAAGGGTCATATGGTACGTGACTCTATGGTCGATCGTTCCACGTCCACTTGACAAGTTTAAATTGTGAGACTAGTTAGCGCTCGTAGCTGCGCGTGAGTTGGACAACTCACGCGCAGATACTTTAATTTTATAATCCTCCATACTAATATTAATAATACTATCCAACCGATTCCGGCTAAGGCAGCCAATCTCAACGATCAGATACTTACGCAGGATACATTATAGTGCTCAAGTGTGTGCGCAAACACAAGTACACTCTCTATTCCCTTCCCCTTATATTCCGATGGGACACCAGTGTGACACGACCGGAGAGGAATCGGGTGTATTTATTTATTATTTGTTAGAAATGGGGTGAGCCCTGCGTCTCATAGCCACTGCGACCAGTAGATGATCTATTGTAGCAGCCCCGTAACCTATTACAGCACCTCATGTAGCTCCAGTTCCAGGATAAGCCCGAGAATGGAGCTGATGGGAGAGCTTTTGATCTCGTCTGCATCGTGTGTAGAACCAACGGCTTAACGTGCTTTCCGAGGCACGGGGGTTCAAGGCCGCCAACTTCTAGACTCTGGGCTGACACTGAGAATTTCTAAACAGAAAAACTCAGGTACAAATTTTGGTCTGACCCGGAAATCGAACCCGCTTTAAAGTGCGACGCAGTACCCACTGCGCCAACGAGGCAGTCTAATATCAATCAAATAAATACCTAACATAAAATAAAATAAAAAAGCCACTTATTTCTTGCCTTTTTTACAAAAACATATTACCTTGCACATCGTCAGCCCATTTAAGTCCCCACTGCTGCCTCTCTCAATCACATGAGGGGTAATTGCCATACTCACCGCGCTTGGCAGACGGGTTGGCGAGGGTTTTGATATAAATGCAGAGTTTTCCTTCTCTGGGTGCTGATGATCATGCCAGCAACTTAACCTTAGTCGCCTTTTACGCCACCTCGGTAAGAGTGAGGGTGGCCTATTCTACTCTGCCGGGGACCACACGGCTTACCTTATTACTTAAAAACTATGATTAATTTTAAAACAAGAACATAAAGAGGCCTTTGCCCATACATATATTATACATGTAAGAATGTTTGTGTGTGTCTGTATGTCTGTTTGTCCATCTTTTACAGCAAAAGCAGATTTTTTTAAGACAGTTGAAGAGATGGAGAGTGACATAGGCTACTTTTTTATGAGAAAGGGAGGAAAACGAGCAAGCGAGTCACCTGATGGTAAGTGATCACCGCCGCCCATGGACATCAGCCACGCAAGAGGGAGTGGAGATGCGTTGCCGGCCTTTTAGGAAGGTATAGGCTCGTTTCTTGAAGATCTCAATGTCATACCGGTTCGGAAATACTTTTTGTCCCTTCCCAACGCGAGTGAAGCCGCGGGCAAAAGTTAGTAAAGTTATGCATTGTATTTTTTTTAATATCGGAGTAAATTCTCGAGGCCATTATACCAATGCAAATAAACGTTTTTCGCCAAGGAACATAGGGTCTTATCTAAAAAACCCAGCCAAGTGCGAGTAAGACTCGCCCATGATGGGTTCCGTAGCAGCAAGTAAGGTATATGGAAGGTAAATTGTGGTTTTCGTTTTATAATGTATTAAAAAAACGATACACGTATGGGTTTGATGAAAAAAAAATTTAGAGTTTCAGTTCTAAGTATAGGGACCCCCAAAACAAATGATTTTTCTTATTTTTGTGTAAAAATCGTAATAAATGAGATCCAGAGGTGCATACTCTGATTCTAAGCCCTGCGAAGGACACCACCGGCCATTTTAAGGCTATGTTTCTACCTTCACAGAAATCAAGATCCGAGTTCACCAATTGAGTTATGAAGCCTCGCGCGCGCCGGAATGCAGCCTGCGCTTGCGCACCCGGGGTCGGCGGGGCGCGGGGGGTGACAATAGGCGCGGCGGCTGATTGTTTGATTTAAACAAATTGGGATTTTGAAATGGAATCTTTGGTTGGAATGCGGAATGCTAACTTTTTTGGTAGGGTTGTCGATGGAATAATTTGCAAAGGTATTTTTAAAGTATGCTAGATTTTAACCACATGAAGCAAATGGCCCTGGAATAAATAATATATGGCCATATGATTCGTAGGGCTGACCAATAAATAACAACTGGTTGGTGGTGAAAGGATGAAGAAAGTCAGGCAAAGAGTTTTGTGGTGCTGAATACGGATACGTCATATTGTTAAAAAAAACATAGCTATAAAATAAAACCTTTAGCTGATTAAAAATTCTTACTTAATTACTGTCAAGCGTCAATCACACTAGGGTTTGAAATGGAGCTTGAGGCGCCCCAAACGTTAAAAATTAAGGTGACGGGTAATCGATTTTAATTTTTAGCTACTAAACCGGATCTATTTTATACAATTTCGGGGTTACGACTTCTCGGCAAACACTTTTACAATTTATTAAATACTTATACTCAACTTTTGGGTCTGCTTTTGTACTCGAAATTTGAATTACCGCTAAAAGCAGCCACTTTTGGCGTGAATCAATTTTACGCGTACAAAAACGGACCTAACATTTGTGCATGGTTATTTAATACATATTATAAGTGTTTGCCGAGGAGTGTTACCCCTAAATTGTTTGAAATCCGGTTTAGTAGCTAAAAATTAAGTCGATTGGCGTCGCTAGTGTGCCCTAATGGAAACCCATGGAGTAGGTATATCTAATTTAGTCATAGCAATAAAACCCACGTCTAAAAATAATAATAATTAACAATTTCTCCATGATGGCGTAAAATCTTATAGGTGTCGTATGTTAATCGTAAATCCAGTGATTTATTTTCATATAGCGAACAAACAAGCAGACGGCACAATGTTTTAATAAGTACACCACAAAAAAAAAAAACCAATTCACAATAATTTCCTTCAAACCGATATTCTGTTATGGCGACCAATCTCAGCGATCAATTCACGCAGGTAGGACATGTTATAGCGCACAAGTATTTGCGCAGAAACAAGTGCTCTCTCTATTTCCTTACCGGCATATTTCAGTGGAGCATTAATGTAACACGATCGAAGAGGAACCAGGCGCTTTCCAAGGCACGAACCCTCGTGCCTTGGAAAACCGTCAACTTTTCCAGACTTTGGGCATTTAGGTATATATGAACATGGAATATATTAACAGAAAAACTCAGGTACATATTTTTGGCCCGATCCGGGAATCGAGCGCAGCGGTCGCTTTAAAGTGCGACGCACTACCCACTGCCCCAACAAGCCAACTCTCGTAATTTAATTTTTGATTATTATTTTATTGAAAAACAAAACCCACAGCTCTTAAAAATTTCCATCAGGTGAGATTGTGGTCAAGCTTTAGCCTTTATTTTTTTTATATATGAGAGGTGGCAGACGAGCAGACGGATTACCTGATGGTAAGCAATTCCGCCGAACATGCACGCCCGCAACACCAGTGGAGTCACAAGTGCGCTGCCAACCTTTTCCCCTTCCCCCCCATTGGGCCTCCGGTAACCTCACTCACACGGCGAAACACAGCGCAGGCGCTGCTTCACGCCGGTCTTCATACAGTCTACAAGTTCATAATAAAAAAAAATAGCACAGTGAACTTCTATTACATATTATTCCTTTTTGAATTATTATTTCTTCGTTAAAAGATTTTGCCAGCCCTTAACCATTGAAACGAGTCACATGCCTTTCTGGATTCTATCACCGCACAAGTCTCAGAAACTTACTTATTTACCTACTTACTTACTTGCCCTTTCAATGTAGATAGCAGCAGATATTTGTCCCCTGAGAATTTTAGCGCGAAGTAAAGACTTAGAAATAAAAAATCCTCATTTGGTAAAACATTACCAGTACCAATCATTTTTTACGGTGGTGCGGAATTAGAAAGTAAAGTATCGCTTATTGATTTATACCTTGCACAGGTCTATAACATAGAAATCAAGGACTTTATTCTTAATCGTTCAATAAACACTTGTGTGTGTGCGATGAACACTTGTGTTTGTTCAGTGTCTGGGTGTAATATATGTATTTAAGTATATATTTGTGTTCCTCTGTTGTCTGATATCTGTAACACAAGTACTTAAGCTACTTAGTATGGAATAAGGTCAACGTATGAGATGTTGTGACAATTATTATTATTATTAAACCTTTGTTAGCTAAAACGGTGTTATAGAGCAGTTTTGACGTTTAAAACAAAATAATGAAAACTTTTACCCAAATGTTGCCTGGAAGAATTAGCTCATAGTGATAAGGCCTCGTTGTACTTAACCTGTAATATGTGTACAATAACGACTAAGGTAAAGCTGCTGGCATGATCATCAGCACCCAGAGAAGGAAAACTCTGCATTTATATCAAAACCCTCGCCAACCCATCTGCGAAGCGTGGTGAGTATGGCAATTACCCCTCATGTGATGGAGAGAGGCCCGTGCCCCAGCATTGGGGACTTAAATGGGCTGACGATGATGATGTGTACAATTGTTGGTAGACCAATTAAGGCGACGGGTATCCCTAACTATCGATACCATTCGTTTTTAATTGTTAGCTACTAAACCGGATCTGTTTTAAACAATTTGGGGGTTACCTCTCGGCAAACACTTATACTGTTTATTAAATAACCATGCACAAATGTTGGAACCGTTTTTGTACGCGAAAAATTGATTACCGCCAAAAGCGGCCACTTTCAGCGTGAATCAATTTTTCTTGTACAAATGTTGGATCCGGATTCGTGCATGGTTATTTAATAAATAGCATTAAGTGTTTGCCGAGAAATTGTAACCCCGAAATTATTTAAAATATATCCGGTTTAGTAGCTAAAAATTAAAATCGAATGGCGTCGCTAGTGTGCCCTACGATCACCTTAATAAAAAACATATATATCTAGTTTTAAGTTTTCATACCTTATTTAGAGTGCAATAAAAGCATATTCAATATTGCAATAAGCAAAGGTTTAACAAACATTTATGCATAAGGGCCTAAGTCATCACTACTATGATGGGATTAGGCTTAATCACCACGCTTGCCTAATGCGGATTGGTGATCACAACGAGCTATGTTCAAAAACTTCGAAACATGCTTTGTATTCGCCCTGGAAATCGACCCCAAGCCCCAAAATCACTGTACTTAAACATGTGTATCTTTCAAATGCTAAAATATTCAACATTTCGACGATGTTATTTGGTTTACTGATGTTTGAGTACTAAGATGAGTTAGTTTCGAGAATCGAAACCGGGAATCGAACACGGCACCTTACTATGAAGCAAGTGCAATCGAGGTTTTTCTTTTTTTTTTATTGAAGATAGGTAAGCGTTTGACCATATTATTTCACCTGATGGTAAGTGATAATATTAATAATAATTTTAATAATAATTTATTTCTTTGTTATTGTCTTAATTTTCTTGTGTTTTTATTCCATATATAAAATGTAAAATTCTTTATGAAGATACCAACAATATTTAATTATTTCAATTATTTATCTTTATCGCGAATATGAAACCGCAAAATAATTTTAAAGATGTCTCTTTCATTTAATGAGATAATTAGTTTTGATAAAATAAGAAAAGTTATTTATTAAACTTTGAAAATTTATTTCAACATAACCAGATAAGTACATATGATAATCAAAGTTTGGCCTCTTCTTTTAAGTACAAGAAGCACTTGTGCCAAAAAAGGCCGCTCTTCCTTAACACTTATTACATTCTAAGGTACAGACAAAAACGTAACAATAAAAACAGTATAATGTAACAATAAAGTTAAGTATTTAACAACATTACATCAAAACTATTACAACCAAGATATTTGTAATATGGTCCAAGATGTAGCACGATTACCTAGAAGATACCTATTCACTCGCGCTTTGAAAACCCCCAAATTGTGGCTTCTAAGGAACACTTCCTCAGGCAGCTGATTCCACTGTTTCGCAGTACGAATAAGGAAACAGGATTCAAACCTCTTTGTGCGGACTTTTGGTATTTCTACCATGTACCGGTTTCGATTGTGGGTCTGCCTGGTTATCAAGACATAATTGTCTTATATCAAACTATCTATCTTCCTTTTCATCTATCTATCGAACCTTTATCTAAAGATTTTCATCTAAACGGTTGCGGTTTGTCCACAATTAGCGGCTGTTCAACTATTGATGAAGGCCAGCTACTGGTTCTGAGCGTTCAGTGCGCGAGCGCAGCGACAAGACAGTGCACTAATAAGAATACAACTCTAATCAAATATGGACATTATTACACGGACATAAGAGTCAAGGTGTTTACATTTCATTGCAGGCGACTGTACTAGCACAGTATAACAAGAGCCTTGTTAAACTATGGTACTAAGCTGTTGCTAACTAGGTTTAGGGTTCACGAAGTTGTTAATAAAACACATAAATGTGGGATGGTGTTTCAAATAAAGCCAGGGATTTTCATAATTGTTCTGTATTAATTATCTTCTTAGAGCGTCGTCTTCCACGTCTTTACATCGTCCGCCATACGTCGTCTGTCCGCCTAACCTTCTTTCCTTCCGCATGTTTCTAATATTCCGAGCCACCTCCACACGTCCTCTGCTCCATCACCGCTAAATTGCCGATGACAAACATGGTAAAGCGCGTGTTCAGCGCTACCATCGCCCAACATGCTGCCAGCCCGTCTTCACCCGTCGTCCGTCTTTTGGCTGATCGTCTTTTTTTCTTTTCTTTATCTTCTTTGTTTCGTCGTCGTCTTTCTTATTCGTCCAAGGCTTTATTTTTGCTCCATCCCGGACGAGCCCCCAAAATTGTGGGATGGTGTTTCAAATAAAGCCAGGGATTTTCATAATTGTTCTGTATTAATTATCTTCTTAAAGCGTCGTCTTCCACGTCTTTACATCGTCCGCCATACTTCGTCTCTCTCACTCTCGCACGTCATTCTAATTGAAACATCGAACTCATACACGTTCCTTGGCATGCATCTACCGATCACCAATATAAGCAAAACAAAAGGCTGTTCCTTATAAAATATAATATACGGAACAGCTGATTTTTTGATCTGACATGCTAAATAGACTTTATTTACGACTCCTATTATGAGCTTTATGGGATGTAAACGATAAAAAATTACGGTGAAAAGATATGTAGATAATGAATAAACCAGAAAATAAAACCGTAACGACTAAATGTGGGAGAGCCACGCTTAGGCATGAATGGGCCGGCTCGACCGGAGTGATACCACTGCCTCACAGAAGACCGGCGTGAAGTTTCGCCGTGTGAGTGAGGTTACCGGAGGCCCAATGGGGGGAAGGGGAAAAGGTTGGCAGTGCACTTGTGACTACACTGGTAGTGCGGGTGTCCATGGGCGGCGGAGTTGCTTACCATCAGGTGATCCGTCTGCTCGTCTGCCACCTCTCATATAAAAAAAAACAAACATTTACCGTGAGAGAATCACGCTTCGGCATGAATAGGCCGGATTGACTGGAGTGATACCACGGCCTTACAAAAAACCGGCCGTGAAGCAGGCGCCTGCGCTGTGTTTCACCGAGTGAGTGTGGTTGAAACTCCTTATCCGGAAAGGTTGGCAGGACACATGTAATTTTATTGGTCTGCTCATCTGCCACCACTTTCACTCTCATTTCAATGTGCAATTCCCGGTTGCGTCCAAAGCTGTCGCCTCGGAGTTGAGGTGTGTCGCCCAAAGCTGAGTCCCGGATATGCTTAGTCCATGCTTCTCGTTTTGGTGGCATTACAATATAGCGACTATGATGTATCAATACGGGGATTAACACGATATTTATTATGTGAAACAACATTGTGTACTCACATATTTGGCTCGATGTTTCGGCTACGTTACAGCAGCCATGGTCACGAGTCCGCTCGTGACCACGGCTGCTGTAACGTAGCACAATGTTGTTTCACATAATAAATATCGTGTTAATCATCATCATCAGCCCATTTAAGTCCCCACTGCTGGGGCACGGGCCTCCCTCAATCACATGAGGGGTAATTGCCATACTCACCACGTTTGGCAGACGGGTTGGCGAGGGGTTTTGATATAAATGCAGAGTTTTCCTTCTCTGGGTGCTGATGATCATGCCAGCAGCTTTACCTGAGTCGCCTTTTACGACACCTCGGTAAGAGTGAGGGTGGCCTATTCTACTCTGCCGGGGACTACTCGGCGTGTTAATTCAGATCGTGTTAATCCCCGTATTGATACATTGTAGTTATAATGCAACGCGAAAATCTAAAAAAACTATTTAATGTAGCGATTACTGACTTTCGCAACCCTTAACAGGGGAGCCAGGATAGCTGAATCATAGTAACACGTTTTAGAATCTATCTGAAACATGCAAGTCTTTTTTTTATGTAATAGGTGGCAGACGAGCAGACGGATCACCTGATGGTCACCAATTGCCGCCGCCCATAGACACCCGCCGCGATACCAATGGATTCACAAGTGCGTTGTCCATTCTTTAAACCCCCCTTCACCCCGGATTGGGCCACCGGTACCCTCACTCAAGCAGCGAAACACCGCACAGTGCTGCTTCACGCCGGATTTCTGTGAGGTCGTGGTATCAATCCGGTTGAGCCGACTCATTCATGCCGAAGCGTGTTTATCTCACGGTAGAAATTGATTATTCTTCTTACTATTTTTTCCCTCACCGCCGAGCTGATGGTAGACATGATAAATAATAATAAATAAATAAATAAATATTTCACAACATCACATACATTGATCTGACTCCGAGATAGGTAGCTCAATCACCTGTGTTATGGATATCAGAATCAACAGTGGGATTACAAATATATACATATAATACTTTTCTTTTTTGTAAATACATACTTATAATACATTAGAAACACCCAGACCAATACAAACAGACATGTTCATGCACACAAATGTTTATACTATGCGGGGATCGAACCCGCAATCCTTGGACCAAAGGCAGCGTTCACTACCACTGTTCCAAACGGAGCGTCCCGTACAAATACGTAGAAATACGCACATCGATTCGAAAAATCCAGACTCACATTATATGGAAGATGCAATCGTATGCACTGAGCTACCATCGCCCTCAGGCCCCGGAAGATAGTTTCTGCTTATAACGCATCGTGTTGACTTGCATCACACATCCCACATGCATCCATTGTTTAAGACGTGACTCACTTCTTTAGCACCGTATATTCTGATCGCTTCCTACAAGACATGATAATGACACCTATGTTTATATCATGATAATTATGTTGTGTCATAAATACAAACCATCATATCGCTTGAATAACTCAGATAAATTCAAATTTCAAATTCAAATAATTCTTTATTTGCTTAGGCTTGTACACAGCACTTACAAATCGTCATACATTTGAATGACTTAAAACTATTTATAAGTACTTATGTATAACTTACATGTTAATACATATATATGTTGATACATAAAATATACTTAAAAAATAAATAAACACAATGCGATTCTACCACCGGCTCGGAAAGTTGATAACCAACATAATTATTTATATGTAAATGATAGATAAACAACATATTTATTTTTATGTGATAGGTGGCAGGTGAGTAGATGGATCACCTGATGGTAAGCGATCGACGCCGCCCATGGACACCCGCGACACCAGTGGAGTCACAAGTGAGCCGCAAACCTTTAAGCCCCTCTTTCCTTGGATTGGGCCTCAGGTACCCTCACTCACACAGCGAAACACTGCACAGTGCTGCTTTACGCCAGTTTTCTGTGAGGCCGTGGTATCACTCCGGTCGAGGCGGCCCAATTATGCCAAAGCGTGCCTCTCCTACGGTCAAAGCGGTTTTCTGTGAGGTCGTGGTATCACTCCAGTCGAGCCGGCCCATTCATGATGAAGCGTGGCTCTCCCACAGTCAAATGCTATGGTAAGTATATAATATTGGTCTTTACTTATGAAATCGCCGTTTTGTATGGCGATTTGCTTGGAAGTTGTATTTTCCATACAATTTTTTTTATTATTTGTAAAGTAACTATTAATGCTACTACTCCATAATTAACTGTGCTTTAATAGACAGCATTTAAGAACGTGAAGGATAGTTTTCTATTTTTTTTTTAATTTAAAAGTTGATAATCAACCTATAAACTGTCCCACTGTAGGGCAAAGGCATCCATCATAGAAATCAAGTCATCGCTACTATGATGAGATTAGGGCTTAATCACCACGCTTGCCAAATGCGGATATTGGTGATCACAAACCCGAACTATGTTCGAAAAATACGAATCATACTTTTTGCTCGACCCGGGAATCGAACCCAGGACCCCGAGATCTCTTCCCAGTACTTAAGCCACTAGACCAACAGGGCGTTGGGTTAATTAATGGACAACGTTTAAGAACGTGTAGGGTAGTTTTACTAAAAAAAAATTTTTTTAATTTAAAAGTTATTATTGGTAAAAATAGTCAAAAATAGTCAGTCCGCTCGTGACCACGGCTGCTGTAACGTAGCCGAAACGTCGAGCCAAATATGTGAGTACACAATGTTGTTTCACATAATAAATATCGTGTTAATCCCCGTATTGATACATTATAAAAATAGTCAATTCTGCCAAGTAAAAAAAGGGTCATTATCAAGATTTTTTTTGCATCACAAAAACAATAATACCGGGTGTATCTGTGAACATTTACATCCCTTTAAACATGTCTTCTTCTAACCATTATGAACAACATTTGTTCTATCACTTTTGGGAATTCGCATGAAAATATTTCAACTTTTCATACAAAGTCGGTTACGTGACTTGGTCATTTTGTATGGGTAGTCGAAAAAATTCTCGATGAATTTCTAAAAGTCGTTGAACAAATGTTGTTTAGAATGGTTGATAGAACACGCGGCAAAAGGGATGTAAATGTTCACAGATACATCCTGTATCTAATCTCTATCTAGAGAGCAGGCAACGCATCTGTAATGGGTTGTGTGTTGAAGATGTCCATAGCGCAGGACCAACCGAAGTGGCGATCTCTTGTTTCGGAGGCCAGGACTCTTTTTGGGTCGGATTAAGTAAGCACATGAATAATATAACACACTTATTTAAAAATACAGTCGAACAAAGAAATTCCTCCTTTTTTGAAATCGGTACCAATAACACTCGATAATTCGTAATATTAATAGAGTCCTCTTTTTTTGAATTTACGAGAGTCGACTGACTGTACACAAAACCACATCAAACTTTATCCAGGCCACAAATATCACTAGGTATCGCATTAGCAGCCGCGAGTGGCTAAAGTTATTAACGGACTAATTGAGGTCAAATTAATTCAGCCCGCTCAAAATAAACACTTTATGGAAGATTAGGGTCACAGCGACCAACAAGCGCTTGTAAAGTGTTAATTTGAAACTTGCTAGCACATACAGTTTATTCCTCCTCATCTTAGCATGTCATCATCATCAGCCTATTTAAGTCCCCACTGCTGGGGCACGGGCCTCCCTCAATCACATGAGGGGTAATTGCCATACTCACCACGCTTGGCAGACGGGTTGGCGAGGGTTTTGATATAAATGCAGATTTTTCCTTCCCTGGGTGCTGATGATCATGCCAGCAGCTTTACCTTAGTCGCCTTTTATGACACTTCGGTAAGAGTGAGGGTGGCCTATTCTACTCTGCCGGGACCACACGGCTATCTTAGCATGTAATTCCCTAACGGCTAAATAATCTAGCGGGTCTAATTTATACGACGAAATCGGTGTTTTCCTCTCTTTCACACGCGCTGTGTGTCCCCTTTGTTTGGATGCGACAGGTATTTTCGTTCGTTACGGGACGGCTTTAAATTTAGCCACCCGGATTCGAGAAGTCTGGTAATTACAATGAAGCGACTGCCATCTGGCCTTCCTAAATCTTAGACAGGGAAATCAGACCAATTGGATCAAGGTTACACATTTCAGAAACTGGGTATCTACAACGTGAGGATTTCCACACGATGTTTTCCCTCACCACCGAGCTAATGGTAGAAATGTGCACGTAGATTTCAAAATCCAGAGGTTTATTTATTTATTTATTTAAAACATACCTTAAATACTATCATTACAGGTTTTAACCTAATTCAATAGCCTGGTCCGTTACTACACAATACAATGGTGCTCGAATTTGAACCACGACCGCCCGTGTGATAGGCGTGTTCTTATTCACTGGACTACCATCGCTCCTCTAGAACTTCACTTTGTACAGAACTAACTATAAAATAATGTATATTTCTGCCATTCTCAATTTCATTTGGTTGACCGGATGGCGCAATTGGTAGTGACCCTGCCTCTTACGCCAAAGGTCGTGGGTTCGATCCCCACCCTGGACAAAGATTCGTGCGATGAACACTTGTGTTTGTTCAGTGTCTGGGTGTAATACTTAATCAGTATTTAAGTATATATTTGTGTTCCTCTGTTGTCTGATATCTGTAACACAAGTGCTTAAGCTACTTAGTATGGAATCAGGTCAACGTATGAGATGTTGTGAGAATTATTATTATTATTTGTTAAACTACTTTGCACTGCCTTCCCTTATTACGAATACGATATTTCTTTCCTCTACCCAAAGGTTGTCTGGAAGAAATCGCTACAAGCGATAAGACCGCCTTATTGTACTGTCTGTTGCTGTTGTATCATCCTTGTATTTTATTTTTGTGCAATAAAGAATATCTATCTATCTATCTATCTAAATTTACATGAATTTAGAAAAGGCACTTTAACCCTAGAGTGGGCGCGTCTTTTTGCGTAACGTCAGTAGGCGCGTGGGGAGCATTTTGCCGCCTCATTTTCTTTGACCATTTTGACTAGTAATATAGCAATTTAATATTTTTTCTTTAAGGATTTAAATAAATAAACAGTAAGTAATATTTAATCAACATATTTATTCAACTTTGTTCTATAAACTTTGGTTTACAAAAGACTTTAGAAAACTTAATATTTTTATTGACTTTTTTTCTCTTATGCTACATAATACTTTTTAATACTTAAAAAAATGGAAAAAAATAACAAAATTATATAATTTCTAAATCTACAGGATACGCTTTATCAAAACAGTCTTCACAAAGATATGTACAATGTTCATTGCACAGTAACTTTTGGCATCTGGAACACCCTTTTTTCGTGCGCCTGTTTTTCTTTGAGGGACATATGCTGCATTTGCCCTCCTTTTTTGAAGAAGATGCTTGTTATACTGGGACAAAGCGAGCAATTTGGTTCCTCAAAGGAATATCTAAAGTGCCTATAGAAGACCTTGTGGTCATATATGGCTTGACAAGTACCATGGCCATTGGTTCCAAATATTCTCGACGTAGCATCAAATGTTGAGTATTGGCTTTGTAAATAATTTGACTGTTTATACCGGCAATATTCTTTATTGTTCGAAGCGTCACTGTCTGCTGACTGTTCTGTTTCCGTGTTCTGCTCACTATGAATAGTAGATCTATCACTACCTGAAATATTTTCATTTTCAACGATGTGTGTACTAGCATCTTCAAAATCAGATGTTTCTTCTAGCCAAGACAACATTTGAGCTTCTATTTTATCCATCCTAAAACAAACATATTTTTAGTAACAAAAGTTATTAATGCAACAGAAAATATAGTCAACATTTCGAGTTTGCAAAAAATACATTATACAATATTACTTACGTGAGTGGGCGCGCGGTGAGCAATTTGCCGCCCGGCGACACCTGGTGGTAGAAACCTTCTTCTCCAGCGGTCCCCCGCGCACTGACGGCGTTCAGATTCTCGACAAACGTTGCTAACGAGAGTGGGGGCAGCTACTAAGAAGCGCAAGTCTAACGGCTAGTTATTTTAAAAAATATTAAATGTTTTTTAGCGCGGGCGGCAAAATGCTCATAGCGCGCCCACTCTAGGGTTAATTAAATATTTTATTGCTGATATAAAATCAAAAAGTTATTCTCACATCATCTCATACGTTGACCTAATTCCGTACTAAGTAGCGTAATATACTTAAATACATATATTACACCCAGACACCGAACAAGCACAAGTGTTCATCGCACGAATGTATGCCCAGGGTAAAGTATGGTAGATATTTTTTTTATGTGATAGGGGGCAGATAAGCAGACGGATCACCTGATGGTAAGCGATTGCCGCCGCCCATGGACACCCGCGACACTAGTGGAGTCACAAGTGCGCTGCCAATCAAACCCCGACCCCGGATTGGGCATCCGGTACCCTCACTCACGCAGCGAAATACAACAACACCTGTAGGTTTACATCTTTATATAGTATCTTTATAATAGTTGACGACCCGTTTGGAACAATGGTAGTGAACGCTGCCTTTGGTCCAAGGGATGCGGGCTCGATCCCCGCACAGTACAAACATTTGTGTGCATGAACATGTCTGTTTGTATTGGTCTGGGTGTTTGTATGTATTATGAGTATGTATGTACAAAAGAAAAGTATTTTAAGTATATATTTGTAATTCCGCTGTTGATTCTGATCTCCGTAACACAGGTGCTTGAGCTACCTATCTCGGAGTCAGATCAATGTATGTGATGTTGTGAAAGATTTATTTATTATTATTATTAGTAACGATTTTTTGTTCTTTTTTTAAGTGATAAGTGGCAGACGAGCAGATGGACCATCTGATGGTAAGCGATTGCCGCCGCCCATAGACACTCGCGACACCAGTGGAGTCACAAGTGCGCTGCCAACCTTTCCCCCGGATTGGACCTCTGGTACCCTCAAGCAGCGAAACACAGCACAGTGCTGCCTCACGCTGTTTTTTTGTGAGGCCATGGTATCACTTCTGTCGAGCCAGCCCATTTATGTCGAAGACTGGCTCTTCCACGGTCAGAGAAGATAGATGATATAGGCATCAAACAAAAGATTAACACGATATTTATTATGTGAAACAACATTGTCACATTGACACGTGCGGTCCGCTCGTGACCACGGCTGCTGTAACGTAGCCGAAACGTCGAGCCAAATATGTGAGAACACAATGTTGTTTCACATAATAAATATCGTGTTAATCCCCGTATTGATACATTAAAATGTAATGCAATGCGAAAATCTAAATAAAAAACTATCAAACAAAAGAGTTGCTCATTAATACATTCTGATTCACAGTTAGACATCACAGGTGATTCAACGTCAATACACGTGGTTAACATTTCCTTTGTCCTTGTATCTACACGTGTATACACACTGTTTCCTTAGTTTTATAGTTAGTAATAATTTGTTGAGCATCTTTGCATTTGTCATTAGGTTAAAAAAAGTAAAGTATCAGCCCACTGCAAGGCAAAGGCCTCCATCATAGAATTCAAGTCATCGCTTCTATGATGGGATTAGGCCTTATCACCACGCTGGTGATCACAAACCCTTGCTATGTTCGAAAAACTCGAAACATACTTTTTTTCGACCCGTGAATTGAACCAAGGACCTGGATATCATGGCCCGGTACTTAACCGGTCATTCGGTTGATTAGGCAAAAATTATCTTCCTATTTTCGAGACTATTGCCATCTCAAAATGACCGAAATCATCATCATCAGCCCATTTAAGTCCCCACTGCTGGGGCACGGGCCTCCCTCAATCACATGAGGGGTAATTGCCATACTCACCACGCTTGGCAGACGGGTTGGCGAGGGTTTTGATGTAAATGCAGAGTTTTACCTTCTCTGGGTGCTGATGATCATGCCAACAGCTTTACCTTAGTCGCCTTTTACGACACCTCGGTAAGAATGAGGGTGGCCTATTCTACTCTGCCGGGACCACACGGCGTCCAAATGACCGAAATGCCGTTCGTTAAATTCTTCACTTTTAGATCATGATCTAGTATTCCTTCGCAACAACAACAACAAAGGAACCAATCCATTAGAACTAATGTGGTTACAAATTCAGATTCATTAGGTGTCCCAAAAATTGTGGGTATCCATTTGAGAAACTATGCGAAATATTCAGATGTTCAGATTTTTTTCCAAAATGTCCCTCACTGCCGAGGTGATAGTAGAAACATAGGGTTTTTCTTTCCGTGCCGTGTGGTCCCGGCAGAGTAGAATAGGCCACCCCCACTCTTACCGAGGTGTCGTAAAAGGCGACTAAGGTAAAGCTGCATTTATATCAAAACCCTCGCCAACCCGTCTGCCAAGCGTGGTGAGTATGGCAATTACCCCTCATGTGATTGAGGGAGGCCCGTGCCCCAGCAGTGGGGTCTTAAATGGGCTGACGATGAAGGTTTTTCTTTCAAACCTGAGGAGGATGCACGTTGCTTGCACTGGGCAGAAATAAATAAATCAATGAACGTTATTTCTCTCCTCTTCAAAATAACAATAAATATATCTCACACTATCCTCTTATTTTTGTGAGGACCCCCTAAGGGTAAAAGCCTCTCCAAAGAAGACCACTTTTCTCCGTCTTTGGCAATGGAAATCCATTTATTTCTGGTGTTGTCTAAAATTTCGTCTTGCCAACGGGCACACTTCTCATCCATGTGGTCCCTTCCACTTTATGGTATTGCTTGTCCAACGATTGTCGTCATATCTCGCTACATGGTCGGCCCACCTTCCATTTATGACATAGAGGGTAAAGTAGAGTGTCATTTACTTTTGTTATATTTCGGTTCTGGACATAGGCCTCAGAAAATGTTCGCCACTAAGATTGATCTTTTTCTTTGGCTACTCGCATCCAGCTCCAGCCATCCTGCGCAAATAGTCACTCCATTTGGCCTTAGTGGCGTCCTACACTACGTTTGCCGAGACGCGGATCTCAACCCCAGTTTGCAGCGGTTGTCAGTTCTCTAATAACCGTGGATATAATCAACAAATAACCTAGCTCAGTAGCTGAGTAAAGGCTAAACGGTGACTGCAACCTTGATCTGCAGCCGAACGTTCGCGTCAACACGATATTGGAATGTCATTTGGTTTTGCAGATTGCTGCACTTTGCTAAACGAGAATAGACCATATTCTCAAGAGAGAAGGTAGGATTTTGTAAAGGTGGTCTGTTAAGTGCAATGTGGGTTGTAAAGCATGGTTGGATTTACACGGATCGATTTAAATTTTAATGAAAATTGTCCTAATTTCTGTTTAAGTTCTAATCTTAAAAGCGTAGTAATGACAGCTACATATAATGTTAAACAAGCCTGTATTTTTTTCAATCGTATTTCACCTTAACATATTTGACTAACTTTCGATTCGACAGATATCTCGACCATAATCATCATCATCATCGTAAGATGATGATGATGCAACACAACGGTAACGTGTGTTGCCTGTGTGTATGTGCAGCCCAAACTGTCGCTTCGGAGCGACCGCTTATCTTGACCATACAATGTATTTTATAGTTTTCCTTCAGTGTCATTTCAGTTAGTACTTTTTTCCTCAGTATGGGAAAAATAGTTCAGCGGTTTTCGATAGATGGGGCATGTAAAAAGCAGATATAACTTTAAAAAGGAATCATGCTAATGGTTCGGCGTTATTTCGGTAGGTGTCGCTATGAATTTTTACATCGCGCTAGTACAGCGTGTTTCATGATATTTATTTAATCGCCTCCCTGACTGATTCTCGAAGGTAGCCATTCTACATAGCCGTTGAGTTTTGGTCGGTTTCCTCTAGATGGCGCTAGCACTAGCTAGGCGACTGATGCGTCTATCTCAGTATATATATAAGTTACTCTATGCTGAAAATCTGTGTTTTCACCTTGAGCTCTCACTCTCACTCATACTGATTGCTGAAGCAGACATGCATTAGATTGTAATCACCATTATAAGTTATTTTTTGGTTTATTTCTAACATTGTCCCTCACTGCTGAGGTGATAGTAGAAACATACTGACTGACTGACCGGATGGCGCATTTGGTAGTGACCCTGTCTCTTACGCCAATGGTCGTGGGTTCGATCCCCACCCTGGACAAACATTCGTGCGATGAACACTTGTGTTTGTTCGGTGTCTGGGTGTAATATATGTGTTTAAGTATATATTTGTGTTCATCTGTTGTCTGATATCTGTAACACAAGTGCTTACGCTACTTAGTACGGAATCAGGTCAATGTATGAGATGTTGTCAGAATTAGGAAGAAAAAAAATTAGGTAAGTACTTATTATTGTTCTAGGACCTTTGTTTATACGTCATTAAGTTTAATTTTGCAATGTGTGTTTGTTGTTTACGTTTTATCTATCTTATGTTGTCGTGTCATGTAAACCCACCACCAGCGTAAATCAACGCTCGTGATCACAGCATTACTCCATCGTGCATCGACTGCATATGCAACAGAATTATCTGCATTTAAACCATGATTGAGCCCTATTAAGCACAGAGCTCTGGAGAAACACTCGGTTATTAGTGCATACTTTTCTGTGCCATATCCAGTTTTATCGTGGATTGTTGGGATGGTTTTAATGCCTCTCGGCTATTTAGGTTGACGACGTCTGGATTTGAAATGGCAACAACTTTTTAAACGAGCTCAAAACGCAAAAGGAGGTTATCAATTAGTCTATTTTTTATTTTAGCTCCAGAACTAGCTATATTTATTGTTGGTACGTACTCAGTAATAAGTGCAGTCGAGACTAAGTTAGAAAAAAATATTAAACAAACTATTTTTGTTTTAAGATAAATAACTAGGTAACAAGACAAAGAACAAGACTTAAAAAATAGCGGGTTTTTTTATAGAATTTAATTTATGACATTGTATGCGACCTGCGCGGATACACTGGCTCCTTCCAGTGTCCATGCCACTGCACGGGGCGCAGGCGCTGCAGCTGCCTCGTCGGAGACCCGAAAACGGTACAAGTACTCCGCCTTAGATAGCTGCTACCGCTTTGCCCCATTTGGCGTGGAAACACTGGGGCCGTGGGGACCGGAGGCCCACAAACTCTTTCAAGAGTTGTCTGCCCGACTGATCGAGTTCTCTGGGGACCGGAATGCTGGCAGTTACCTCGGCCAACGTTTAGGGTTGGCCATCCAAAGAGGCAACGCCACTAGCATTCTGGGCACGTTGGACAATATCAGTGGGGTAGACAATTTCTTTTTGTAAATATGTACATAATTATTAGGTATCACTTTTGTTGATTTAACATATTTTTAGTTATTTAATTGAACAAAAATTGTATGCACATTATGCATACAATTATGCGCAGGAGAACTAAAGTCACAGACAGCCCAAAGGATTGCATGTCTCAAGTGGCAATGGGCAGGGCACATAGCGAGGAGAACATTGGGGGAGGCCTATGTCCAGCAGTGGACGTCTATTGGCTGAAATTATGATAGTGATGCACATTATGCAGTGTTCCTTCTGCTTAAAATGGTCATATAATAAGAATTTGTAATTAAACAGATGGCTATTTAATTATAATTAATTTTTGACAGATAATTAAACTCAGTGCTTTAAAATAAATGGCTTATTAATGGTAAAATCTATTCATTTAAAAGCACTCGGTTAAAAAATGACTTCGTACTATGTGCTTTCGTAAGAAATCCTTTTGATCTTTCCTAAGAAAGGAAATATTATAGGTAACTAATATTTTCGTCAGGTAAAAGTAGGTATGCAATTTTGATGAAATAAAATAAACAAGCATGCTTTCTACCGACGACCACTTTGCCCGTAGAGTAAAGACTAGCACACTTTTTTATGAAATAAGAGGTAGATGAGCCTACGGATCACATATTGGCAAGGGATTAGCGAAGCCCATAGACATCTGCAATACCAGAAGAGTCAAAAGTGCGCAGAATACGATTTTTTTTGAAACATTGTAAGTTAAGCATTCTTAAAATCTTACTGGAACAGAATTTTCAATTAAAATCGATACACTAAGGGTAACTTGCTTAATTTATAGTACATACGTACATAAAGCCATTATAAATGCACTATTTATTATAATTATTTTGCGTCTTTCAAAGCATGATGGAGCGAAAACCTACGCGCAACCTACAATAGGTTGCTGCAACCTTGGTTAAACCTTAAAACCTAAGTACTAAGAAGTCAGGGCTGTCTATTTCATATTAGCGCATACCACATTGTATCTTAATATACTTGTAAATTTATTATTTATGAGAATATAGTTACACTCCCTAATATAATATTTCTCTTTTTTTTCTCTTTTTGGCTGCTACAGGCGCATATTTATAACTCTGCCAGTGTCGAGTGATTAAGGAGATACGTTTTCAAAATATACATTTGACCGGTGAAATGAGATTATAACTTGGATTTATTATTTTGTAATTGAGCTTTACACCATCTAAAACAAAACAACAAAACATTTATGTAAAAACAAACATATATACAGCACAAGTTAGGAGTTTCAATATCGATGTGCAAATGTCATGTCCTTTAATACATTATGTAATATATTTATCTATATATTAAAAAAAAAATGATTACCTACCCAATATCATAAAAAATTTGATTCAATACACTTGGATGCTAATTTTGAATGAACACCCAATCAAATGGTCATTAAGAAAAAAAAACCAAAACTGTATAATGCAAGCGTGTCGATTAAGCCTGATCCCATCATAGTAGCGATAACTTGAATCTCTATGATGGAGGACTTTGCCCTGCAGTAGGACAGTATATATGCTGATACTTTTTACCAATTATTGAACAATTTTCAGCGCCATCTAATCGTACAGTTTGGAACAGTCCCGAAACAAAGTAAGAGCTGGCAACTCATTTTTAAGGATCCCACTGTGTTTCTCTACATTCCACTGCATTCATAAAATGATTAATTGTAAAGTGCCTACCAGCCCTAATACCCAAAGCTATGTGGGAGGCTAACTTATGACCATTAGTGATTGGCGTACAGATTGGGTACGCGCAGGCTCAAACGACCCGCCGTGTGGGACTCCCTGATTTATCTAATTGCTGGGAATTCATTTAGATAACAATAAGACAGATATTGCAAAATTTATCCTGGAAGCTATTAGTAACCATGAAGGAACATATTTTGATCGGCAGCTTGACTCTGGTATCATTCCAGTCACAAAAACCCGTCGCAAAGCAATGCCCGTGTTTCGCCGAATGCGTGAGGCTAGCATTTTTTTATAGAGGCTCAGTATATTGGCTCTTCCTCAGCCTGATGGTAAGCAAGAGAAAAGACCAAGTTGCAATAATAACGGAAGCGATGTCAAGGCATCACCTCCGTTGGCACCGGATCTATTTTAACAATTCAGAGTTACAACCCCTCGGCAAACACTTACTGCACGTTGGGTCCGTTTTTGTACGGGAAAAATTGATTAACGCCAACGCCACTTTTGGCGTGAATAATTTTTTTGTAGGTCACGAGCGGACTGACCACGCTCGTGACCACAGGCTGCTGTAACGTAGCCGAAAGGTCGAGTAAAATATGTGATGTACACAATGTTGTATCACATAATAAATATCGTGTTAATACCTGTCTTGATTAGTTATAGTTATAATGCAACGAGAAAATCTTAAAACCGTGTTTCATTGCAATTTCTTCAACAGTCTCGTCATAATTACTCTTTAATTTGCCTAAGTTTAAAAAACTGACCCTGCAAATTTCAGGAGAGGAATGTATCAATAGACAACGGTTTTTATAACTCTACATATCTCACTCAAACGGTGATCCATAGATTTCGCATGCGTACATTCTTCCCCCCTTCCTTAAGTCGTGGCTTTAGCTGAGTGAGCTCCTTTTTGTATGCACCGCGATACACCTGGACACTATGTAGTTATATGCATATTGCTAGCCTGAAATATTTCAACTTGTAGGTTTTTTTTTTGTTTATTTTTCCTTTGTTTTTATGTGTTGTTTTTACTTGTCTAAACATTACAAGTTTGTTTTTTTTGTTCTTTATTTGTAATTTTGTGTGTCGTGTGTATTATTACAAATAAATGTTTTCTATCTTTATCTTTTACATTCAATAGTTGTTTGTGTGTACAGTCATAGCAAATTCATTAGCCGGTTCTGTGTCTGTGCGTTATGGCATGGCGGTTATTAGGCTGATTATTCAAGCGACTGTATGCGGAAAGGCCGTAAAGTGCAGATATGCGCCAGGACTGCAACTCGGTGCATATTAACTGGGTACGAAATTTGCGCGTTTTCAATGTACTAGTTTTTTTCCAATGGTTTTCGGCAACTGAGATTCATTGATAGATGGACTCTTTATTGCACAACAAACCCAACTTAAAAGCAAGGTAAACATATGTTCAGTGTACAGTTAGGGGGTCTTATTGATTGGACGCGATCTCTACCATACAACCTCCAGGTAAAGAATATGAGATATAAAATAGATGGTATTGCAATCGTTCTGATGTATAAAATGAACGAAATTTCTTTCCATTTCAGTTGCAAAAGAAAATGTAACATTTTGCGTTTTTAAGGTCTGTTTTCCTCGCTATGTGCCCTACCCATTGCCACTTGAGGCATACAATCCTTTGGGCTACGTCTGTGACCTTAGTTCTCCTTTGCCGAGCTAAGCATCTGATTACCAAGAAATTATCCGCTTTTGCTCAAATACTACGAGTGTTCACCACAATGAAGTTGATTCCACACAAATAGATCGCGTATTTTATAATTTTATATATATACGAGTCGAATTGACAGCCTCCTCCTTTTTTTTGAAGTCGGTTAAAAAGATATAGAGTGGAATTGAGATAATCTTTAGATCATTATGAATGAATCTATGGTATGAAACTCGGTAACATGATTAGCCCTATGTTGACCGCGGGAGAGCCACGAGCCGGCTGGCTCGACCGGAGTGATACCACGGCCTCACAGAAACCGGTGTGAAGCAGCACTAGGCGGTGTTTCGATGCGTGAGTGAGGGTCCAATCCGGGGAACGGCATGTTTAGGTTGGCAGCGCACTTGTAGTCACACTTGTGCTCCTAGTATCCATGAGCGGCGGCAACCGTTTACCATCAGGTAATCCGTCTGCTCGTCTGCCTCCAATCACATAAAAAAAATATGCAAGCTTTAAGAACTGTGTCACTATAAAAAAATATCCAATTCTGATTACCGCCATCTATTCCTGTGCAAATCTTTAGGGAAATACTGGTTTCCATCATTATTGCAATCTATTGCAAATCGATGAAAAAAAAATTAAAACAAACATTTGTAAATGTTTTGACAGTTAGTGACAAAACTCAAATAAAATAAACATCAAAAGGATTTTACTCGCCACACCGGTCAATAACCATTAAATTAACGTGTCTCTTTAATTACTCGATATTGGCAGAGTTATTATGTGTTCGCCGAAGGCAACACAGTAGCAGCCATAAAGAAAAAAAAAGTAGCACTGCTGGGCCGATTAATGTTAGTTTTCTTCCCCATTATAAGGCAATGGAACCAGACTACCTCAGGCCTGACTTCACTTGTCTTTACGATGCAAACGGCATAACATGCTTCTTATTCAGAGGATATCTTTATTAACAACCGGTCGGCTTTTGAATGCACAATGCACTCTGCATAAATATATTATGTGGTCGGTACTGTTTGCTCAACGACTAGATGGAATCACAGATGGTTTCATATAACTGGTTATGATTTGAGAAATGAGAAAATTTGTTGAGGTTATGATTCTGAACGTCTGCCTATGAACCATATCGTCTGGCTAAGATGTCTAAAGGCTACAAGAGACGAAGAATGAGAGTCTGACCACAATCACCTCATCATCTTGACGTGGTTGCGTCCAAAGCGGCCGCTGGAGCCAGGGGTACATAGACCATGACGCAGGATTTTTTTATAGTCACACAGTATATTGGCTCTCCTCAGCCTGATGGCAAGCAAGAGGAGAGCCCACGTTGTAATCACAACGGACGAGATGTCCAGGCATTCAGTTCTGTTAGGACAGGATTTGGGGAGTCTTATAATGACAATGAAGCAACTGCTGTCTGACCTTCACAACCGTTTTAACAGGCTGACTATAATCCCACCAATCCCATGCACCTGACGGAAAACAACGATGGGGTTAAGACTGCTCTCTCTTGCCAGACTATAATGATCAGGGATACATATATGTTGGCAAAGAAATCCATTCCTTAAATTAAAACCCACCCACCCATCAGAATGGACGAAATAAATTGAGGATACGAGGTAAATCAATAACGTAGGGATAAATTCAGAAGGCACTTGCTTCAGTTTTCCCTTGGATCAAGGCCCAAGTGTGGCCTCCCTCTGCTGCCCGATAGGGAGGGCTCAGTTCTCCCGGCTGTCCCTATCCCCTCTCCCGGCACCTCCGGGTGAGGAACCGCCTAGTCCGCCGTATAAGCAGACATCCGCCCGGGGAATATCGTGGAGGGAGGCTTCGGCTGTATCACCATGATATTCCCCAATATGGGTGATGAGGGAGAACTGCAGGGCGTTTAGTGGGTATGCCTTTGCCTGGCTTCTCTTTGGGAGAAGCCCCCCGATAAAGGAGAGCCCCACATGACCCGGCCGCCCCCCGGTGGTCTGGTATGCATAAGGTACTCTATTTCTCTAGAGTCCACTTCGAGTTTTTTTTTATCGTCTTAGAAACTTATGAAGAGCTGCACTGAGCACTTACTCTCATTTACCCCAGGCGCTTTGAAGCTCGGGATCTGATAAATTTATTTGAAGCATTGGGTTAAAAGCTCTTCACAATGTCGTGTGCTTGCTTAACACCTATATGTATTTAGTTACAAACCTTTAATCACCACCACAAATTGCTCATTCAAGCAGCTATAAATCTGATTTCTAAATTAAGTACCGAGAGTTAAGGCGCTAGGACTTAAATTTAGCGCCTAATATCTAGTCACGTATTTCTGCAAGGTCGACTAGAAATGCCGGCAAATAAAATGCGAACTAGTGGCGGCCCTTAAGCATTTCGTCATTAGAATAACTTTAAGTTACTTTACAATTTGACTCGACCAGAATCGAGGAGAGGCGAACTTTTTGGTCTCGTATGTGGAATGACGACGCCCAGAGGGTTGGGCTATCCCATGCACCTTACGCCCTGTGGCTAGGGGCGTTTACGAATACTGCCAAGGTTTTCCCGGCCTGTCGCAAGAGGCAACTAAACGGGCTTTCGGAGTACATGAGCGTATCCATTGCTCGGGAGTGGCTTGGTCAGCATACGACTCCGCGGGGGACGACATTACTGGGTGTCCTGGTAGGTCGTAAAGCGTTGAAGGACTGTATGGTGCCAAATAGAGTTCCGTACATGACTTGTTCCCTACATGTAGCAAGGTGACGGCCATGATGGTTTCCCCTGGGAAAAAACACCTAATGCATGAGATAGCCACTCTTTGGCATGAGCTGACCGTCTAGAATTAGAGTTATACCACCTCCTAGAAAACCGGCGTGAAGCGGCTGCTGCTGTGTTCCGCCTATTAAGTGATGGGACCGGCTGCCCAATTTGGCAGCCGTCTAAAAAGGAGAGTTTAAAGGTTACAGCACAGTTGTGACTCCAATGGTGTAACGGATGTCCATGGGTTACCACCAGGTGATATGTCTGCTCGTCTGCCATCTATCATAGAAACCAGCCAGAAGTATATGCTTTAAAGGTTATAGGCGGTTGTTGCAATTATTATTCTGCTCCTCCAGGATGAAATGTCGTAAACGTCATTTTAGCCAAGAATAAACTTTAACGCCGTTTCCAAAATATCTTTGACGATTCGTCCTTAGCTAAATTGGCTTTTACGACCTCTCATCTTAGAGGGGTCGTATAGGACAATGTTTTACCAAGTCACTTGAGTAACCGGATGGAATTTGATCGCAACTCTAATCTGGACTCAAAATTTTGACACAGCCGTTATCAAGATCTATTCCTAGCATAATCGTATTTTGTATTCATTTGTTAGCCTGACGGGGTTATTAGCATTCTAAACTGACCAGCCCAAGTTGGGCATCGAATCTTAGATTATAGCAACGGAACCACCACCAATCAACTGGGGTTAGGGTTGTCGCTTATCATGTTCATCAGAACATCATGTTCAGAATATTTTGTTTGGACTCAGTCAAATGTAGTAGACTTAAGACAGACAAAGACAACAGAGTGAATGATATAATATGAACAGCCAACATATGTGGCTGTCCTAACATACGTTTTTTTTTGTGATAGGTGGCAGACGAGCAGACGGACCAGCTGATGTTAAGCGATTTCCACCGCTCATGGACACCCGCGACACCAGTGCAGTCACAAGTGCGATGCCAACTTCTAATCTCTTAATGTTCAGCTACTAAACTAGATCTATTTATAATAATTTCGGGACTGCAGTTCCTCGGCAAACACTTATACTGTTTATTGGGTCCAAATTGCAAAAATGTTGGATCCGTTTTTGCATTCAAAAAATTGATTCGCGTCAAAATTGGTAGCTTTTAGCGGTAATCCAAAATTCGAATAAAAAACCGACTAAATAGTTAACTTTAAGTATTAAATAAATAGTATAGGTGTTTGCCGAGAGACTCGAGTCCAGAAATTGATCTGGTGTGATAGCTATCAATTAAAATCAATTGGCGTCGCCAGTGGGGTTTACCCATCACCTTAAGGGGGTTTGAATGATTATAATGAAATCAAGACATTTAATTAAAAATTGTACAAGACATTTTACGTAGAAATGTACATGTTTGTCAATGCACAATCATCATTCTCAAAGTTTATGTTTAAATAGCCACTAAAACTTGAATTTCGATTCTTACAAAATAAGCTTCAAAAATCGAATTTACTTTTCTACGTAAAATGTCCTGGTTAATATCTTAAATTCACGACAGTTAATAAAAAGCCGTCGCTAAATTAAAAATTTAGTAAATATTTATTTATTTAGGTATCTGATATAAAATTCCTGCACCTGTTATTACTTTGTACCTTCTAAACGGTCGACTACCAACCCTAACAAGTAAAATAGTGAATACCTATTGTAAACGCAATTCCAGCTACAACTAGAGTTTGGTGCAGCCGTGTACTCGTAAAATGAAGCTGGTTTGTGATTAGACCACAGGTTATCGGATTTCCGAACGGACCAGATTGTAGATGTGGCATTCCGATTGAAATATTTACGATTGCAATAGGTTTATCAATTATAGTCCTTAATCAGTGTACAAAACGGTAAGTAGGACCATTAGTATTTCAAAAGGGAAAGTCAAGAATCTGTGACATTGCATACAATAGTATTGTACATATACAATACTCCTTTTTTGTACCCAATTTTTCGGTAAGAAATTCTTAGTGTCAGCCCGGAGCCTGGAAGTCGGCGGGACCGTTTAGCCGTTGGTCCTGCGCCCAATCCCGTCGGTGTAGTCGTGTCACTCTGGTGTCCCATCGGAATATGAGTGCAAGGGAGTGTGCACTTGTGTTTGCGCATACACTTGAGTACTATAATATATCCTGCGGACGTGGCTGATCGTTGAGATTAGCCGCCGTAGCCGCAATCGGTTGGAGGATATTATCTTCTATTCTATTCAGTTAGGGCGCCCTAGATATGGCAGGATAGATCTGGTCGAGAAAGATCTCGGCCACCTTAAAAAGGCCGGAGTGGCGACAGGTGGCTGAGAACAGAACAGAATGGCAAATTCTCGTGTTGGAGGTCAAGATCCACATCAGGTCGTTGAGCCAGCGTAATAAGTAAGTAAGTATTATTCAGTATCAAATCTAATTTAGGTAATTCTACGCCGATCGTAATAGATTTAGAGTTTCATTGGAATTTCAAGATAATTGCACTGTATTTGTGTTGGTATACCCTTGTCCATAAAGATAAAGATAAAGATAATTTTTGGCCGTGTGGTCCCCGGCAGAGTAGAATAGGCCACCCTCACTCTTACCGAGGTGTCGTAAAAGGCCACTAAGGTAAAGCTGCTAGCATGATCATCAGCATCCAGAGAAGGAAAACTCTGCATTTATATCAAAACCCTCGCCAACCCGTCTGCCAAGCGTGGTGAGTATGGCAATTACCCCTCATGTGATTGAGGGAGGCCCGTGCCCCAGCAGTGGGGACTAATAAAAGTATATTCGTTAATTCATTGTCCACTATAACAGGTTTTACATACTTGATCGTTAAAGTTAGCCTTCATCGTTAAAATATTGGACCATAATAATGAAAAGTTATTATAAGCACTAACACACTTCCTTATTTATAACTAATGTTTTTTTTTTTTAGTCTTCTTATAATATTTAGATGTCAGTCATAAAATTCATGTTGTGATATCCTGTCATTGGCTTTGAAAAATGTATCATGTTCTGTCATATATTCTTATGGTTTTGCTGTTGGATATCCGAATAAAATAAATAATCTTGCACCATTCCCCAATTCATGTCACAAGTCCAACTTTCCCCTCACTCTAATTTCTACAAATACAACCTTAAATGCCTGGGACAGGCATTCAACACAATCGCTGAAACCCTATCCGATTTCTATCAGACCCGTTGTCAGCTGGTGGGTAGTTCGACCAGCCAACCACGACCCTCGCCCTTCCAAAGATCTTGGACCAGATAATAGAAAAGACGGACTCACTATCACGGCCCAGGGGGCTCGCTTACTTGGTTGGCTTAACAGATCCGCCGTCAACTTTAATCAAGTTATTTGTGGCAACTGTTGCGACACAAGCCTTATTCGAATCCTGGTTTGTATAAAACGGAATGCCCTTAATGTTTTAGATATGACCACAGTGTAAACAGTACTGAGGTACCTATCCCTTGGAAGCGCGGTGCGCAACACTGCCAAACGAGGAACTGTCAAAGTTGTCTATCTAGATTACGTTATCGCAAAACTTTAAGGTGACGGGTAGGGCACACTAGCGACGCCAATCGATTTGCTACTAAACCGAATCTATTTTAAACAATTTCGGGGTAATAATTGCTTATTGCAGCCTAAAGGAACTGAGAGATTATCTTGAGTAATAAGAAATTAATGCCCCTAAGAAACTTTAAAGCCAGCTTTTAACGGGTGGATTGTATGCACCTACATAAATGTGTGTAAAGAAAAATATTCGTAATTCTATGTTCATGTAAGTATTAACTTAAGAACGGTGGATTTTTTGTACTAAAAAACTTACTAAGGCCCGATTTGACCAATCTTCATCCGTGGATAAATACATGGTATATCGTTATGTATAACGTAAGCTTTGTACGGCATTATAGCAATTTCCACAGTATAAAAGCTCTTGTTATAATATAGTTTTATAGATTTAGTATCGAATAAAGATTTGTCGAATTGACCCTAAGAACTTCAGATGACGCGTTTTATTCTCGCGCTTTACATGTAAATTTTAGTTCATTGCTCTTTAGTAAGAAGCTTTGTAAATAATGCGCAGAACATTTCCAGCAATGAACTACCAAACTGCAATCGGGTGGAAAACGCCCAAATAAAACGTGTCATCTGGGTAGGTTAAGACCAGGGGCACAATTCTCAGGCCACTCGATTTTTTTCCGTGTGGTAGTTCGTATACGAATGTTCCGATTCTACTGTAAAAGTTCGAATGGTGTGCATAAACTCTATTCTCAGCACCAATAGAATAATTCACGATCGAACTACAAAGCGAACGTATCATAGACAATATTTTTAACGTTACATTACAACCATCGGTACTGCATGCAATACTTAATTTTTGAAAATGCTGCAGCGATCATATTTAATATCCATCATAAGAGTTATTGTCATACATTTTGATAAAACTATAAATTTTGCTTAGTATGTCCAATAATTTACTAAAGTTTATTAGAAAATTTAATATTTGAATATTTCGTGTACTGCGTCGGGTGAAACAGAACGCGCCAAAGTCAACGTAAAATTTTATCTTCACAAAATTTAGAACTACATTTTGTTTGTTTGATTTGGTGAAAAGTTTAAAAAACAGATGGAAAACCTGCAACTTAAAAAATTTGCCAGCCCGGAGCCTTTGCTCCGGCTGGTACAACTCGGAAGTTGATCCACAGCTCCGGTTGAGAAAATTTACTTCAACTTTCAATCAGTTAGATTTTCCTATATAATAAAGTACTCTTTGATTAGATTCGTATTTAAAATAATGTCATATTTGTTGTCAGATAACCTCAAAATGAAGTTTGACAAGTAAATTCGTATACGAACTCCGACTTCTACCGGTCCTTAGGACTCGAAGTGTTCGAACGTAGTTCGAGCGACATTCAATCGAACTATTTCGATTGTGAAGTTCTGAGAATAGACAAATTAAGTTTCCTTCAAAAAAAATTCGATCCTCGAACTTTTTCGAATGTGAACTTTGTTCGAGTGGCCTGAGAATCGTGCCCCAGTTTCAACATCACGCCCGCTTTCAGACAAGCCACAGCAATCGAAGGCATCGATCAACTGGACTTGCACATTTAATTGATCGACGCTTATAGTTCGATTATCCAATCGATAGATTTCATCGGTCGACGTCGATCGATTGAGGACTGGTATGTAACTAGAAACGATCAATTTGGTCTGGTAGAAACTGTTGAAGCTGGGAGTCACACGATAAGATGGTGGGGGACACAGTACCTACGTGTTTAATGACAGTAATTTCACAATTCAGATTCTGTGCCGTTAATAAAATACTTACAGAAAATTTTAATATCTAGTTAAATATACTGATAAGGTACTACTTTTATGTTTAAATAAAGCTGTTTATAAATTGGGCTAATTACACTTGAAGTACTGTTCTTGGGATAGGTATGCCTGATTGGTAGTTAGGGTTTATTTGCATAATATCCAGGTTAACGTCTTTTGTATACCTTAATAAAAAGCCTGAGTTTTGAAATAAAGAGTGTATCAGTAACTGTTGGAGCAACATCGTCGTGCGCGCGGGAGGAGGGGTGCAGGACGCAGTGCAAGAGTGACGTCACAGCGGCCAGCGCGGATGACCCCCGCGACGCAGCATCGGAGACTCTGCCCGGGACCCCCACCGCCGATACTAGCCTTCGCGTCTGACATATTCTTTGGAAATCAACCGGCAGATTACAGCCCCTATTTAATATACAGTCCGCTTTTTATTTATATATTCATCCCCAACCGTTAGGACACTAAAAGTAACCATTTTAATCTCCTTAACAACGATACAGATATTTTAATACTAGACCAGGTCTTCTACCAACCATTTGGAAAAACATTTTTTTTCAACACTTTTAAATTTTCAACAACAATTTTGGAACGAAATTTGTTCAAAATAGTTGGAGGAATACGTGATTAAAGGTGCAACCTGCATGTGTTGTATTGTACCTATGTATTGCAGTTATGCAAAGGTGCATGTATTGTTGATGTGTCTTTTATAAATAAATAAATAAACCATGCATGGTCAACATTTTACCTACAGGACGTGTAGTAGAAACAAGTGCGTTTATTATCAACTAAACTTAACTTCTAAACCTAGCGAGGGCGAGGTGAGTTTTTTTTTATGTGATGGGCGACAGATGTGCAGATGGATCACCTGATGGTAAGCGATTGCCGCCGCTTATGGACACCCGTAACACCTCTTTAGTCACAAGTGAAGTGCCAACCTTTATACTCGCCTTTCCACCCGGATTGGACCTCCGGTACCCTCACTCACGCAACGAAACGCAGCACAGTGCTGCTTCACGCCGGTTTTCTGTGAAGCCGTGGTATCACTCCGGTCGAGCCGGTCCATTCATGCCAAAGCGTGGCTCTCCCACGGTAACGGTACGGTTTGTATTTTGTCCTTACAGTTACAAGCGTATCTTAATAATTATGAATAATTACTACGAGTAAATATCCGCAATTAATATGCAAATTGAATTTGACATAACAGCACATTTAATAATAACCTACATAAATAGTAAAATCCATAGCTGCCCTCGTTAGACGCCATTAAGGTGACGGGTAGTGCACACTAGCGACGCCAATCGATTTTAATTTTAAGCTACTAAACCGGATCTATTTTAAACAATTTCGTGGTGACAACCTCTCGGCAAACACTTATACTATTTATTAAATAACCATGCACAAATGTTGGGTCCGTTTTTGTACGCGAAAAATTGATTCGAATTTTTCGCGTACGCGTTGGACCCAACATTTTTTCATGGTTATTTAATAAAGCTATGGATTTCACTATTTATGTAGGTTATTATTAAATGTGCTGTTATGTCAAATTCAATTTGCATATTAATTGCGGATATTTACTCGTAGTAATTATTCATAATTATTTAGCAGCTAACAATTAAAAACGAATGGTGTCGCTAGTTAGGGCTACCCGTCGCCTTAAGTTGTTTACTACCAATTTTGAAACAGACAATTATTATAAATATTTTATTGTGTTTTAACACTTGTAGTTATAGTCTTTCATTACAGGAATTAGTTAATTTAATATGCAAAAAGATTGTTAAACGGTAGAAATGTGGTCCCATAATAACTCCTTGTAAAACCCTACCTACTTGCCGTGGGTCAAATGTGCACAATTACCCTCTTATTCCAAAACGTGGTTTAAAATAAGTAGCGGGATTAATACTGCGAATAACTGAAAAACTAGAATAAACATTATTACAAAACAAAGTTTCACGTTATTTAGTATATCAACTATAATACTTAAGTTAAACCACCCGGACCCCTAGTTGAAAATGAGTACTAATAACCTCAAAATATCGATTCAGTAACCATGACAACGTATTAATGTGACAGTTCATTCCGTTTCACACTAAAGTTATTTGTGACAAAGGAGGAGTCAGGGCAAGGCATTGGTTTGGGACGCGACCTGTGCGGACACGTTGGCCCCTTCCCATGTCCACGCCACTTCACGGGGCGCGGGTGCAGCAGCTGCTTCGGCGGAGTCACGAAAAAAAAACAAATACTCCGCCTTAGACACCTGTTACCGATTTGCTCCGTTCGGCGTGGAACCCTTGGGACCGTGGGGGCCAGAGGCCCACAAGCTTTTCCGCGAGTTGTCTGCCCGGCTACTAGACATTTCAGGTGACAGTAATGCTGGCAGCTACCTCGGCCAACGCATTGGGTTGGCCATTCAAAGCGGTAACGCTGCCAGGATTCTGAGCACGATGAGTAGCGGGGCAGATTTTTCATCTCATCCATCAATTCTTGTAAATAGTACCTATTCCTATTTCTGTTTATTTTTAGCTTTCTGTAAATAGGTACTTTTTTATGTTCCGTATTATACCATGTATCTGTTTTTGGCAACTAAGAAATAAAATGTGACAAAGTAATTACTTTATTTTTTGGATTTAATCCCAAAATTTTAAGAAATTCCTATGCATATTACTTGGAAACCTTACTTAGGTTAATATTTTAATTGATGCTTAAAAAAAATAAATATTTTAACTTCAGACAAGAAGCCAACAGTATCTTCTACTCAGTTTGTGAAGACCACAAAATAACAAAATAAGGTTATGTAAAATGAAATATCACTGGACGAATGATTGAATCACGAAGTTATAATCTATAACCTTCTTGGATTGAATGATTCGATCATTTTTGACACTATCCTGTAGAACTAAGTGGTCGATGGTTGGTCCAGGATTTTGTAATGAAAATTTAAGAATTAGCATTATTCCATAATAATCATGAACTTGCTAGTTTAGGAATAAAACCGGTATCAGAACAGTTTTTTGTCATAAGGTTAAGGTTTGGAGGTTTCTAGTTTCTTACGCGACAAACGAGTCAGCAGGTTAACTGATGGTAAATATTCTCCAACGCCGATGGACATCTGCGAGATCAGATGGGTTAGCGATGATTTGCCAGCCTTTTAGAAAGGATTACGCTCTTTTCTTGAAAATCTAACTGCCACACTCAGAGATGTCATATTAACTTTCTTATCTTATCTGTTAGGGGGTCATTTTCATGGGGCACGTCGACCCTAAGGGATCTTTTGTACCTCCCCTATCTTTTGCGCTCCTACTCACGAAAGATTCGTTTCATCAGCGTCACGATGTCTTTCGGATTGAAGTGCCTGTAGTCTCCTGGTTTAGGATAAGCGTTACCTAGAAGACACATTCTGCCTCTGGCTAATGAGTCGCATTCACATAAAAGATGTTCTATGGTTTCCGTCTCCTCCTTGCATGCTCTGCAGTCGCTGTTCGATGTTATGTTCATCTATATCAGCATTTTGTTCGTTGCATAATGCCCTGTTAACGCTCCTAAGAGCATAGATAGCATCCTTGTCTGTTGTCTATTGCTCATATTAACTTTAATATTGACACTTATTTAAATATGCATAAGGATCCAGTTCATTTAGCTTGATTGATGTCTCTGAGTGCTGCAGTAAGTCGTGATTGTACAGCCGAAACAGCAGAGGTTGTCACTTTTTAGGGTTCCGTAGCCAAATGGCAAAAAACGGAACCCTTATAGATTCGTCGTGTCTGTCTGTCTGTCCGTCCGTCCGTATGTCACAGCGACTTTTTTTCGAAACTATAAGAACTATAATCACGAAACTTGGTAAATAGATGTTTTTTACTAACCGCATCATTTGGTGTCCCCATACATAGAACTGAAAAACTTTTTTTTTCATCAAACCCATGCATGTGGGGTGTCTATGGATGGTCTTTAAAAATGATGTTGAGGCTTCAAAGATTTTTTTTTTAAAACTTAATACTTTACGCAAGAGACGCTCTTAAAGTGGTAAAATGTGTGTCCCCCGCCCCCTCTGATTCTATAATAAAATAATTACAAAATAAAAAAAAACGATATACATTACCATGAAACTAACAATGAAAATTAGTTTGAACTACATTTAGTGAGTAGTTTTTTTTTAAAACGTTATAAACCGTAAGCCGCATTTACCTTCCATATATTCTACTTGCTGCTACGGAACCCTTCGTGGCACCGACTTCATGAGTCCGACTCGCACTTGGCCGGTTTTTAACTATAACATCGTCAAACGTCAAAAGATGGCCCATTCAAGAACATGAATTCAATAAATCTTTTACCATGTCGATGTTTAACGACGATTCTAATGACAATTATTCGAGTACACTAGATTAAATGCGACAATATACGAGTACGTCTCCAGTCAACTTGTGGTAAGGGTCGTTGGTACGTCATATATATATATATATATATATATATATATATATATATATATATTTTAATGTAATAGGTAGGCAGACGGATCACTTGATGGTAAGCAATTGCCGCAGCCCATGGACACCCGCGACACCAGTGGAGTCACAAGTGCGCTGCCAACTTTTAAACCCCCCCTATCCCCCGGATTGGGCCTCCAGTACCCTCACTCACGCAGCGAAACACAGCACAGTGCTGCTTCACGCCGGTTTTCTGTGAGGCCGTGGTATCACTCCGGTCGAGCCGGCCCATTCATATTTTGCTTCTGAATAACTATAGGTCCTGATACTAAATTGTATCGTAAGATTTTTTGCATAAACACGTCTTAACATTGTAACTGTTTAATCACTCTTACTTTACATACAAATTATACATTATCTAACCACAGACTTAAGACCAAGACTATCGACAATCTAAAGCAATGACTAAGTCTACACGTGCCTGCTAATTTGTGACGTTTACTTTAGTAACGCAGTGTTGTAGTTGCAGTGTAAAACTAACTTAATTAGAAAATGACGAGATTATTATCTTCAGCCATATTGATCCACTTTTGGATTTATGTGGAGAGATGATTTTAGCTTTAATCACCACTCCAGCCACAATCGGTTGGTGATCACAGTGCCCCTAACGGGTTGTTTAGGTATAAAATGTCGAAGTAAATATCATAATACAAAATAATAATATAACTGTGAAGAATAATAGACCGTGGAAAAGCCACGCTTCGGCATGAATGGGCCGGCTTAAAGTATCAGCCCATAAACTGTCCCACTGCAGGGCAAAGGCATCATAGAAATCAAGTCATCGCTACTATGATGGGATTAGGCTTAATCACCACGCTTGCCAAATGCGGATTGGTGATCACAAACCCGAGCTATGTTCGAAAAATTCGAAACATCGTTTTCACTCGACCCGGAAATCGAACCCAGGACCGCGAGATCACGGCCTGGCCTACTTAAACCACTAGACCAAATAGGCCAGCTTGATCGGAGTGATATCACGGCCTCACAGAAAACCGACGTGACAGCAGCACTGTGCTGTGTATCGCTGCGTGAGCAAGGGTACCGGAGGTCCAATCCAGGGAAAGGGGGGTTTAAGGGTTGGCAGCGCAATTCTGACTCCACTGGTGTCACGAGTGTCCATGGGCGGCGGCAATCGCCAGGTGATCCGTTTGCTCGTCTGCTACCTATCACATAAAAAAAATTAAGTCCTGAGAGTGGGTTACTATTTTTCATAACATTATGTCAAAAACAGTGTCATTAATTTGACATTTTAAGAAGATAACGTGTAATACCCAGTTGCGTCCAAAGCTGTCGGTTCAGAGCCTTAGACCAAGATTCAGGAATTGAAAAGTTTGGTAATGAGGGTTTTCGCGTGTAAAAAATCCGCTAGATGACGTACTGTTGGACTGAGGTCCAACATCAACCACATTGTTTGCTCAGTTTTTTAAATTGACATTTTGACAGATGACGTTTAAAAATAACCAATCACATTGTATATGGACCTCACTCCTATAGTACTCCATCTAGGGGATTTTTAACACGCGAAAGCCCTAATTATAATGAAACGATTGTCGCCTTTCTTTTGAGGGGAACCGGACCAAATGGATCACGGCTCAGAATCATTATCTCAAATATTGTATTTGAGATACTACCTGAGATTTGCGATTTCCTCACGATGTTTTCACCCACCACCGTGCTAATGGTAGAGGTGCCAGTGGTGATGGATTCTAACATACGAACTCACGTACGAGAGGCAAGTTTTTATCCACTGAACCATCATCACTCTTACAGTGTTCACTCGGGGAAAAAGGCTATAGTTACTATTTAGACTTTTTACAAAAAGTCTCAATAAACATTCCCACTGCCACAAAAAGCAACAATGTCGACAAGCCTTCGACAGATTTATGCCTGAGCGGAAAACAATAGATGCCAGATAATTGTTTTCATTAAGTACCGTGACTAAACTGGATTCTGCGGAATTCCATGACGTTTTCTAAAAACTAGTCCCACCAGACTCTTCTGAGGCCTTACCATGAGTTTGAAATACTATCCTCGCTATCCAAAAGTATTGCTTGGTCTCTTTCACATGTAACAGAACGAAAGGGACAAAGCGATAGTTATTGAATGCGAAAACAGTTTTTAAAACACATGGTAAGGGTACAGTTCTCAAACGTAATGGCTGAATAGGCCGTTTAAATCTTTCTTTCTTGATCTAATTACTTAAGTTGTTACTTAATACCATTGGTTGTTAAACCATTTTTAGAGACGGATTAGATGCATTCGAAATGAGGTGCCGGTGACGTATGCTCCGAATACCCTTTGTCTTAGGACCTCGTCCTACACAAGGAACGAATGTGCACTCGGCGTCACGTCTAGTTACCCTTGTTGACCTTTGGACACAAGTGCTATTTTTCCACTGCAGGGGGTAACCTGATCTGACGCTGACTGTACCACAAAAGGCTCGTACACGTACACAATGGGACAGACTACCAACACGTCTGAAAATGTTTATCGTTAGCAATGACTGTATCGATTGCAAAAATAAAAAGCAAACATTTTTTTGGGTTGATTCCCGTGCAAAGTACTTACAATCCAAAAAAACTTTGAATGTCGTTTTTTTCTTTTAAATAATAATAAGGTATTTTTTTTGTGACAGACGAGATAGGTGGCAGACGAGAAGACGGAGCGCCTGATGGTAAGCGATTGCCGCTGCCCATGGACACCCGCGACACCAGTAGAGTCACAAGTGCCCTGCGAACCTTTAGATCCCCCTCTCCCCCGGATAGGGCCTCCCATACCCTCACTCACGCAGCGTAAAATAGCACAGTGCTGCTTTACACCGGTTTTCTGTGAGGCCGTTATAACACTCCGATCGAGCCGGCCCATTCATGCCGAAGCGTGGCTCTCGCACGGTCAATATAAGGTTGATCATTTCACCAAGTGTCAAACCATAGATTTTTATTAATAATGGCCTAAAGATCACCTCAATTCGACTCGTTTATTTATTTTTTTAACATTTATGACATAGAGATATATTTACCTAAAGATATATTTTCTATGTCACCAATGGTAGTTTTAATCAAGTTATTTTTTCTATATAAAAAGGCCAATCAGGATGACCTCACTCAGGATTTACAAATAAGAATCATCATTTCAGCCAATAGTTTAGGTTTTTTTAAAGGCGATGGCCACTTATGGTACTGGTGCACTCTCAGATTTTAAATATTATACACAGTATTTTTTTAAATACCCGGGAAACTTCTCGAGGACATTAAATATCTTCCAACCGATTACTCAACGATCAGTCACAGTTCGCAGGATATATTATAGTGCTCAAGTGTGTGCGCAACACAAGTGTACCTTCCTTACCCTCATATTCCGATGGGGCACCGTGTGACACGACCGGAGAGGAACGCGGAGCAGGACAACGGACTTAACGTGCTTTCTGAGGCATGGGGGTACATACCGCCGACTTTCAGACTCCGGGCTTGACACTAGAATTTCTTACTGAAAACTTAGGTACGGGATCAAAACCGAGACCTCTTGCGCAGCCGTCGCTTTGAAGTGCGATCCTCTAACCACTGCGCTAACCGAGACAGTCATGAGGACATTATACTTAAAAGTAAAGTAAAAGTATCAGCCTATAATTGTCCCACTGCAGGGCAAAGGCCTCCATCATAGAAATCAAGTCATCGCTACTATGATGGGATTAGGCTTAATCACCACGCTTGCCAAATGCGGATAGGTGATCACAAACCCGAAGCTATGTTGGAAAAATTCGAAACATTGTTTTCACTCGACCCGGAAATCGAACCCAGGACCCCAAGATCACGGCCTGGCCTACTTAAACCACTAGACCAAATGGGCCAGCTTGATCGGAGTGATATCACGGCCTCACAGGGGAATCATATACGTGATATCACACGCTAGTGTAATTCCCAGTTGCATCCAAAGCTGTCGGTTCAGAGCCTTAGACCAAGATTCAGGAATTGCGAAGTTTGGTAATGAGGGTTTTCGCGTGTAAAAAATCCGCTAGATGACATACTGTTGGACTGAGGTCCAACATTAACCACATTGTTTGCTCAGTTTTTCAAAATGACATTTTGACAGATGACGTTTAAAAATAACCAATCACATCGTATATGGAACTCACTCCTATAGTACTCCATCTAGCGGATTTTTCACACGCGAGTGCCCAAATTATAATGAAACGATTGTCGCCTTTCTTTTGAGGGGAACCGGACCAAATGGATCACGGCTCAGAATCATTATCTCAAATATTGTTTTTGAGATACTACCTGAGATTTGCGATTTCCTCACGATGTTTTCACCCACCACCGTGCTAATGGTAGAGGTGCCAGTGGTGAAGGATTCTAACATACGAACTCACATACAAGAGGCAAGTTTTTATCCACTGAACTACCATCACTCTTACAGTGTTCACTCGGGGAAAAAGGCTATATTTACTATTTAGACTTTTTACAAAAAGTCTCAATAAATATTCCCACTGCCACAAAAAGCAACAATGTCGACAAGCCTTCGACAGATTTATGCCTGAGCGGAAAACAATAGATGCCAGATAATTGTTTTCATTAAGTACCGTGACTAAACTGGATTCTGCGGAATTCCATGACGTTTTCTAAAAACTAGTCCCACCAGACTGTTCAGAGGCCTTACCATGAGTTTGAAATACTATCATCGCTATCCAAATGTATTGCTTGGTCTCTTTCACATGTACCAGAATGAAAGGGACAAAGCGAAAGTTATTGAATGCGAGAACAGTTTTTCAAACTCATGGTAAGGGTACAGTTCTTTATCGTAATGGCTGAATAGGCCGTTTAAATCTTTCTTTCTTGATCTAATTACTTTAGTTGTTACTTGATATCATAGGTTGTTAAACCATTTATATAGAGGGATTAGATGCATTCGAAATGTGGTGCCGGTGACGAATGCTCCGAATACCTTTTGTCTTAGGACCTCGTCCTACACAAGGAACGAATGTGCACTCGGCGTCACGTCTAGTTACCCTTGTTGACCTTTGGACACAAGTGCTATTTTTCCATTGCAGGGGGTAACCTGATCTGACGCTGACTGTACCACAAAAGGCTCGTACACGTACACAATGGGACAGACTACCAACACGTCTGAAAATGTTTATCGTTAGCAATGACAGTATCGATTGCAAAAATAAAAAGCAAACATTTTTTTGGGTTGATTCCCGTGCAAAGTACTTACAATCCAAAAAAACTTTGAATGTCGTTTTTTTCTTTTAAATAATAATAAGGTTTTTTTTTTGTGACAGACGAGATAGGTGGCAGACGAGAAGACGGAGCGCCTTATGGTAAGCGATTGCCGCTGCCCATGGACACCCGCGACACCAGTAGAGTCACAAGTGCCCTGCGAACCTTTAGATCCCCCTCTCCCCCGGATAGGGCCTCCCATACCCTCACTCACGCAGCGTAAAATAGCACAGTGCTGCTTTACACCGGTTTTCTGTGAGGCCGTTATAACACTCCGATCGAGCCGGCCCATTCATGCCGAAGCGTGGCTCTCGCAGGGTCAATATAAGGTTGATCATTTCACCAAGTGTCAAACCATAGATTTTTATTAATAATGGCCTAAAGATCACCTCAATTCGACTCGTTTATTTATTTTTTTAACATTTATGACATAGACAATGACCTAAAGATATATTTTCTATGTCACCAATGGTAGTTTTAATCAAGTTATTTTTTCTATATAAAAAGGCCAATCAGGATGACCTCACTCAGGATTTACAAATAAGAATCATCATTTCAGCCAATAGACGTCCACTGCTGGACCTAGGTCCAGCAGTGGGCGTCTATTGGCATTGGGGGAGGCCTAGGCCTCCCCCAATGTTCTCTACACAGATCGGTCCTGTGCCGCCCGCGTCCAATGGATTCCCGCGATCTTCACCAGATCGTCGGTCTACCTTGTGGGGTGCCACGGCTGCTTCTTCCTGTACGTGGCCTCCACTCGAGGACCTTTCCGCCCCAACGGATAAATAAGATTCACACAAGATAAACACTTTGGGAACTTGTGGATAAACAACATATTTATGTCATAAAAACTTTTAATGTAATTCAGTGGCGGCTGGTAACGTGTTTTATGTAATTAAATTCATCGCTGTAATGGTACTTGTCATTCAGATCATGACTTTAGATTTATGGGTTATCAATGGCAAAACGTGTAGGTTTTTTTAAAGGCGATGGCCACTTATGGTACTGGTGCACTCTCAGATTTTAAATATTATACACAGTATTTTTTTAAATACCCGGGAAACTTCTCGAGGACATTAAATATCTTCCAACCGATTACTCAACGATCAGTCACGTTCGCAGGATATATTATAGTGCTCAAGTGTGTGCGCAAACACAAGTGTACCTTCCCTTACCCTCATATTCCGATGGGGCACCGGTGTGACACGACCGGAGAGGGAACGGGCGCAGGACCAACGGCTTAACGTGCTTTCTGAGGCATGGGGGTACATAACCGCCGACTTTCAGACTCCGGGCTGACACTAAGAATTTCTTACTGAAAACTTAGGTACGGGGATCAAAACCGAGACCTCTTGCGCAGCCGTCGCTTTGAAGTGCGATCCTCTAACCACTGCGCTACCGAGACAGTCATGAGGACATTATACTTAAAAGTAAAGTAAAGTATCAGCCTATAAATTGTCCCACTGCAGGGCAAAGGCCTCCATCATAGAAATCAAGTTATTGCTACAATGATGGGATTAGGCTTAATCACCACGCTTGCCAAATGCGGATTGGTGATCAACTCCTTCTTAGTGCGCGCCTACATAGTAAAAACAACCTATTTTTCAAATTTCATGATTTTAGGTCCAGTAGTTTCGGCTGTGCGTTGATAGATCAGTCAGTCAATTACTCGCCGAGGCGTTACCTCTCTATTAATAGTATAGATTAGTCGAAAATCGATTTACTTGCTTACTTATTCGATTCTAAGCAAGTTTTGGCCTCAGAAGCAAGAATTTCATACGACATCTCATAAATTGACCTAATTAAGGACCAATTCGACCAATCTTAATCCAATACTAAATCTATGGTATAACGCTATCATCCTATACAAATCTGACTTTATACTGATTTATCCACGGATAAAAATTGGTCGAATCAAGCCTTAACTACATAAATTGACCTGAAATTCTCGCAGATCAGTCTCGACTACGTCTTTTTAGCGATAAAGAGGAATCGATTTAATCGTTATTTTTGTTGTTTGTGGTACCTATGATACTCGTACATCTTTCGCCGTATACTAAATAAATAAATAAATATTTAACAGAGTCTTGGAGTCGGATCAATGTATGTGATGACACTGATCTGACTCCGAGATAGGTAGCTCAAGCACCTGTATACTATACAGTATTTAAAAGTATTATCAATACACATTGAAGAATATTGAAAGTCCATTGATTCTAATTAAAAACCTTTTAACTACTACGATTATCACCATGATTGAGAAAATTTGTAGTCTGATTGTTCAGTCATTTATGACAATGCACAATGGAATGCAAAAAGAGATTATTCTCAAACGAAAAAAACCAGTAAAATGACGTAAATTGTGCTTAGTACGTTAACTACCTTGCCATTATTACTTTGGATCCAAACAGCTAGTTCTACATTTGTATAAAAAAAATTGTCGGCGGGTCATGACATACGGAGCCGAAACGTGGACACTTACGGTACGGCTGGTCCACAAGTTAAAGGTCGCTCAGCGGGCTATGGAACGAGCAAGCTCGGCGTCTCTCTCCGAGATCGAATACGAAATGAGGTGATCCGGTAGAGAACCAAAGTTATCGACATTGCTCACCGGATTAGCAAGCTTAAGTGGCAGTGGGCTGGCCATATTAGCCGCAGAACCGACAACCGATGGGGTAAACGGGTTCTGGAGTGGAGACCGCGTCTTGGCAAACGTAATGTAGGGCGCCCTCTGGCTAGGTGGGGGGACGATCTGCGCAGGATGGCTGGCAAGAGCTGGATGCGAGAAGCCATGGATAGATCACGGTGGCGAACAATTGGAGAGGCCTACGTCCAGCAGTGGACTGCGATAGGCTGATGATGATGATGATGGGTGACTTTCATGGGAGGACTTAATATGATGTCCTTAACTAAATTTAATGTACGTATCAAATAACCGAGACACAAAAAAGTCGGCAGCGCACTTGTGACTCCAGTTTCCATTCGTGTGATTGCGGGTGTCTATGGACAGCGGCAATCGCTTACCATTAGGTGATCCGTCTGATCAGCTGCCACCTAACATAAAAAAATAAAACGAATGTGTGATCACTTATGATTAAAATAGAAACCAGAGCAAACACAGAAAACTACTATAAGCATTATAAATAAACGCAAAGACTCGCGGCAGACGGTAGTCTAATATCATTCCGTCCGTGGTAGAGGCTCGGTCAGAGTGATACCACGGCCTCACAGAAAACCGGCGTGAAGCAGCACTGTGCTGTGTTTCGCTGCGTGAGTGAGGGTATTGCAAGCCCAATCCTGGGGAATGCTGGGTTTAAAGGTTGGCAGCGCACTTTTGACTCTACTGGTGTCCCGGTTATACATCCAATCATTTAACATCAGGTGATCCATCTGCTTGTCTGCCATCTAACACATTAAAAAAAATTATAAAAGCGATGGGTATAGCCCACTAGCGACGCCAATTGATTTTAATGTTTAGCTACTAAACTAGACCTATTTTACACAATTTCGGGGCTACACTCTCTCGGCAAATAATTATACTATTTTTTTAATAACCATGCAAAAAATTTGGGCCGGTTTTTGTACCCGAAAAATTGATTCACGCCAAAATTGGTGGAAATACAAAATTCGAATGAAAAAGCAGACCAAATAGTTAACTATAAGTACCTATTATAAATAGTTTCGGTGTTTGCCGAGAGAGTCGAATCCCGAAATTGATTAAAACAGATCTGGTCTAATAGGTAACAAATAAAATCAATTGGCGTCGCTAGTGGGCTATACCCTTCACCTTAATGAATGAAATACTCTACCGTTTGTCAAGAGTCCTTGCGTTTTTATAGTGTTAGATGCCATACTACGGTATGGCTGTTGTCCTACCCCCTAATATTTGTAAATAGTTATAGTTGTTCTAAAATATAAGTACAATACCGAGCAAACACTTGTGATCAACGTAACATGCTTTCTAGACGTGGACAAAGGAAACTTAACATTTTCCTAGTCCAAGAAACTGATCACAGATGGCGCTATTCAGTATTACGCAAGCATTCCCTGTAAGAAAGCTGTGGAGAGATCCCCCGTAGGGTAAGCATGTAGTACTCACCCGGTGTTAATAGATGTCGCTGTATGCCGTAGTAACATCTGAAATAAGGAGAATCTTATAAGAAGGGGTTTATTATCAAAGATAGTTCGGTTTCATATTGGATTAAAAATAAATCCATATGAACTTATTAGATCTTATTACGTTAAATAACAACTCTTTTTAGCTAAATATCTTATTGGGTAATTTCAAGTCGTGCTATTTACAACTTTGCTGAATTTTTTCTCTAATTGGTTTCTTTCATTTCAGTCCTAAATAGTAGAATAAGTATAAAACATTGAAAACGATAAAAAATTGCGTTACCGAAGGGCACTTAGTAAAATAAATACTTAGGTACAGACATCCACAAATCAGGTCATTAAAATCTGTCAAACTTTATCAATAGATATTGACCCAAACGTGTTTGTTAATAAGGTGAGAATTCGAACGATCGATTCCTAGATGATCCCTGCATATTCCGGGATCAAAGCTGCATCTTTGGACATAATCGAGGAAAATACCCTTTGGTCCAAGGGTTGCGGGTTCGATTCCCGCACAGTACAAACATTTGTGTGCATGTCTGTTTGTATGGGTCTGGGTGTTTTCTATCTATTATAAGTATGTATTTACAAAAGAAAAGTATTATATGTATATATTTGTTATCCCACTGTTGATTCTGATATCCGTAACAAAGGTGCTTGAGCTACCTATCTCGGAGTCAGATCAATGTAGGTATGTGATGTTGTGAAATATTTATTTATTTTATTTAATGAGAGCGTGTGGTCCCCGGCAGAGTAGAATAGGCCACCCTCACTCTTACCGAGGTGTCGTAAAAGGCGACTAAGGTAAAGCTGCTGGCATGATCATCAGCACCCAGAGAAGGAAAACTCTGCATTTATATCAAAACCCTCGCCAACCCGTTTGCCAAGCGTGGTGAGTATGGCAATTACACCTTATTTGATTGAGGGAGGCCCGTGCCCCAGCAGTGGGGACTTAAATGGGCTGACGATGACGATGAATGAGAGCGTGTAATGAAATCAAAGTTAGCCTACTAAAAGCTAGCTTTTCCAATTCCCCTTTGGGCTCAAAATTTTCAAGACAGTTAACTATCAAAATTATGCTAGTACCATATCCGGTTCAATATTCCCCAAAAATTCTAATACGGTCCTACTAAAAAATTACTAACAAGAACAGTTTCCAACTTGAACTATCGAGGGGTGATGTTACCCCACATGATTGAGGGGCGTATACAACCCATAGTATGGTGTATGGTGGGGGATATAGAACCACCCGGCAATTTTTTGGTTCAGCCACCGTCAAATTATGGGGTGACGCTGTGAAATAGGCAAGTGTGGTTTTTTGAAGTTTTTTTTTAATAATTAAGTAAATTGGATTTTTAATACTTTTGTGGTTGGGTGACATTATTCCAAATGTATAATTTCATACATTGGTATTTACCGTCCAGTGCCCAATAATTTAAGTGTCTTCTAAAAAAATATTTCTAGGACGTATTTATGTTTTGAGCAGCCAATTGAATTCAGAGGGATAATTTTCAAGCTTCGAGACCGTTTTGACATTAGAATAGGTATTTATGGGATTTTTACCATGTTACTCCGTGAGAAACGTTTCTACGGAGTTACTCCGCGCCAAAATATCGGAAACTCAAGAATTCATGATACATGGTAGAAATCCCTTAAGGTGACGGGTAGGGCACACTAGCGACGCCAATCGATTTTAATTTTTAGCTACTAAACCGGATTTATTTTTAACAATTTCGGGGTTACAATCTCACGGCAAACATACTGTTTATTAAATAACAATGCACAAATGTTGGGTCCGTTTTTGTACGCGAAATATTAATTCACGCCAAAAGCGACCACTTTTGGCGGTAATCTTAAATTGAGTGCAAAAGCAGACCAAACAGTTATCTATAAGTATTAAATAAATAGTATGGGTGTTTGCTGAAAGATTGTAACCCCGAAATTGTTTAAAATATTTCCGGTTTAGTAGCTTAAAATTAAAATTGATTGGCGTCGCTAGCGTGCCCTACCCGTCACCTTAAATAACTATTCTTATGTTAGTGACCATAAGTTTAAAATGTTTTGACATTGTCGATAATGAGGACTCCGCATCACAGTTGCGACAAACAAAGGTGCTACAAACAGTGTCGCGACAGAACATTAGTGCGACAAGACTTAAGCTCGACAAACGGCGGCCGAAGCTGGCCATTTATATGCGGCAAAAATACTGATTAAAATTTATTCTACTCCCGTTTTTAACTCATGTGAAGTATTACTATGTCTTGCTCTGAAAAGCTAGATCACTCATGACTTTAATTGAATTACATATTTTAACTGAGATACAATCCACAGGTTCAAATTAAAACGGTTAATTCCTCTCTTAGTGAATCAGCTAATATTTCACTATTTACCCAAAATATCAAATTTTTCGTAAATTAGTCATTAAGGCGTAGAGTTTGCAGTTTTTTTTTTACTTTGATAAGTGGCAGACGACGGATTACCTGATGGTAAGCGATTGGCGCCGCCCATGGACACCCGCGACACTAATTTCCCGGGAAAATCCTGGATTTTTAGCACTTTCCCAGTAGGTACACCGGTTGCATACCCTATAGAGTCGGTACTAAGAAGAAGTCCAACACTAATTAAAAAAAAAGGAAATAACTACTTTAACATCACCGGAAGTTCCGAATTAAACTAAAATCTTTCACTTAAGCACATTAATTAATATTAATGTATTTGCCACGTGGGCCGGACATGAAACAGGCGGGCTTGGTTCTTCCGGTAATTACATCCAGTCACTCTATGAAGTGTTACTAGTGACGTTTTAATTGCACTAATGACTTGCTTGTTACAAAACTATCAAGTGTAAGGCAAATTAAATATAAGGAAAAAAATACAACTTAGGATGATTTAACACTTTCACTGCTCACTAAATTACTTTTTCAACTCTAATGATTTTTTATGTTAAAAAGTGATGGAACAAAAAAAGCGTAACTATTTTTATTATCAGGCATTTAGTTGCCAGATTCAAATTCTGAAATATTAATTTAATTACATAATTTATCAATTTACATAAAAAAAAATTGAAAAGTGTACGGTTAAAGTTACACAAAAAATATCGCAAAGAAGCAAATCGCGGGTGAAAGCTAATAATATAGAAACAAATAATACGAAAAAAAATGGTTTTTTTTTCGTATAAGCATATGCAAAAAAAAACAAACTTACCTAAACAAATATTTTCCGTAAAAATGGTAGGATGCGTGTATGGACAGACAAAAAATGTTATCCCCACACTTTCATTTCGGAGGGTCACTAAGGATGTGGGACGAACCCCAAAATTCGGGTAAACACAATATGTGGGAGGGGCGGTCAAGTAAAAAGTTTTTTTCTGATAATAAGCCGATAAGTGCATACGATATTTTTTATTGGTGCAACTGTTGTCGTAGCAATGTATGAAGTTTTTTTTAGCTAAAATAAATTAATATTTTTTTACATTTTGTTAAGGTGACGGGTAGGGCACACTAGCGACACCAATCGATTTTAATTTTTAACTACTAAACCGGATCTATTTTAAACCATTTCGGGGTTACAATCTCTCGGCAAACATTTATACTATTTACTGAATAACCACGCACAGATGTTGGGTCTGTTTTTGTATGCGCAAAATTAATTCGCGCCAAAAGCGGCCACTTTTGGCGGTAATCCGAAATTCGAGTGCAAAAGCAGACCAAACAGTTAACTACAAGTACTAAATAAATAGCATAGGTGTTTACCGAGAGATTATAACCCCGAAATTGCTTAAAATCCGGTTTAGTAGCTAGAAATTAAAATCGAATGGCGTCGCTAGTAGGCAATACCCGTCACCTTAATATAAAAAAATCTAGGGATGAATTTAAAAAGTAATTTACATAATCTATTGTCAATTTATAAGATCTGGTCGTTATATACATCGTTATAATAAGAAGGTAGCTATGTAGGCAGTAGGTATACGTATTGTAAATATAAATATTATTCTTAGCAGATAGGAAGCTAAAGTTTTTGTTTAAAACCGGCATGTCCTTGGAATTATTTTATCTAGTTAGACTCAATAGTAGATACCTAATGAATGACAAAGTCAAAAAAAATCATACTTAGAAAAAACTATAAAATAAATTATTCCAAATCCGAACATCATTAATAAAGTAGTTTTTTGTTGTCAAAATATTTTAACGCTGAGATGATAATCTATGAGTATAAAAATAACTTAGCCTTGTAGTTTTATTAATATAAATGGTTTCCATAAATAAGTATTATTTTTAAGTACATAACACACTTAAAAAAATCATCTCGTGTCCAGGCTTGACTCGTAACCACACCTTCCACAATCCGGGTGAATGTTCTACCAATTAGACCACTGAACGCGTTAATAAGTCGACGAAATTTGTGAGTGAAAAAATCTCGCTGTCCACCCCTTCTTTGTTGAAAGAGGGGGTGGACAGCGGGATTTTTTTTAACAATTGTTTCACTGTCCACCCGGGGTGGACAAGCAGAGGGTGGACAGCGGGAATAAACCCTTGATTCGGCATGAGCTGTCGATAGTCTCATCAATATTGTAGGTATATTTACAATATCCTCCAATCCTCCTATCAATATCCAATAAGTATTATTTATAGTAAAAACTATGAATGCTTATTTTATCAATGTAGATTATCTATCTACTAGCACTAAATAAAGGTACTTAGGTCCTACCTAATAGGTAGGTACCTACCCAAGCGTGCTAACAGAAAATTTATAACATGATTTTCGTAGGCATAAATAATTTTCTTGAAAATATTATTAATTAGGTATGTATATAATTTCATATATTTTTGGTAGGGTTTTTATAGCGGCACAGTACAGAGCCACGCTTCGGCATAAATCGACTTGTAATACCACGTTCTCACAGAAAACCGGCGTGAAGCAGTGCATGCGCTGTGGTTCGCTGCGTGAGTGAGGGTACCGGAGGCCCAATCCAGGGGAAGGGGGTTTAAAGGGTAAGCAGCGCACTTGTGACACCACTGGTGTTCCAGGTGTCCATGGGCGGCGGTTATCGCTTACCATCAGGTGACCCGTTGGCTCGTCTCCTGCCTACATCATAAAAAAAAAAGTATATTCTCAGCTCAGCCTGGTGGCAAGAAAGAGAAGCGCCCACACGTTGCAATTACAACGGACGCGATGTCAAAGCTTCGCTTCCGTTGGCACTGCGATACTGAGGGCCTAATTTAAAAGACGGAGCGACCGAATCGGAGTTCCCTCTCTTTCACACGCGCTGTGTGTCTCCTTTGTTTGGACGTGACAGGTATATTCTCGTTCGTTACGGAATGGCTTCAAAATAAGGCACCTGGCCTGCGAGATGCTTCTATTTTTTATGCTACCTAAACGAATTACCTCACATACAAAAAAACGTTACCTCATCTCACCTAATTTATCCTTACCGATAAATACTTATTGGTTATAATTATAAAAATGTTATCCTCGGAATTATTTTTTTTTATGGAGAGGCTTGATGAGGACTCGGCCGGCAGTGGGACTCAGTAACTTATTGAGAATAAGTAGGTAGTAAATAGTCGAAGTCAGTCAAAGTCACAGTCACTCAATAAAACGCCGGTGTTTTACGTTTTATCGACTTACGGATTCAGCCGATATCACTCTAAGTACGAGTAGGCAGGCGGCAGCCGAGCAGACGGATCACCCAACGGTTAGCGATTGCCGCCACTCATGGACACCCGCCACACCAGTGGAGTCACAAGTGCGCTGCCAACCTTTAAACTCAGCTTTCCCCCGGATTGGGCCTCCGGTATCCTCACTCACCCAGCGACACACAGCACAGTGCTGCTTCACGCCGCTTTTCTGTGAGGCCGTGGTATCACTCCGGTTGAGCCGGCCCATTTATGTTGAAGCGGCTCTCCCACGGTCAAATGGACTTAAAAATGTGTTTTGGACTTTTCGATTTTCGTAAACCTAACTTGAAATTAATTGTAAAAAAAATCTGCGTTTTGGGAATTACTAAGTGTATCTTCATATTAAATTACAAATCTTAAAAAAAAAATTATAACTAAAAAAAACCATAAAAATATTTGCTCTAACAAACCCAGTTTGCATCAAACAAGCCTTGTAAGTCGATAAATCACTCGAAAAATCAATAACCGTATTGATCGGATCCCAAAATCGATCCCCACGCGAACATCGTTACGGTGTTATTGTAAAAATGATATTTGCATCCCAAAGGATTGCATTTGCATATTGAGTTTCGACTTTGCATAATAAAATGAACTATTGTACGCCGCTGACGTACCTGGATTTTTTGTTGATGTATAGGGTGATTTTAAAAATGGGAAAAGATTGTAATTTAATATGAAGATACACTTAGTAACTCCCAAAACGCAGATTTTTTTACAATTTATTTCAAGTTAGGTTTACGAAAATCGAAAAGTCCAAAACACATTTTTAAGTCCATTTGACCGTGGGCCGGCTCAACCGGAGTGATACCACGGCCTCACAGAAAAGCGGCGTGAAGCAGCACTGTGCTGTGTGTCGCTGGGTGAGTGAGGATACCGGAGGCCCAATCCGGGGGAAAGCTGAGTTTAAAGGTTGGCAGCGCACTTGTGACTCCACTGGTGTGGCGGGTGTCCATGAGTGGCGGCAATCGCTAACCGTTGGGTGATCCGTCTGCTCGGCTGCCGCCTGCCTACTCGTACTTAGAGTGATATCGGCTGAATCCGTAAGTCGATAAAACGTAAAACACCGGCGTTTTATTGAGTGACTGTGACTTTGACTGACTTCGACTATTTACTACCTACTTACTCTCAATAAGTTACTAGACTTTGGCAATTATCTTCGAGTAGATTCAATATTAAAAAAAAAAAACACCTTACTTGTATGACATAACAAAAAAAAATATAGAGAGACCTCATGTAGCGTTTTTCAAAAAATTCACTTGTAGGAGGTTAGTCTTTTATGCCCGATTGCCAAAGGAGGAGGGTACCTTTGAATAATAACAAAGAATGTGGCATTAAAGCAAAGGACCACAAAAAAAAATAACAGTACCTCATGTCATCATGTCATCATGGCAGAGTAGAATAGGCCACCCTCACTCTTACCGAGGTGTCGTAAAAGGCGACTAAGGTAAAGCTGCTGGCATGATCATCCGCACCCAGAGAAGGAAAACTCTGCATTTATATCTAAACCCTTGCCAACCCGTCTGCCAAGCGTGGTGAGTATGGCAATTACCTCTCATGTGATTGAGGGAGGCCGGTGCCCCAGCAGTGGGGACTTAAATGGGCTGACGATGTACCTCATTACATAAAATGTTTGAAAATAAACTTTATTAATACAAATTAATTACAAAGATGATATTATTCAGGCCGCTAAATGGATGGCACTGTTTGTAAAGTTTAATTGTTAATGGAACTACGGGCTATGGTTTTTAGTGATTCCCACTCAATCGCGAGTGAATTATGCTCGAATACATTTTTACTTGCACAATACAAACGGTCGATTCCTTCCCGATTCAATCGAACCCTTGGAGCTAACGAACTCATACAAAGCATATGCAAATATAAATCATGTACATGTTACAATGCTGCATTATAATACTCAGGTGCTCTGATGAGCGGCTGTCACAATGGTCCGTAATAAAAAATGAATTCTCATTATTGTAGTAAGTCGGGGTTTGAAAGTAGTCTATTTAATATGCGTGTGAACATTTCTTTAGCGATTGCTTGGAAAGTTTTTTTTTTATTAATAGGTTGAGTTAAAAAAAAGTTGCAATCGGCCAATTAGTTGACACGGTTGCATAAAATAGCACAGAATAAACAACCAAGCTGCAATTAATTAGACTTAAATGATAGTTACATTTATTTTCACTTATCGTGATTGTAATTACATTCAGGTTAATAATTACATTTAATGCCTTCTGGTGCTTTTTTTTTATTTCTAATGAAATTCCACGGTCACTGGTTCCGTGCCTTTATTGTGCTCGTTTTTTAAGTGTTACAAATTATTTTTGAAATTTGCTCCGCGATAAAATTAAACTAAATTAAATTACTATAACAATCTTAAGTTTTGGCATTCATGCATGGTTAATGTTAATAAGATGTATAAAATGTACTGTCATTATTTTTTTTTTTTGGGGTAGGGGGTTTGGTGATCTTATGTAGTTAAGGACCTCAGAGGGGGGTTCAGGGGTATGTTAGTAATTTATCTTTTATTTGCAAGCTTGTCCCTACCCGCGTCATCGCCCCGGCGGATCGCCATTTTGAGGTTGTACTCGGTTATTTTTTCGATGGTAGCCTTCGATGCCATGGATATTAGGCGCGCTGTGGCGTCGTTAGTGGCGTTATCTGTATAATATACACAAGTTCTGGTGCTTCATAATGGACACTTTTTCAAATAACATAATTTTACTTACACTTTTGTGTACTTACGTAAACTAAAGCTTAAAGAAATTTCTTACTTCTAAGTAACTTTAAAAAGAAAACAAACTCCTCCTTATATAAGCGTTTGATTCCCAGTTGGGTCCAAAGATGTCACTTTGGATCCCGGGGTACACCTGGACTATGGTCCAAGGTTCGGGAGAACTGGTATTACAACTAACCAACTGCCGTCTTACCTCCGCAACCACGGTTACACTATCAAAATCATTATTTCTTTACACGGTTATTTATGGTATTCGATGAGTAATGGGTACGTAGGTATAATTTATTGGGAAACTATCCGAGATCAGCAGTTTTTTTTCTTTATTTAAGGAGCTTTGTCAATATTTGACTATCATCGTCAGCCCATTTAAGTCCCCACTGCTTTGTAACGGACCTCCCTCAATCACATGAGGGGTAATTGCCATACTCACCACGCTTGGCAGACGGGTTGGCGAGGGTTTTGATATAAATGCAGAGTTTTCCTTCTCTGGGTGCTGATGATCATACCAGCAGCTTTACCTTAGTCGCCTTTTACGACACCTCGGTAAGAGTGAGGGTGGCCTATTCTATTCTACCACACGGCTTAGGTATTTGACTATGTCGCTCCTTTATAAACAGACATTACATTTAAAATACATTATATAAAGAGTTTAACTTAAATATGCAGTTATCTCTAAAATGTACGTTGCCAAGTATCAATAAGTGGAAATTAACTATTGTTATTAGCCCACATGTACAATAACCTGTACAGCGCTCGAGCTTCCTCCGACATGGGGCTGGCCAGAGCGCTGTTACCAGCAGATTCTCTCACCGCCGAGAAATATACAGATTTGTAAAAATTCGAAGGAGAGTGCTCGGATTCAAACTACGAACCCAATATGGAAGGTGCCTTCTTATCCACTAAGTTATCATTGCTCTTCAATAAAAACAAACTGACATTTACAAATAATTGAAGCTCATTGAAGACTCATATCACTTTCAAAGGAACTACTTCCCCATATAAATCATCTTGACACAGATTGTCGACCGACCCCAACGCTCACTTTCTACGCAGGTGTCCGAAACGTAAGGGTTAACTGACAAAAAGTCTGAACATCGCATCCCTTTGTGCAATCTCAGGTGGCGCAGAGCGGTTGTAAGTTTTTTTTTCTCACGACGGTTTACACAGGTTGCGGTGAAAGTGAGTTGTGACCTTTTTGTTAGCATTTGAGGGTTAAGTTTGCGTTACATTATGTTTTTTTTTGAAAATTGGAGCTATCTTTTTGATGAGAGCTTGTTTTAACTATTGGCTGTTTTATGCGTCTATGATAGAGACATAATACTGTTATTAAGGTGGGTAGGGCACACTAGCGACGCCAATCGATTTTAATTTTTACCCACGAAACCGGATCTGTTTTAAACAATTTCGGGGCTTCAACCGAGACATTATCCGAGACTAATTTCTCTAATAATCTCGGTAATTTTGGATGTTTTCGCGCATCGCCGAGTTAATGGTAGAAATATGCACATGGATTTTTTTTTATGACGAAGGCAGACGAGCAGACGGATCACCTGATGGTAAGCGACTGCCGCCGCCCATGGACACCCGCAACACCAGTGGAGTCACAAGTGCGCTGCCAACCTTTCAACTCCCCTTTCCCCCCGGATTGGGCCTCCAGTACCCTCACTCACCCAGCGAAACACAGAGTGCTGCTTCACACTGGTTTTCTGTGAGGCCGTGGTATTACACCGGTCGTGCCAGCCCCTTCATGCCGAAGCGTGGCTCTCCCACGATCGGAATTGAAAAATCCTAAGTAGCATGCTCCGATTCGAACCACGACCCCTAAACTGAGCTACCATCGTTCTCACAAAAAAACAGGCCACGTTATGTTAAGATATGACTATCTTAACATAACGTGGCCTGTTTTTTTGTTAGCTGCTTTTGACATAATAAAAAAAAAATGTTTTTTGATGTTTTTACATGTTTACAGCAAGACCCTGAGTGTATTACAGCTTATAAAATATGTAGAGCTTATCTTTAACATAAAAGTCTTTAACGAAGAAATAGCAGTTGCAAAAGTTAGTACCTATCATAAGACATGAAACAAGATACCTAATATATTAAAGTTATTATTACCTTATAAATAATGTACCCTATATGTTACTCATAAAATCTTGTAATCTAAACCTAATTGGCATTTCTAACAATAGTCGTAAACTGAACAAAAATATGAGTTGCAATAGTGTAAGTATGCATAATCATAGTTAAGGCAGTGTGTAGTCTGCCATTTGACTGACCGGATGGCGAAATTGGTATTGACACTGCCTCTTACGCCAAAGGTCGTGGGTTCGAACCTCACCCTGGACAAACATTCGTGCGATGAACACTTGTGTTTGTTCGGTGGCTGGGTGTATATATGTATTTAAGTAGGTATATATTTGTGTTCCTCTGTGTCTGATATCTGTAACACAAGTGTTTAATCAACTTAGTACGGAATCAGGTCAACGTAAGAGATGTTGTGAGAATTATTATTATTATTTTATTAATTGTAAGAAATGTAAAGCATTTAGACGATCAAATTTGCTAAAGTCGAATATGTGTGTCATAATTTTTGTAGGGTATTTCTGTACTCCGAGTACAATACTCGAAGTACCACTACCAAAAATATTTGGCGGACAACAGTCACAATCAGAAGTGGTCACTTAAATACATTTAATAACAATAAGCTGATAATACTCTAAGTAAAGAAAAATGCATTAAATGATAATTTAAAATCACTTCAAATAAAATGAAAAATCTTCTCAATATGTAAATTCTATTATTCCCTAAATAAATACTATAAAAACCCTATGATAAAACATTGTTATAAAACATAAGTTTATCTATTATAAAATAACAAATAAAATACTTTAAAAAGGTTGTCTGGAAGAAATCGCTACAAGCGATAAGACCGCCTTATTGTACTGTCTGTTGTTGTTGTATCATACTTGTATTTTGTTTTAGTGCAATAAATAATGCCTATCTATCTATCTACTTTCTTTCAACATGTACTTAATATCATCGTCAACATCAGCCCATTTGAGTCCGCACTGCTGGGGCACGGGCCTCCCTCAATCACATGAGGGGTAATTGCCATACTCACCACGCTTGGCAGAGCCGTGTGGTCCCCGGCAGAGTAGAATAGGCCACCCTCACTCTTACCGAGGTGTCGTAAAAGGCGACTAAGGTAAAGTTGCTGGCATGATCATCAGCACCCAGAGAAGGAAAACTCTGCATGTATAACAAAACCCTCGCCAACCCGTCTGTACTTAACATGAATAGTATTTATTCTCATAATACCTATGGTATATATTGCTTACCTACCAGTGTCTTTTGATATGTGGATTCAAATTTAAAAACCCTGTTACCTTTATGTACCATTTCATGTGAATTAAAATGTCTTGGTCTTTGACTTTGTCATAACACTCCCAATCTCTGTTTCGGCAAATACACGTAGGTAAGCTTTGTATCGCCGTGTGGTCTCCGGCAGAATAGAATAGGCCACCCTTACTCTTACCGAGGTGTCGTAAAAGGCGACTAAGGTAAAGCTGCTGGCATGATCATCAGCACCTAGAGAAGGAAAACTCTGCATTTATATCAAAACCCTCGCCAACCCGTCTGCCAAGCGTGGTGAGTATGGCAATTACCCCTCATGTGATTGAGGGAGGCCCGTGCCCCAGCAGTGGGGACTTAAATGGGCTGATGATGATGATGAAGCTTTGTAAGCTTCTTCGGGGTAGGTTCATATTTATCCATGCTACAAAGCACGAGCACTGCTATTGAGCTACCATCGCTCAAAGAACAGCGTTTTTGTTTCTCGTTTCTTCGCACTAAACGCATTGCGATCGCTAAAACTATTATTCACAACAATCAATATGCAATTGTGACGAAAATCTGGCGTCGCGACGGGAACTGTAAGTTTTGGCACAAGCCGTGTTTACACTTCTCGATTTTTTCCACTTTCGAAAGGTACTTGCTTTTCAACCAGAAATTTGATGTCTGGATTTCGATACGTCTCATATCCACCAATCATATTCATTAGTCCACATAGCATAGCAGTGTTGAAAACGGTGAGACCTTAACCGTGGAAGAGCCTTCGGCATTAATGCGCCGTCTCGACCACGGCGGCCAGCTGCCTACATCGCTGTGTATCTCCTTTGTTTGGATGGGACAGGTTAGATTAAGAAGTTCGGCTTCTGAGTCTAAGTGAAAAGAACTAACTACTTAAAATATTTCCCTTTGTTTCTTCCTTACCTTATCGTCTAAGGCTACCCTCTAAAGTCAAAACCAACTACGTTAGATACACGACGACTGCAATACGATATAGATCCGACTCGGATTCAACTCGTAAATTACATTCTTTTCAATTCGGTAATGGTGACTTTTGTTTACGGCACGAGACAATTTTATGGTTTTGTCGTCCATATTTCGATTAGTTGGTAGTTTCTTACCATCGAACAATTTGTGTCGTGGTGCGAACGTAAATCTGTGCAACGATGGGTAAGCGATTGGTCTGGAATTACGCATACTTTTGGCAGTCACTCGTAATAGAAACGTTTTGTTACTAGGGGAGCGGACAAGCCCTAATATTGGAAAGGACATCCTTTATTAGACCAGAAAAAAGTTTGCTATATAAGTGATGTTGTGAAATATTTATTTCACAACATTACATATATTGTGATAGTTTTTGCTGTATGCTGTTGGACTTGTCCCCATGAGAATTTATGACTTATGGCACCAAACCTGTAGCGTCATTTTCCTTGGTTTCTTCATACATTTTCCGTGAATATAGTAAAAAGTTTTTTATTTGTTATATCCATTAATGATTGATATTCGAACATCAGGAGAACTAGTCATAACAGAATAAAGCAAAATCGATTTTTATAAAGTCAGACGATCTCCTTTTTTTTCACTACAATGTTTCGTATAAAATAGTTATATACTCTATAGGTCTTTTCTTTCATTCAATTCAATTCAATATTTTTATTGCTTTCTCATATGTTGAACAGAGATCTTAGTTTAAAGTATTTTACGTTACAATATGGACCTTGTAGGGCACTGCAAACATTTTGGAGAGAGTAGGACCCACAATATAAACACATTGTGTTCATACAAGTTTCATAATATAATGTTTATAATTTTATCTATTCATAATTTTTATATTTATATTATTACAATATTTATGTCATGTTATTATTATATTTATATTACATTATAATTATATTTATGTAATATTAATTATTATATTTGTATTATTAATTATAAATTACTGTGACTTTAATTATTTATTTAATAGTTTTATATACTTTCTTTAAAATATTCTTCTAGTTTATAATAGCATTTTTCAATAAGTAGATTTTTTAGTACCTCAATTGTTTATGAATGACTGTTTGTTGCCTAATAAATAAAAAAGGAAAAAGTTCTGTAAAGGTTGGAAGCTCTACAATAGAAGTTGTGGACGAGTATATGTACCTGGGACATAGAGTTCAACTTGGTAAGTCCAACTTCCAGAAAGAGGTTGATCGACGAATCCACTTAGAAGCATTCGGGAAGTTACGCTGCATATTTTTGGCTCACCTACCGCAGTGCCTCAACATGAAAGTCTTTAATGGTGTGTATTGCCAGTGATGACATACGGAACCGAAACGTGGCCGCTTACAATGAGCCGTTTAAGAAGGCTCAAAGTCAACCAGAGAGAAATGGAAAGGGCTATGCTCGTAGTCTCCTTGCGTGATCGTATCAGGAATGATGAGGTCGGCAGGAGAACCTAGGTCAAAGACAAAGCCCAAAGAATTGCATGCCTCAGTTGGCAATGGGCAGGGCACATTGCGAGGAGATCAGACGGCCGATGGGGCAGAAAGGTGCTCGAGTGGAGGCCGCATTAGAAGTAAGTGAGGGTACCGGAGGCCGAATCCGGGGGAAGGGGGTTTAAAGGTTGGCCGGGCACTCTTGACTCCACTGGTGTTACGGGTGTCCATGGGCGGCGGCAATCACTTACCATCAGGTGTTCCGTCTGCTCGCCATTTTTGACATAAAAAAGGTATTTGGGTTGTAAAATATCATTACGAAACGTCCCCGTAATTATTCTTTATTTAATAAACAAACACTTTCGCATGAGACTTTTTGATTGAAATGAAAGTTGCACTTTGTTGACGAAATAGTTTGTATTTTAGTTAAGTTCGTAATTGTTCAGAAAGGGCACTAATTTAGCACTACTTAAATAGAAACTTACAGTGAAAACAGTTCAAATAATGTGAAGATATTGTTGACACTAAGCGCGCGTGAATAAGAATCTCCCGCCTGTCATTTGTTATTCTACTTCTTTTCGTCGGCGAACGGCGGGTGGCCAGTCAGTGCGTTGCGTGAGCCGACGGGTGACACAGACTATATAAAACTAAATCATGCCCAAATCGTAGTCGCGTAAGCGTTGGGGTATATTTGCGACATGGCGATTAGGACGGTTTACTATAACACTATTTTACCCTATAAACCCTTCCAACATAAACCTACCTAATAAACCATCAATGCCAATTACGAACAAAGTGCCTAATAAGTCTAAGATATTCGCACTACTTTATCTAAGAAATCAAGTTTACAGCGGCCATATTTTGCTACACTCGGCCGCTAAATAATGGGGTAAACGCACCTGCTTCGGACACCCTAAAGGCACAACTCGTACATTAATTGTGCTGTAATTTCCATTCGCACACCGCAATATGTGTGTTACAGAGGAATAGTGTAATCGGTGAAATTTAAAAGAGTCTGGAAAGAACTAAATACAAGGCAGATCTACACATAAATTGATTTTGTTTTATCTGATATTATCTTCTTGCTCTCTGTCTTGTCTAAAAAATCTTGTTTATTGGTTCTAATATCCGTAACACAGATGCTTGAGTTACCTATTTCGAAGTCAGATCAATGTATGTGATGTTGTAAAAAATAATATATTTATATTTTTGGTACAATACTCCACTTACTCTCATAGACTTCTGATAATAAAACACACGATCCAATATATTTTATTTGAATCTCATTCCATTATAGACATTCACATAACCTTAGGTACTCGAAAATCTTTACTAATGATTTTACAATAAATATTATATACATTAGCATTATTGGGATATTTGGAGCAAATTGTCAGGTTATGTGAATAGAAACATTAATAAACATAATCCGAGTTTAGTAAAATAACTCTTTTATCAGCGGACCTCGGCTCCAAAGCACCAGTTATGGATGCCACTGTTAAGATACTCTGAAATGATCATTATAATTACTTTTTCTTTCGTAAACTTCCATACTCCAAAAGTAACAAAGTCCGTTTTATTTGGATTTTGGAGGATAGAAAGTTTTTGCGTCTGGGCATTTTGTAATCGTTCTAACTTTGCGTTTGCCCGCAGCATGTTTATCTATGCGTCTAAGTTAAGGGCCTCCTGTCCATCTAAAAGTGTACAGCACTAACTAGTGAGTGCATCGCTCTGACATTTGACTCATTGTGTTCTTATTTTATCGTTTGCACTTGACAAATGTCGATAAATTTGTTGTTATCTGTTGCATCTGTTTCAACGAGTATATTATTGTCTAACGTGTTCTAGGAAAGTGCATTTAGCTTGGATGTCTTTCAATGGAAATACCTAGTATGGTGACTTTTTAATTGATAGATTAGAGGCAGTAACTGGCATGTTGATATGATAAACATCTGCTGTACTTTATATGTATACCTACTTTTTTATATCCAACTATTGGTGGACAAGCAGATGATGATCCTTAACATCAGATGTGATGTTAAGTAATAGTAACATCAGTGGAGTCACAAGTGAATTGTCAAACTTTTAACTCCCTTACCCCCTAATTAGGCCGACGGTTCTATCACTCACTTAGCGAAACAGCGCTGACACTGCTACAGACTGTAATTTTTTATATATTAGGTGTCAGACGAGTAGACGGATCACGGTAAGCGATTGCTACAACTCATGGACACCCGCGACACCAGTAGAGTCACAAGTGCGCTGCCAACTTTAAAACCCTCCTTTCCTCCGGATTGGGCCTCCGGAACACTCACGCAGCGGAACACAGCACAGTGCTGCTTCACGCCTGTTTTCTGTCATTCTGTGGTATCACTCCGGTCGAGACAGCCCATTCATGGCGAAGCACTCTCACTCGTGAACGGTCGTAATGGACAACTCGTAAATGGTCTGTGTCTTGTATCTGTATGCAATCGATTCACTCAACCGATGCAATAGTGTATTAGAAATTACAAGTTAGATAGGTCGTTTTATCGCTCCATACATAATTTTTAAATGCGAGTACCATAGCACCTGCTCTTTTCTTTGTTACTAACGCAATAAAAATGTTACTTGATTTTATTAGACCTGAATTATAGCTAAGTCTATTTTATAATAGATAGCCTATCGTTGGGACGTGTTCTGGGCTGGTGGATAAAATAAAGATGTTTATGATAAGAAACTTTGTTTAAACATAAGATATAGCTCATTATCCTTGCTGGTGTAGCTTCAGTTAATTCAAAAAAATGTTCAAGTTATATAATGTCTACGTTTGATGCCTAATATTCTGTACATTATTAAAAGTACCTATATACTTACCACCCAAAGTGGTCTTTGGGAAAATTGATTGTTTTTTTTTGAGAAATGGTGGCAAACGAGCAATCGAGTCTCCTCTAAGCGATCACCGTTCCCCATGGACATCAGCCACACCAGAGGGAGTGAAGATGCGTTGCCGGCCTTTTAGGAAGGTATAGCTCGTTTCTTTGAATCATATTCTAACAGACTTTACATTTTTTTTTTATAGAAAGGCCTAGGATGACCTCACTCCGCCTGATAGTAAGCGGCCGTGAAATCCAAATATGAGGTTGACAGGCACAAAAGAACTATCAAAGTACCCATTGAATCTGCCATCCTCACCCTGATGGCCTGCTGAGATGCCGCTTCACGCCCCGCCTGCTGGGAGGGCATACCATGTCTTGATGGCTCAGGGCAGGAACGAGGACCCTTCTTGGTACATAATTCTGAACGTAACCAAGATTCTACTGGTTAGTATTGTTCTACTGTCCAAGAGTTGCGAAGGTCAGACGGCAGTCGCTTCATTGTAATAACCAGACTTCCTAAATCCTGAATCACGGCATAACCCACGCTCTAAAGCAATTTCATCCGTAGTTAAAATAAACTAATGGTTTAAAAAGAGTAAAAAATGGTCAAACATCGCCAAAATGTTTTTTGGGCCAGTAAGTGTAACCAATGGTTATATTACAAGAAATAGGATTTGACCATTGAACACTTAAATATAATTCATTTAACCAAAGGTAACTAAAGATCAAAAAAATGACACTAAGACGGTGATGACTAAGTCCTGAATCCAAGTTTGGTACCTTCGGCTCTATGAGCGACAATCATGACAACAATACATTTGGCATTTAAAAGTTACCTTAAGATACAAAACAAAAAACAACCCTAAGGTATACAATTACATAATAAGACAATAAAACCACAATTAAAAACAAACAAACTCAAAGTACAGTCGCAGAGTATTCTAGTTCAATGGCTCTTTTTATACTCAGGTCGATGAAACTAATTGCACATTTGGGCAGATGCGTGCTTAGCAATTCTACGATGGATTTAGTTTTTCAAACTAATTCTCATCAATTATCACATAGCTCTCCAGCCTTAAGATGCCTTAAGCTCATTACTTCGCCTAATAAGGCAGAGGTAATACAAATAAGTGGCTGAATTATCAGTTCTGTAACAAAAAGGGCCTTTTAACTGGTCGGCGTACTGTGTTGATAATATTGAGTGTACCATAATAGGTGCCGCCACCCTAAGGCGGGCTCATAGAAAATTACGGAAGCATTTTGTTAGGTAGGTATCTAGTTTATTTTAATTTAAATTTTATCGCTCATTTATATGGTTATTAAAGTATTTTATAATAGCATTGTATTGCTACCTGAGCACTTGCATCCGTTTGATTACAAACACATTAAGAAACTGTTATTGTCTTTTTAATTGATTTGAAACTAAATACCATTTAAGTTCGGTTTAATGGACTTCATTAAGCATTACTTTAAATATACTTAATTCAAACTTTACACGTACATTGAATACAAATGGAAATTGTACTATAATTAATAGATATGAAAACATACATTGTATAAACTGTTACAATGTATCCAACATTTAGGGTTTCTAAAAGATACAAGATTTGTATCGGTAATCATTTACAGCACGTTCGAAACATTTTGAACAATGTCATCACCATCATCATCATTTCTGTTAGTAAACGCCCACGGGCTGGACATAAGTCTCCCCCAATGTTCTCTGCACAGATCGATCCTGTGCCGCCCGCATCCAATTTATGGGGGGGCCTGCCACGGCTGCGAGTTCCTGTACGGGGCCTCCACCGAAAATCCATTGTAGAACAATCTCATTATTACGAGTTTTAAAATTTGAACATTTAAAATGATTAAGTTACGTGGTTGACTTTGTATGAAAAGTGGTCAATTTTCGGCTTGTGAACAAATGTACTGTTTTGCAGTGGTACATTAGATGCCTGCACATATTTGAAAATTTAAACAAGGCTCTTTTTCCAAGAAATAAACAAAATGTACCACCACTTTTCCTGTTTCCATTCCATCGCCAAATTCTCAGTAAATACTAGTTTGAAAATTATAATCAGCATTTATTGTATCAGATTATTTTATAATAATAACTTAAGTAACCAATAAGGCTTTATGACCTATCGTGAGAAGGCGATAATATTGTGGTTGCCATAATAGGTACCGCTACCCTAAGGCTTCCTATGAAAATTATGGAAGTATTTATTAAGTACAGACGGACAATTCAACGGAAGTCCCAGCAGTGCAAAAATAACACTTGTGTCCTCAGACTATAAGGACCGTCCAAAGTCCAACAAGAGTAACTCGACGTGAAGTATGTACATTATTCTAAATCAATTTTATGGTGTTACTTAAATGGCTTATTGTGATCGCATTGTTTCTTGGAGTAATAATTATTGTAGAAATGTAGTCGGACATTTTGATTTGAATGTTGTATTTGTATAAAGGATAAGGTTATTTATTTGGATCGAAGTTGGCTCAGTGGATACCAACGTGCGCCTTCTAATAGGAGGTCCTAGGTACGAATCCAAACTCCAAGGTAGTGATTTAAATATGATAATGTACTTGAGAGCTATGCTCGGAGTCTCCCTGCGTGATCGTATCAGAAATGATGAGATCCGCAGGAGAACTAAGGTTACAGACATAGCCCAAAGGATTGCATGCCTCAAGTGGCAATGGGCAGGGCACATAGCGAGGAGAACAGACGGCCGTTGGGGCGGAAAGGTCCTCGAGTGGAGGCCACGTACAGGAAGTCGCAGCCGTGGCACGCCCCTCACAAGGTGGACCGACGATCTGGTGAAGATCGCGGGAATCCATTGGATGCGGGCGGCACAGGACCGATCTGTGTGGAGAACATTGGGGGAGGCCTATGTCCAGCAGTGGACGTCTATTGGCTGAAATGATGATGATGATGAATGTACTTCAGGATTTTCCAATTTATGGGCGTATTTTTTTATGTCAAAGTTGGTAGCTGAGCAGACGGATCACCTGTAAGCGATTGCCGCCGCTCATGGACACCCATCACAAGTGAGCTGCCAACCTTCAAAAGACCCTTTCCCAAGGCAGCACAGCACAGGGCTGCTTCACGCCGGTTTCTATGAGGCCGTGGTATCTCTCCGGTCGAGCCAGTCCTTTCACAGTCGAAGCTTGGCTCACCCATTTCTACTACTAACACATCATATCCGCTTCCAGCGATAAGACCGCCTGAAATTGTACAGTTTAACGTTTCTGTAATGCCTAGTTATTTTAAGTCGTGTTTTTTGTGCAATACAGTAATATCTCATCATCATCATCATCAGCAAGCCACACTCGTCCACTGCTGGACATAGGTCTCCCCTAATCACGCCACTGCTCCCGATTTTCGGCCACTCTCATCCAGCCCACACCAGCCAGCCTTCGAATGTCATCATCCCATCTTGTCGCGGGGCGTCCTACACTACGCTTACCGAGTCGCGGTCTCCACTCAAGGACTTTACGGCTCCAACGTCTGTCAGTTCTGCGGCTAATATGACCAGCCCACTGCCACTTCAGTTTGCTAATTCGGTGGGCTATGTCGGTGACTCTGATTCTCTGTCGGATTACATCATTTCTGATGCGGTGCTTCAGAGATACTCCGAGCATAGCATGGAAAGGTCCATAGCTCTTTGAGCGACTTTGAACCGGTGGTATAAGATGTAATAGACAGATAGATACAGTATATCTATGTGTCTATTATAAGGAATCCTACACATTCCGGATAGTTTCTGAAGCGTTTAAGCGCATATCCTCCTCATTCATGATGCGCATAGCCAAGGAGTGGAACACCCTGTCAGCGTCTGTTTTTCCCAGTGAATACAACCCCAATTTTTCAAAGAGTGATTACTATATTTTTTGGGTAAGCTCACTCCATCGTAGGTTTCCTCTCAACTCTAGAGTTCAGTGTGAAGCCAAGAGAAAACTCATCTTCAATAAAAAAAAAACTTTAGTCCCAACCGGCATTGACGTATTAAGATATGATAACGATAGTTATACCTACATGACTGACCGGATGGCGCAATTGGTAGTGACCCTGCCTCTTACGCCAAAGGTCGTGGGTTCGATCCCCACCCTGGACAAACATTCGTGCGATGAACCCTTGTGTTTGTTCGGTGTCTGGGTGTAATATATGTATTTTAGTATATATTTGTGTTCCTCTGTTGTCTGATATCTGTAACACAAGTGCTTAAGCTACTTAGTACGGAATCAGGTCAACGTATGAGATGTTGTGAGAATTATTATTATTATTATTATTATGTCTTACAAAAGAAAAAAAACCGTAATCATTCGAAGATAAAGAACCGAAATGGAAATAAATTGTAAATTTAATATTAACTAATTTCATTTTGTCATGTCACACGATCAAAAGAGTACCTACGAGTATCATTTTGTATGTGCCATTTATAATTTTGCAAACTTAACTATACTAACGAATAAGGTAGACGATACAAACTTATACATGAATAACATCAAAAACATATGTACGCTGCTACTGAATATAAAATGAAAAGTTCGTATTTGTCAATAACCGAACACATTTAAAAACATTATGACCATTGATTAAATAATACGCAGAATATAAGACAGAAACAATGGTTTGTGATGGGTACAGTGCGACTCGCTATTTTTACGATTCCGTACCCAAAGGGTTAAAACGGGACCCTACTACTGAGCTTCGATGTTCGTCTGTCAGTCTCTAGTCTTTATATCAAGGAAAATTCCACGGTAAAATTTATTTTATAAGTATTTCTGTTACCGTTATAACAACAAGAACTAAAAATCAAAAAATAAATATTACTGTGGGGCTGCCATATAACAAACGCGATTTTTTTGCCCATTTTTGGTCGAAATTCGCTATCGGGAAAAAATAGGCACTTGAAATATTCACGTATTACATTAAGTATATATGTTGTATTTAAAAAGTGATTGTCTCCTACCCTTAACACTAGTGCAGTCACATTTTTTATGTGATAGATGGCAGACGAGCAGACTACCGCCACCCATGGACACCCGCGACAACAGTGGAGTCACAAAGGCGCAGCCAATGGGTATTAAACCCCCCCCCCCCTTCCCCCCGGATTCGGCTTCCGGTACCCTCACTTATGCAGCGAAACGGCATAGTGGTCGGTCGAGCCGGCCCATTCGTGCCGAAGCGTAGCTCTCCCACGGTCTTTTATTCTATCATTCTTCACGGTTGTATTATTATTTTGTATTATGTATGTATGGAAAGTAAACATGTGCGCTGCCAACCTTTCAACCCACATTTCCCCCTCAATTTGACCTCTTACTTACTTTTGCCGAAACATAGCCACAGATGATTTCTCTATTTGTTGTATCTATAGTGGCACACATATCGCAGCGTTGTTCGAACCATGAACTCTGTCTCTTACTTACTCACATAGTATGGCGTCTGAGCCATATCCTTAATTGGTCCAATACATATTTAAATGTAATGTCTTATGAATAACAAGTTACTAGTTGCGCATAATTTTTCAATATGACATGCTTTGACGTTGACGCTTGCCGTTGCGTGTTGGGCATTCTTGCGGATGGCGGTGATAAAGTTAAGTGCGAATAATATTGCCCCATTGGTCTACTATTACAAAAAGTTACAAATAAGCTGGCGCATAAGTGCCTAGCTAAGGTGACGGGTAGGGCACACAGCGGCGCGAATTTATTTAAATAGTTAGCAACTAAACCGGGTTTATTTTTTTAAATTTCGATTTTCCAGCCTCTAAGAAAGCACATATACTATTTACTTAACTTTTTGGACTACTTTTGTATGCAAAATTTGAATTACCGCCAAAAACGCCACTAATGGCGTTGATCCAAATTTCGAGAGCAAAAACAGATAAAAAAGAAGTGCACATATTATTAAATAACTAGTACAAATGTTTGCTTAGAGACTAGAGCGCTGAAATTGTTCAAAATAGTAGTAATAGTTTAAGTAGTTGGTTTAGTACCTAATAATTTAAGTCGATTGGCGTCGCTAGTTAGAGGTATCCGTCGCCTTAGCATGTTAAGCATGCTAAGGCAACGGACACCTCTAACTAGATTCTATAACTGAAGAGCCGAAGAACAAAACCGTCTATATGCACATTTACTACAAATGGTTGAAATTAATTTAAATTACTGCCATTGATTTCATAAAACTTGTGGAGCGAAAACATTTTACCCATATAAAAACCGCTATCAAATAACCTGTTTTATCGTATGCGAATAAATCATACCAATAGCATAATTTTAATTTATATAAATGTATTATTTCATCGCAGCAATATCCACTAAATTCCTTGAAGATAACACTTTAAATTAATTGGCAGAACGTAACCAGATAAATAGCTTATAAAATTAAACTAAAAGTAAATAAAAAGGAAAGTTAAAACAAAGTAGGTCCCCGTGGCAGTGTCCCCAAAATGCTGGCAGCATTACCCCGCTGGATCGCGATGGAAATTCGCTGGGCGAGGTAGCTGCCAGCTTTTGGCTCTCCCGTGACTTCGACTAGACGCTTAGCTAAGTCACGGAAGAAAGAGAGAGCGTCGGAACCCCACGGGCCCAGTGTTTCAACACCGAAAGCTACAAAGTGGTAGGCACCAGATAGATGCCTATACTTTGTAGCTTTCAGTCTCTCTGCAGCGTCAGCCGCAGCTCCGGCACTCCTCGTAGTCCCGGGAAGATGAGACGGTGCCAGAGTATCGACGCAGGTAGCATCCCACACTAGAGCACGTCCCATCTTCCAAGGGATGAGAGACATTCCGTCTGGTCTCTTGCCATCATCACGTAAAATGCCGTTCGGCTCTAAGTTTGCCGGCACATTGATGGTGGCAAGCGACCGACGGATAATGTCGTTTAATGAGGAATACCTGCAGAGACGGCCGGCACTTTTTACACAGGTACCCCAAGGCGCTAACAGCGCTTATAAAATCTTTTTCAGTTATTGATATCTATACAATTTATAAAGGGGTAAATCCTACAGACAGCGGCAATTCGAAAACACGAAACGCTTGCGCGATGTAATCGACACCTAGCGCCATCTATTGGTAATCGGTATAAAGTGGAAATAATGCCCCGAAACAAAGTGAGGGCGGGCCACTAGTAATTTATACATAAAACGAGTAATCGGTATCGTACTTAAAGTGTAAATTTTGTTGTGCTAACAATATAGATAAACAATAGGGTTTGACAAAAATAAATAAAAAAAATATTGAAAAAAAACGTTACAATTTTGTACTAATACACGGATGTGTAAATATCCGGTCCGTACTTTCTATGATTCTAAGACCTATGCGCCTAAGATAGAACCACTTGGGCATCATCGTCGTCATCGTCAGTCCATTTAAGTCTCCACTGCTGAGGCGCGGGCCTCCCTCAATCACATGAGGGGTAATTGCCATACTCACCACGCTTGGCAGACGGGTTGGCGAGGGTTTTGATATAAATGCAGAGTTTTCCTTCTCTGGGTGCTGATGATCATGCCAGCAGCTTTACCTTAGTCGCCTTTTACGACACCTCGGTAAGAGTGAGGGTGGCCTATTCTACTCTGCCGGGACTACATGGCGTACGGCACTTGGGCATCAACCCAAGCTAATAAAGCGTATATATTATACCCAAAACTGGAATTCAAGACCAAAAAAACTACGACAAATACGTCACTGTCAAATCTTTCAATGTCACTTATGTCATTGTCATATCAAGTTTTCAGGTTTTGCTAACCTTTTGGTTATATACTTTATTTCTTAGTATAACCTGGCACAATTCATGATTAGGTTTCCACCACTCCAGTAATTGTTTCCTCCAGTTTTGCGCATGTTTTAGAGTTTAGGCGTTAATAAGTGAAATAACTGGTAAGGAAAATGGTCAAGTGATATTTTGACAAAGTGAATAGTCAACAGACGAAATCAGTCAAAGTCTCAGTCACTCAATAAAACTGGGGCGTTGAGCGTTTTATCGATTTATGGATTCTGCCGAGACTACTTTTAACAATATCGGGGTTTAAGACTCTCTTAGGTCCTAGCAAGTTATTTACCTGTCAACTCACTCAACACACAATAGCAGTGTTAAAAAAGATGTTTATATTAATATCACTTAGCGGCACTTCACTGCACGAAACAACAACATGTAAGTTCAAATGTTGTACCAAATGTTATTAACACCTGAAATTACACAAGATTAATACCAGCCTTTCTACCAAACATTACGGATGATTAAGTTTTTATTAAAGCGTCTTGTATTATGTAAAAATAAGTAAATAAAATTACTTCTTTAAATTATATAGTTAAAATTACCAAAAAATAAATTACGTCAGCGTATGTTTTCAGAAAATAGGTATATACTATTTTACTATCATTTTATTGCAGTGGCAACATTGTAGTAGCTTTTTTGGTCTTGAATTCTAGTTTCGAGTATAGTTAAGAGACTTGATAGTCATTGTTTTGGGGGGTCCAGCCGTTAAGCTCTCATTCCGCAAACCGCACGGCCGCGACAGGCTCGATTTTCAAAATTTGGTTGTCCACGACGCTCTCGAAAGGAAAATTAATCATTACTGTCAACGAACTTTCTATAAAATTCAACCTATTTATTCGAATTAAACAAACAATAATAATTCTAATAATAATAATTCTCACAACATCTCATACGTTGACCTGATTCCGTACTAAGTAGCTTAAGCACTTGTGTTACAGATATCAGACAACAGAGGAACACAAATATATACTTAAATACATATATTACAAACAAAGTACGTAGTAATAGACTAACTAGATAGAATTAACTAACTAACTAACTAGGTTGGCGCAGCGACTCATAGTGAATCTTGGCCTCCGATAATAAGAGCCTCCATCTTGGTCGATCCTGCGCCACCTCCTGCCGTCATCTGCCGGGAGTCCGCGCAAGTTTTTTTCGATCCCATCCTTCCATCGATATCTCGGACGGCCGACTGGCCTTTTGCCATTAGGACGTCCCTGATAGATAGAATATAGACTAACATAAATCTATTATTATCACTAAACAATTTTAATCGCAACAGTAGGCTTTAAAAAAAACATGAACATCGCGACCGAGCGCGTCGCGAACAAAAAAAATTTGAAACTCGAGCGCGTCGCAGCCGAGAGACTTACGTAATGAGAATGTAACAAGCTGGATCTGTTTTGAGTAAAACAAAAAAACCTTGTAGCAAAATAGATTCTCACTGAGTCATAATTCCTCCCTCATCACCCTTACTTTCAATATGGAAACCCTTAGTCCCTTAAAACAAAAGCCTTACCAACTGAATCCACCCAAAAGTCCAAGTTACCTACCTACAGCTTAAAACAAAAAGCCGGACAGATAAAACGCCGGACATCGAGGCAGGACCAAATTCGGCGGGATCGGATGTCCGACCCAGACGATGGTAGATACAAGTCCTTGTTAGACACCCTAGGACCTGTATTGTTAGGGGATGTAATCTCTGAAGTTAGTTTTGAATTAGATGACTGTTAGAATTTGGTTTTAACAGTGTTTAGGGTGCGAACAGCCATTTGATTTATATCAACGTCACAGTCTAAAAGTAACTATAATGTATCAAGACGGGAATTAACACGATATTTATTATGTGATACAACTTTGTGTACTCACATATTTGGCTCGACATTTCGGCTACGTTACAGCAGCCGTGGTCATGAGTGGACTGGCGGAAATATGTGAGTACACAAAGTTGTATCACATAATAAATATCGTGTTAATTCCCGTCTTGATACATTATAGTTATAATGCAACGCGAAAATCTAAAAAAATAGTCTAAAAGTAGCAGGTAGTCAAATTTTATTTCCAAACCAACCAATATGTATATGCTATAGGTACCATCAAGTCGTCGCCTGCGCCCGCCCAGCACACAAATCACTCAGCAGTAACCGACGGATTAGCATACCACATGAATCTTCGGTGGGCATACACAGAATGTATCCTTAACACGACATGGGCTATTTACGCGTGCAAGTGAACTTGCCTGATGCTTGAAGAACAGTTCATGATCGAGTAGCAACGAGAGGGTTAGAATAGTTATTTACGAGATTTCTACCATGTACCTTATTTTTGAGTTTCCGATATTTCGGCACTGTTGCAAGCGCCATGGTCACGGAGTAACTGAAGTTTTTGCGGGTAAGATGTTACTGGCAGACAAAACGGTCTACCCTCCTTCGCAGTCTTTTACTACGCGCACCTGCGGTACCACTGTTCATTAACTCACTATTTTGTCGCACCTTTTCTCGACACACAACACTCACAGTATCTGGCCGCGAAATGACACTTTGTTTAGTTTTAAGGTTATTACATTTTCGAATCACTGGATTCCAGACATTTGACGATTTAAACCCATCCTCACGATTGAATTTTGTTCTTTGTAATTTCTCGTAAATAACTATTCTAATGTTAGTGACCATAAAGTTTAAAACAATATAACGAGAGGGTTTTCAGCCTAGTCCTTGGTTTAGCTGATTCTTCTTCTCAGTCGTATCACGGCTGACAGAGTGGTCGTAGCCAAAATATTCTACTATTTTCTGGCGTGGCCGATGTCTCACGATGTCACAACAGCTGACCCTTTTACAGTTCGATGACGGTTATTTGCTATTTAAACTAACGCTGTTCCCTTTACAAGAGTGTCAGTGCTTTAACATTTCTCATAGAAAAAACATTGTACAGCGTCCCCATGTCAATGTCACTAAATTGCCTTCTGATCTTGGTCAGTCTGTAGGAGCACTCGTGCTAGAGACCATCCAACATTTTCTTCACCTGATTGATGCATAGCATTGGTGACCATTACTTATGATATAGGGGACAGAAGAGCAGACATATCACCTGATGGTAAGCGATTACCGCCACCCATGGACACCTGCCACGTCAAAGCAGTCACAGGTGCGCTAGCGGCCTTTTTAAAAGGAGTACGCTCTTTTCTTGACTATCCACCAGGCCTAGTAGTCCTCTGTTCTGCCTAGGACAACGGACACTCAATGTGTTGTTTTCTGATAGGGTAGACGAATATACGGATAACCTGTTAATAAGCCCGTTAAAAAGCCGTGTGGTCCCCGGCAGAGTAGATTAGGCCACCCTCACTCTTACCGAGGTGTCGTAAAAGGCGACTAAGGTAAAGCTGCTGGCATGATCATCAGCACCCAGAGAAGGAAAACTCTGCATTTATATCAAAACCCTCGCCAACCCGTCTGCCAAGCGTGGTGAGTATGGTAATTACCCCTCATTTGATTGAGGGAGGCCCGTGCCCCAGCAGTGGGGACTTAATGGGCTGACGACGAAGCATGAATAGTAAGCTTTAACTGACAGCCGTTGGAGCCGTAAAGTCCTTGAGTGGAGACCGCGAATCGGCAAGCGTATTGTTGGACGCCCTGCGACAACTTGGGATGATGACATTCGAAAGCTGGCTGGTGTGGGCTGGATGAGAGTGGCCGAAAATCGGGAGCAGTGGCGTGCATTAGGGGAGACCTATGTCCAGCAGTGGACGAGTGTGGGTTGCTGATGATGATGATGGTGAGTAAGCTTTAACTGTCACTAACTACAATACTGGAGGAGATAGAAGTTCCTCGGTCGCTCTCGGTTTTCTCTAGTCTCCTCCCTACTCAAGCAATAACGGAGTTGCCACACAGGCGCATTGCGAGCGTTATCAAAGCGGTCGCTCGCAATCCGCCAGTGTGGCAACTCCCTATGGGAGCGCCTCATCTTGAATCATTCAAGAAGGAGAGAGAGAACTGTCGTATCCTGACGAAAGACGAAGTTGCCAAAAAAGGAAGCTCAAGATTGATACAAAACAGGCACTGGGGCATTTTGATAGTCTAACCAATGTCTACTTAGGGTCGCTGAGTCAGCCAAATAAGTCCCGGTTGCGGTGCAAATTTAACCGGCCAGGCCGAATGAACAGACAAGATTCTAAAATATATTAAAATAAATTGAAAAGAACAAAAAATTGCTATTGAAATATCGACTAACAGAAAAAATTCGACCATGGGAGAGCCACACTTCGGCATGAATGGGCCAGCTCGACCGGAGTGATCCCACAGCCTCACAGAAAACCGACGTGAAGCAGCACTGTCGCGGGTTTCTGTGGACAGCGGCAAGCGCTTACCATCAGGCGATCCATCTACTCCGCCACTACTGCCGCGTATCACATAAAAAAAAGATTAGAGTTGACAGTTTTATGCACAAAATAGAACGCCTGCTGCCTACATCTCGTAGTAAACCGGCCACGTTCACACACACACTTACACACACGCTTACATTCGCACGTACAGGGATCTCGTCATAGTTCGCGTAAAAAAGAGACAGACTATACGGAACGTGTACGGGAGAGACACGATACGTCATACTGTCTAGTGCGTAGATCAACGAAACTCTTCAACAATGTCAGCTAGAACTGAGATTCTGTGTACCTATTTATATGAAATTTCAAATAAAGCCAGGGATTTGGAAATAAGTACTTCATTGTTAACTATTAATCTTCTTAGATCAGTATCAGAAAGAGTAAAAGACACAGTATCTAACACAGTTGTTAGACTTGTTAGATACTGTGTCTTTTACTCTTTGTCGGCCATTCGTCTTCTATCTCACTCTCGCACATTCTATAATTCAAACATGTTCCTTACCATGCATCTACCGATCACCAATCCCACATTTATTTAATGTTTCAAGTGGACTTGCCACTCACCCACTCTCACGACCAAACACACCACCACCTCAAGTACACTCAAACCGAATACTTGCTTACCATTTTACCTTCAACTTCCGTGCATGGGCGACATAAAAACGTTACTGCCGTCCGTGGAATCACGTGTTTAATATTGAAAGCGTGCATGCATGGATTTGACTGACACAATAATGTTGCCAGCAAATTGATTTACCCATATCTATGGCTGATTTGATCTTTTTAGACAAAAACAAAATATGTTTGACCAGTATTTGAAATTAAAAAAATAATAAATATGTAGGTACCTAGTACAGTAGTCAGAATCTCAATCTTTATGATTTAATCGTTAACTAGAAACTGACTGTAAGTTTATTACATGCATCTACTCGGCTGTAATATCCTAGACATCATCGTTGCTTGCCATCAGGTGCAATTGTGGTAAAAAAATGGTAACTTTATTTGCGGTAAAAAAATGAGGAGTTTCGTGGTTTGCAACTCTAAATATTTACAAGTACTTACTACAAAAACATAGGGCTAAGATGTTACTCAAGGCTTAAGTACTGCTAAGCTATGGTATGCTTGCTCGTTAAGCTACGTTTCAAGCAATTAAATTAGGGATCGAACGATTGTAGGATCGACGGCTGGATTAGCCTCTTTTATATTGTTTTAGATAGATAGATAGATAGATATACTTTATTGCACAAAATACACATCTTAAGTACTAGGCATTACAGAAATTTTGTGTACAATTTCGGCGGTCTTATCGCTGAAAGCGATTTCTACCAGACAACCTTCGGGTAAAGGACATTTGATAGTAGAGAAGGGGTAGGGGGTGCAATATTCAATAAGAAAAAAAAAAGAAACTGTAAATGTTAAAATATAACTTATAACCCTAATACATAAATAAAATACAGTATTATAAAGTAATAAATAAGTTTTATATAATTTTTTACTGATTTTGATATATAATTGTTTTTTTATACGTATTGTCTTTGTTTAATGTCTTATGTCTGATAAAGTACCAAAATACATTGTTTTGTTAATATCAGCAACTTTTTGTTAGCATCCCATTCATCATCATCATCAGCCCATTTAAGTCCCCACTGCTGGGGCACGGGCCTCCCTCAATCACATGAGGGGTAATTGCCATACTCACCACGCTTGGCAGACGGGTTGGCGAGGGTTTAGATATAAATGCAGAGTTTTCCTTCTCTGGGTGCTGATGATCATGCCAGCAGCTTTACCTTAGTCGCCTTTTACGACCCATCGACGAGCATCCCATTGCCAGTGCTTTATTACAGTTATATACCAATCGCCACAATTTGCATGCAGGCAAAGATAGCCTAACACCTAATTTACTGATTCTTTTGGAGTCTGTCCAATGACAGAAGCACATAACCTGTCCTGATGTTTTCAAGATACGGAGTTTCGCTCACGAAGTTCCAACGCCGATCATCATCTTAGCGTGTCTTTCCCAGTTGCATCCAAAGCTGTCACTTCAGAGCCCAAGATACGCTGGTACCATGATCCAAGGTTTGAGAGCACTTCTCGGACGACTGCTATCTGACCTTCTTAGCACTTAGACAGACAGACCAACTGGATCATGGTTCATCATTCATTCATTTCAACCAGTAGACGTCCATTGCTGGACATAAGCCTCCCCCAATGTTCTCCACACAGATCATGGAGTATCCTTACACGTTCTGAATTTGCCGAAATGTGTAGGTTTCCTTACGATGTTCCTTCATCGCCGATCTATTGGTAATACGCACATAGACTTGGACTTGCATGCTCAGATTCAAACCTATACTACAATCTCCCGTTAAGAAAGCGCAGATTTTTCTCCACTGGTCTGCTCATTTTTTTTCTGAGACGGATCAGCTCATAGTAAGCGATTGCCACCACCCATGGACACCCGCAACAACAGTAGAGTCCCAAGTGCTATGCCAACCTTTTAACCCTCCGTCCCGGATTGGGCCTCCGGTACTCTTACTCACGCAGTGAAACACAGCAAAGACGCTGTTTCTCATATAAAAAAAAATTCAAGAATGTAAGTAGTTAGTAAAAAGTCGGCTGCACACAGGAAATACGTAACGAAACCCTTGACTACCTACATTTGGCTTCTTCCCTCCTGGGACGCTATGACAAAGGCTCTGTGATAGTCCAAACACGAAGGTATATGAAAAGTACCTACGCGACGAATGTACCTGTACAAACAGGGCATTCGATTATTTTGCTCTCCAGTGTATAAGAAATGATTTTACAAGGAAAGTTTAATATTCTCAGCATGGGGCTTTGTCGAGAAACCATATGCCACATGGTGTAATTAAGATATATTATGTACTTTTGGTAACGTTATTATTTGTATATGCTGTTTTAAAATCATGAGTTACTTTTAATATACAATCGGCTCCAAAAAGATGTAGGTATAGTACCGCATTGTCATAATAGCAACTTTTTATACAAAAGGTTATACCTTACGCCAAAGGTCGTGGGTTCGATCCCCACTCTGGACAAACATTCGTGCGATGAAACACTTGTGTTTGTTCGGTGTCTGGGTGTAATATATGTATTTAAGTATATATTTGTGTTCCTCTGTTGTCTGATCTGTAACACAAGTGCTTAAGCTACTTAGTACGGAATCAGGTCAACGTATGAGATGTTGTGAGAATAATTATTATTATTGTAACAAGATACCTACTAACGTACACTATACCTACATACTATACTTAAATGGGCTGATGATGATGATGATGATGAAGTGAAAGAATCTTGAAAGTGACTCTTTTTAGCTAGGCAGAAATGTCGTTTTCATCTTTTGTAAATTATCAAATTTAATACTCAATGCTTTTTTTTGAAAACCTATGTCTTATATACCTAAGCGTTGTCTATTAAAGCACGATTAATAATGGAACAGTACATAGCATTAATATTTACTTTGAAATTTAAGAAATGTTTATATGGAAAACACAGCTTCTCAGAAAGCTAATGAAACATATAAATCCAGTGGGATCTGACCAAATTTTACACTCTTGTTTGAAAGGCGCAAATTCCTATGCACTGGGTTAACAAGCCATATCTTATTACCAGTAAAAGAAATTCATTGACAAACAGTCCCAATATCATTTTCCGTGAACTATTCAACTCGTAACGAATGTAAGAAAATAAATAAAACAGAGGGTGAAGCCCAAGGGTAGTATATCGCGAAAATCACACACACATGCCCACACAAACAAGATTGTCATATGCGGACGGGCGTGTGGCGTGTGGGGGAGGTGTGTGCGTGATCTGAGACAGGAGTTGTCAAACTGTAACGAGCTAGACCCCATTTAAGAAAGAAAGAAAGATTTTATTATTATTGAAAATAGCAACACGATACAAACATCAGTTATACACTTAGGCTAACCTTATCTTAGCGCGTGAATTCCCAGGTGCGTCCAAAGTTACCACTCTGGAGCCCGGAATACGCTTGGACATTGATTCTTGATTTGGGAAGTCTGGTAATTACAATGAAGTGGCTGTCGTCTGACCTTCACAACCCTTTAACACTAGACCAACAGAATCATGGTTAAACGTTTCAGAGACTATCCGTAACGTGCAGATTTCCTCACGATGATTTCCCTCAATGCCGAGTATTTTTTTTTATGCTAGAGGTGACAAACGAGCAAGTGAGTCACCTGATGGAAAGTAATCTTCACCGCCCATGGACATCGCGAAATCAGAGAGATCGCGAATGTGTTGCCGGCCTTTTTAAAAAGGAGTACGCTCTTCTCTTGAAAGTCCCTAAGTCGTAGCCGTCGGGAAATACTCCCGAAGGCAAACCGTTCCACAGAACTGAAGTACGTGGTAGAAAGTTCCGCGAAAAACGCACAGTATTAGACCGCCATCCACGGAGATGATCGGAATGGAATGACAATCGCTTGCGTGTGGTTCGATGTAGGAATTCAGCTGCATGGAATAGATCAAACAGTTCCTCAGAGCACTCCCCATGATAGATGCGGTTTGTAATGGTAGAAATACGCACATAGATTTTAAAAATCCAGATGTGCATGCGCAGATTCGAACCCAGACCCTTCCGTATGGCAAGGCGCATTCTTATCCACTGAGCCACCATCGCTCTAAGACTTATTTAAGTATATGGGCGTAAAGGCCCCCAGTTTGAGAACCTCAGATCTAAGCCTTTACTTTCGTGAGTGTGCGGTGTTTCTTTACGGCTGATCTGTAGCTTTCCGTGTGTGGGTGTACTTAGGCGCTCACAAATGCAATTCTGTTAAGGGCATGCCTGACTTGTGCTCAAGTATTTTGTAGATTGAATTCAGTTTTACAACTACATGTTTCGTAGTTGGTAAGATCCTTGGATTTGTCGAACGAAATCTAGGGTTTAACTTTTTATAGCAACTATAAAGTTTTGCATCGCGATTTTCTTTCGTAGTTTCTTAGACAGATTTGCCATGGTTTTTCAATAGTTTTAGTCTATGACATTAGGAATTGGAAACCTTAAATTAATGTGTTATAAATCTTGGATCGGCAAACAATGCTACGATACACCAGCAGTGTCGTAGCATTGTTTGGCGGCTGTCTGCTACGAATTTATAACTGCGATTTGTGTTATCTACGAAGACACTTGCTGAAATTTGATTTCGATGAGTTTTGCAATTAGTTATGACTTTCTACTTAATCGTTAAAAAGTAAAGTATCAGCCTATAGCTGTCTCCACTGCAGGGCAAAGGCCTCCATCATAGAAATCAAGTCATCGCTACTATGATGGGATTAGGCTTAATCATCACGCTTGCCAAATGCGGATTGGTGATCACAAACCCGAGCTATGTTCTAAAAATTCGAAACACTGTTTTTGCTCGACCCAGGAATCGAATCCAGGACCCCAAGATCACGGCCCGGTACTTAAACCACTAGACCAATAGGGCAGTCAGCAGTGGGACAGTATCTTTAAACCCCCCTTCCCCCGGATTAGGCCTCCGCTACCCTCACTCACGCAGCGAAACACAGCACCGTGCTGCTTCACGTTTTCTGTGAGGCCGTGGTATCACTCCGGTCGAGCCGGCCCATTCATGCCGAAACATGGCTCTTTTACTGTCGAATCCTATGCTTTCCTTCCGTATAGAAATATAACGAAATTATTCATCTTTATGGCTTTCAGGGTGATATTCTCGGTAGCGTCCAAAACGATACTTTGTTGTGATGTTTGGACCACGATCCATGATTTCTTGGTGAGTCTGGTATTTACAAATTTCTTGCTATATTCTGTCAAAACAAATGTCTAAGTTTCAAGTTATGCCAACACCAAAAACCACTTAATCTAAGTACTCTATGAATTACTACTTGTCACTCCAATATTAACTTGTGGCCCTTACATTTTCGTACATCAAACCGATCCATCACGCTTCCCCTTAACACTACACACGCATGAAGGTTCCTCGCCCAAGTATTAGTGTGACTTCTATTCAATCTCCTTACGTTCCATTTCGCTGGGACATTTGATCCCGTCCCTTTCCCCCACCCCAACGCTGCATATATCCATCTCCCTCACCTAACGGGCTTAGGACCGTGTGATATATTGTATTGGATGGATTTTTCGTTTCTTGAAATGGAATTTCCTCCAAGGTTCGTACCTGCCTGGATGTTAGATCAAACCACAATTTCCGCGCACTCATTTTCGTGGATTCGGTTAAGTGACATTTCACACGTAGAGTTCACCGGTGGGTGTGCAATTTCCTTTATTTAGATTCGATTGGTTGGTAAATATTAAATTGTACGGTGTCAGATTGGTTGTACAGTGCGACAAGTCTGAGCTTGATGGCTTGTCTTCTTAAACTGTCAAATTAATGACACTGTTTTTGACATAACGTTATGAAAAATAGTAACCCACCCTCAGGACTTGATTTTTTTTATGTGATAGGTAGCAGACGAGCAAACGCATCACTTGGCGATTGCCGCCGCCTATGGACACTCGCGACATCGGTGCCGTCGGCTTCACTCACGCAGCGAAACACAGCACAGTGCCGCTAGACGCCGGTTTTCTGTGAGGCCGTGGTATCACTCCGGTCGAACCGGCCCATCCATGCCAAAAAAAACTGTCATAATTCTAAACTGCACCAATAGATAGCGCTGGATGTCGATTACATAAGCCTTGTAGTTGAATATGGAATTTATCTCTTTATAAAGTAGATTTACATTAAAACACTACTATGTCAATGCAATTTTTTGGACATAACTGCCCATCAGCAGAACTCTGACTCAGCAAAACCAGGACAACTAGGCGCTAATTGCGCTTAATCAAAATATGTGTGCTGCTCAACAATTTCATACAAATATATATTTTCAGGAGGTCATTTACCCTAGTCTATATCAGCTGAATACAGATATGCAAACCTATTGAATGTTTATTTTTTTCATAAATCTAACAACAACAATATCTTGACTGGATGTCTTTTGAAGTCACGGAACAATAATGCTATTTCACAAAAAAAGTACTTCAATCTACGAGACAAGCCTTCAAATTCCAAACAGAACGCTACCAACCGTCAGCCAGACAACAACCCTCGGAATAATCTAAAAGGAAGCCCGAACCCTCAGGGTATTCCAGAAAATTGGAGCCTCCAAAGAATATATTTTGAATTTTTATTATGTACTATTTTCTATTCGTCTCAAGGTAACCCTTCCCACAGGGGCTTCAAATACGGAGACATTCTATAGGTGTGGGTGGGGGGGAGGCCTCCCGTTTCCCGATGGGGTGCCCCCTCTGTCCCATCTCATCCTACTGTGAAGGATTTACCAAGTAGCACGTGTAATATACATTTGTATATAAAAACACTCATTCTTGACGGATATTCGTGCATAATTCGCTACGGTATCTTCGGGGCCTAATAAGGGCATTGCTTGGGTCGACACGATCTGCTGATCCTCTGTCAATTTGAAGGTTTAGAAGGGATTTTGAGGTTAAAGGTTTAATATGCTGGTTACAAGGATTTTTAGTCAAACTTTGGGTATGCAAAAACTACCAACAGATTTATTTGATTCATAAATTAACCATTGTTTTAAGAAAGGAGGTAAATATATCCATAACTGAATGTGAAAACATAAATTAGAATGCGATGTACTATAACAAACACTTTTGAGACAAGGACAAATAATATGGCTCTCTTTGTATTATCATTTTTAAGTTAAATTTAATGCTTTCGTGATGAAAATTTAGTTTTTGCCGACTATTCATTTCTTATTGAAACTAATGTAAAAAATATATGACTTTCATTGTAATTTAGAATAGCATCAAAGTAAAACTCTATATTACTTGTAACTAAATTCTTATGATTCCTCAGATATTTAAAGATTTATTTGAACCTCGCATACCAAATGTACAGAAAAACAAAAACTCGGCCATTACAAAGCATTCAAACACCGAACACTTTTCCGTTCCTTCCTCGGGCAAAGGCGTACGAATCACAAATCCATTTACGTAGGTAGGTAGTAAGGTAATTTACGTTATTGTAGATGTCTGATATTAGACTATCGACCAATAAGCTACGTCTCGATATTGTGATTGTAGTTTATTGAGTTTCGACACAGCCGCCATTTTTGTTTCGAGTACCAATAACTGAACGTTTTATTGGTTTTTACTTCTTCGGTGAATTTAAATGATTGTTTGACATAACATACAGACAGACAGACAAGCAAACAAAATCAGAGGGGAGTACTATGACTTTAAATTATAATAATCAAACTGATTTGTCTTCGATATACCAACTCATAACATATTTTTTCATTTGCTGCCTTCCGCTTGCGCCCAAGTTTCTCTGTAAAAACCTATATTTTTGCACCCTTATTTTTAAAAGCTTTTATTTAACTTCACTTTTGTATGTTTGTATGTTTACAAATATTGCAAGAAGGATTTTTCATTGCATGAATAGTCTTTATTTTATTTCATTGTAGTTTAATCAATCGTTATTCAAGTTTGAGAGGTGTTTTTTTTAATATTTCACCCTATGTTTGTTAGAGAACAATGTTCATATTCCAATTATACGAAGTATCTTTAAAGTATTAATTAAAATAAGGGTGCGTATTTTTATATCAGACACCAGCACATGCTTCGACCTAACCTCAAAATAAAAATGTTATTGGTAGGTAAGTATGAGGATAAGAACGAATTAATGGTCTCTGATCTGTGTGAGAGACGCCATCAGCTATAGTAAGGTTACTTAATAACCGTTAATCTATTCAATTTCTTCATCCAGCCCTCATCGAAAAAGTTTCGTGTAGAACCAAACTCAACTTGAAACCTATGTGGTTGCTTGTACATACAACAAAGTGTGTCAAATCCAAATCTCCTTATCTATAGTCTTCCAGACTGCCTCCAAAGTACCCGACAAAGGGGGAATTAAAATCATAATTTCCCAACGACCTTAACCTTCAACAGCCCCCCAAAATCAACAAGTGACAAAATTACCCGCCCAAATCGCTTGTTTAACGCTCCTTAATTCCTTAGCCAAAACCCCCCGTCTGCAGACTCATTACGCCGGGGGGCTAATAGACCCCGACCTACCTCAACGCGCGCGTTCCACATTTAAAATTAACCCGGAAACGGAAGACAAGAAAGTGAAGGAGAAAATAAATGAGTGTTTGAGAGTTCGCCCGGGGCGTTTGTTCCATATTTAAAAAACGGCGGGAGGAAAGAAGTGCGCGTAAGTAATGGCGACGGTGTCATACAACATGGCGAGTGGCGGAAGATTTTCTTTTTTCGTGTTTTTTTTCGGCCAGTTTTCTTTTATTTTCTTTTGGGCGTCTAAAAAAGGGAGTAGTGTTTTGTAATGGGTATTTTGACTACTACAGTGCGAAGTATTTTATGCGAGAAATTGTATACAGTGCAGTTTTTATTCAAATTAGTGACGTTATTCTTGACATTACCTCTACTATAGAACATTTTCAGTACAACGCTCTCGTCAGTTTAGTAAAACCTTTTTTTTCTAGGAAGGAAGGCAAACGAACAAGCCAGTCACTGCTGGCAGCTACCTCTGCCAACGCATTGGGTTGGCCATTTAAAGAGGTAACGCTGCCAGCATTCTGGGCGCGATGAGTAGCGGGGCAGATGTTTCATCTCATCCATCATCTCTTGTAAATAGCATTCCTCTTTTTGTTTATTTTTAGCATTCTGTAAATAAATATTTTACCTTTAAGGTTGACTTAGGTGAATTTCTTAATCATTATGTTATATTTAAACTAATACTAACGTCCTCCTTAAAAATGATTAGTAAACCTTATCTTGACGTAGATGCTCACCAACGCCATCACCTGTAGCCGACAAACAATACATTTGGCCTCATCGTAATCATCAGGTGAATTAAAAACTGATAATTTTTTTACCTTCAAAAGCTGAAATCTTTTGATCTTGTCATTTCTGATCATTCAAAAAAAGATCATTGAGCCAACTGTATAAAAACCCGTTATATACAGTTGGCTCAAAAGATATTTTTATCTTGGAGTTAAAATAAACTGATAAAAAGAATAAAATAGGCATGGCAAAGCTTTAGAGATCACTTTCTTAATTCATTTAAAAGAGGGAATTGGTATCAAACTTTTTGTCATCAAAAATTTTAACTGATTCTGTTAACGTGATTTCGAGTAAAAAAACACAACGAGAGTCCTAGGGGGTTATATTTTCATCCTAGATAAATAGCATTCTGGGCACGATGCGTAGCGGGGCAGATGTTTCATCTCATCCATCATCTCTTGTAAATAGCATTCCTCTTTTGTTTATTTTTAGCATTCTGTAAAAAAATATTTTACCTTTAAGGTTGACTTAGGTGAATTTCTTAATCATTATGTTATATTTAAACTAAGACTAACGTCCTCCTTAAAAATGATTAGTAAACCTTATCTTGACGTAGATGTTCACCAACGCCATCACCTGTAGCCGAAAAACAATACATTTGTCCTCATCGTAATCATCAGGTGAATTAAAAACTGATAATTTTTTTACCCTCAAAAGCTGAAATATTTAGATCTTATCATTTCTGATCATTCAACAAACTCAAATCACCCGTCATATACAGTTAGCTCAAAATATATTTTTATCCTGGAGTTGAAATAAACTGATATAAAGAATAAAAAAGGCATGGCAAAGCTTTAGAGATCACTTTCTTAATTCATTTAAAAGAGTGGGGAATTGGTATCAAACTTTTTGTCATAAAAATTTTTAACTGATTCGGTTAACGTGATTTCGAGTAAAAAAACACAACTCAAGAGTCCTAGGGGGTTATATTTTCATCCTAGATAAATATTCGTGTAATTAACACTTGTTTTTTTTGGGATTTGTTATATCCAAATACTTTAAGGTCCGTGCTTTTGTTTGCTAGTAAATTACAATTTCTTGTAATATAATTTGTGGCACCGTGCACAAAAAAAAACTTAGTCTTACATTGTTACATTCTTAGGCTTGGGACATAGGGTTTGAAATGTATTTTGGTTAGTTGAGGAAATACATAGGTCCTTACCAAACATTGATTTTCAGCTTCAACTTTATTGAAAGTTTTATGTGCTTCATACTTCGTTTAATAATTTTGGCCACACGACTAACAAAACGGTCAGGAACAATGGAAAGCTGGTTTCCAAAACTATTTGCCCCAAAAACCGACACAAACTCCAACTTTCAACAACAATAGTAACTGTCCCACTTACACTTTCATCCCCCGTCCCACAAATGGAAATTTCCCCGGGAAAGTCCAATCAAACTTTCACTATCGCATAATACCATCCCAAGGCGGTATAATTAAACGTTTCATGAATGGGCGGGAGCGAGACGGCGAGTGTGGAGCGGGACAAAATCGTCTGCGAGCGAGTAATCAGTTTGTAAGCGCAAATTATGGAGGGACGGGGATGGAACATGGAATTAGTCCGTCAACAAGGTCACAGAGTGTAAATTTCGAACGCGGGATGCGTTCCGGGATTGTGCGAGTTTTCCGTTAAACAGCTGATCTGTGGCGTGTTTTGTTTTCGGTGATGAATGGAATGGCATAAAGATAGTGTATTGTTTTTGTGGATTTCTTTTGACTTGAATTATGACGAAAGGCTTAACTTAGATACTTTATTAACGCCATGAAGTTTTATCATGATCAACTTGAACTTATGTTTAAACTAATGTTTAAATTTAAATACCTGAGTCCTGGTTTCACCATTTACTGGATAAGTCTCACATGGCTGCCACAATCACATTTAAAATAAATGTTTTGTGTAAATTGTCTTTGAGGACAGAATACCTATACCGACTTTAATTAAATGTCTGACTTAAGACAGTTAAAGATTGAGCTTAAAGATAAGAGACAGTAAAAATCAGAACTCTCCTAAAACTATTCGAAGATATTTAAAATACCTACCTATCAACTGGACGCGATCCAAAATAAATGAAGTGAAAAATAATATTAATGGATTTTTTTATAACACTGGCCGGCAAAACCAAAATCACGAAACGAATGAAAAAAGATACTGGGAATTGAACTAACAGAGTCACAAATTGTTTGAATTCTGCATAAAGACGTTCGAAGATTGAATTTTTTACTATTGATTCATCAGATAGGTACCTACTGTTGTTCCAATATTAGTTCCATTTTCAATTTGTTTTGTTTTGAGTTTTCCCAAAAAAACCTTTGTTTTATATATGAGGAGTTCATGCAATGAAATAATAATTATAGGTATCTAATTTACTTATCTATACCCAAGCAGAAACGGCGCTATCTAAAGCGATATTTACCGGTACAATTTTTCAAATCAAGGATCATTAGAACACAAAAATCCTTTCGACTGGGTGATTGAAAATAATGAGTATTATTTAGAAATATCAGGTAAATAAAGGTTCCACTAGGAACATGATTCTTTTACAATTTACTGTTTTATTATTCTGAGTAAGTTAAACAGTGCTGTGTAGGACTAATCGTCGATTACTAAGGTATCACATAGTTCAAGACTCTAAAAAGACAGCAAATGAATAGCTTCAAAATATCAAAGCAGTTCTCAAAAGAAGATCAATGAAACAAATTGGACATGACATCATTTTGCTCGTAGCTAGTAGCCTGCAATTTCCGACTCCAGTTTAAGCAATTACTACAAATACGTGAAAAGGAACGTCTCTATAATAAACCAATAAAAAAAACTTGCCAAAAGACTTTTACGCTAGAACGGAACGCACCGTTTTTCTGGAAAGAGCAAACCGACAAATTACAAATGGAAACAAAACGGGACGCGAGCGACAAAGGAAAAAATCGAACGCCGTGAAAATTTGAATAAGGAATCATTTCTTTTTTCCGCTTTTTTTATTCCTTTTTTCATTCACTGTCAATCATTTGTCTGAGGCACGGCGAATCGTTATTTTCTTTGTTGATGGATGGGATACGTTTTCCTTGGCAGGATCCCCCTTGTGTTATGGGTGTAGCTTGGATGTAGTGTGAGATTTGGTAGTTCATATTTCATTATTTTTATCGAGTGCTTGGGCACACGGGGAAGCGAACAAAGGCATGTTTCCTTGAAAATGTTTTTCCAGGAAAATTGGAACACTCGTACCAATACAAAGTATCTACAGTACTCGTACAAGTAACGTACTGACATTTTTATCCGAACTTGTATATATAGACACATATTAGGTACAATATTGGATAAATTAATGGATAAAATTTTATGTAACCATTTGAGTGATGGCAGACCAGTGGATAAGAACATGCGCTTTTCTAAAGTGAGGTCGTAGCTTCGAATCCGAACGAGCATATTTAGATTTTTCAAATCTATGTCCGTATATAAAACGACATGAATCAGTGTTAGTGAACGCTGCCTCTGGTACAAGGATTGCGGATTTGATCCCCCCAGAGTACAAACATTTGTGTGCATGAACATTTCCGTTTGTATTGGTCTGGGTGTTTTCTATATATTAAGAGTATGTGTTACAAAAGAAAAGTATTTAATGTTTATATTTGTTATAATTCCGCTGTTTTTTCTGATATCCGTAAAACAGGTGCTTGAGCTACCTATCTCGGATCAGATCAATGTATGTGATGTTGTGAAATATTAATTAATTTATTTAAAACTTATATAAAAATAGGTATCTAGATAAAATACCCATATGACTGATGCACAGCAGTTTTCCAAAGACTATTCCATCTATGGGTTGGCAAAGCTCCTTGGCAGCGGTTTGCTATGGGCGGCCGCAGTCACGCCTGATGCATTGGCATCCGTACATCCGCCATTAATGGCGATATTTCTTGTATCGATATTGCCAAATGTAACAATAATATTTTCGGAAAAGTATCTTTTTTTCCTTGTCTTGTAAGACAAGGAGATACACTGTCTCCAAAGCTCTTTACATTAGTTCTAGAGAACGTTTTTAAAGAACTGTCACCAGACTGGAAGTAGCCCAGAGGGCAGTAGAGAGAAAGCTGGTAGGAGAGACACTAATAGACCGCAAAACAAAAAATGGCTTTTGAGAGCAAAGCAAAGTCGCAGATGTGAAGCAGAAGGCGAAGAGTGGCACACTTAAAGTGGAGGTGGGCAGGACATGTCGCCCGCAATGAGGCATCATGGTGTAAGCGTCTTCTCGAGTAGAAGCTGTGGGAAAATAAACACCCTCAAGGAAGACCTCAGATGCGCTGAAGGGACGACGTGAAAATAGTGGCTGGCTCAAACTGGATGCAAAAAGCTCAATTCCGGAAGGAATGGAAAATGCTGAAGGAGGCCTACACTACAATAGTTGAAACAGGCTAAAGAAGAAGAGATCTTTTTTTTTTGTGATAGGTGGCAGACGAGCAGACGGATCACCTGATGGTAAGCAATTGCCGCCGCCGATTGATACCCGCGACACCAGTAGAGTCACAAGTGCGCTGCCAACCTTTAAACCACCTTTTCCCCCGGATTGGGTCTCCGGTACCTTTACTCACGCAGCGAAACACAGCGCAGTGCTGCTTCAAGCCGGTTTTCTGTGAGGCCGAGGTATCACTTTGGTCGAGCCGACCCATTCATGCCAAAGCGTGACAAATATAAAAATAATATTTCCCGAAAAGTATCTATATATGTTTCACAGCCGAATTGCACATTTAAGTTTCTATGATGCCTAGTTTTTTAAGTTGTGTATTTTGTGCAATTAGGTATATCTATCTAAAAAAAACTTCAGTGTCACTTTGCCTCGGTGGCGCAGTGGTTAGTGGGTCGCACTTTAAAGCGACGGCTGTGCAAGAGGTCCCGGGTTCGATCCCCAAAAAATTGTACCTAAGTTTTCGGTAAGAAATTCTTAGTTTCATTATTAGACAGCCCGGAGTCTGGAAGTTGGCGGTCTTGTACCCCCGTGCCTCGGAAAGCACGTTAAGCCGTTGGTCCTGCACCCAATCCCTCTCTGGTCGTGTTACAGTAGTGTCCCATCGGAATATGAGGGTAAGGGAATAGAGAGTGCACTTGTGTTTGCGCATACACTTGAGCACTATAATATATCCTGCGTACGTGGCTGATCGTTGAGATTGGCCGCCGTAGCCGTAATCGGTTGGAGGATATTAATATCTATCTATCAAAGAAACTTTATTTTATACTGTAGTGATTATACTGAATCTTTGTCTGATATCTGTAACATAAGGACTTCAGCTACTCAATACAGAATCAGGTCAATGTATAAAATGAGATGTTGTAAACAAACCGTTACGGAAAAGGCCACAAAATCAGCCTATACATACATCTTCCGCATTACATCAGAACCCGACCTTATCCCATCTTATTGGAATACTGCTAGTCATGCAGATTGGTATCCGGGCGACATGGAAATTCGATGTTTTCTTTATATACCACATTACCTATTCTGAAACGTCCTTTGTATTTGGTTAAGGCGTGTTTACATTATAGCGATGTTCGTGGGAATTCAAAGTCCGCGTCTCGATTCGACGGCGGGTGGGAAAATAGACGGAATAAAAAATGGTAAGAATTCTAATGGTACGTTCTGAAGGTGTATTGGTTAAGGGTTGTCTATTTGGCTTGAATGGGTAGATGGCTTACTTAAAAGTGCTAATTCGCAATTCCGGTGCAGTTAAAAGTGCGTAATAAGCATACTTTTATTGGATTGGGCCTCCCTTGTATTCCCTTCTAGTATTGGGCCTCTGGTGCCCTCACTCGCCCGCGAAAGATTTTTGTATCAATGTAGTGCCAGACAAAGGTATTTTTTTTAAGTTATAGGGGGCAGACAAGTACACGGATCACCTAAGGGATAGCCACCGCCCATGAACACTCTCAACACTAGTGAAGTTACCAGTGCTTTTAAAAAGGAGTAACTATAACCTTTTCTTCAGGGTTTGAAGGTCGTATTGGTATGGAATGCGACAGTCGAAAAGTAATCCTAAAGTTCGCGCTACCAAAGAATTGATTGGCGCCACTCCTGTCACGTCAACATTCAAATTCGAGCTTTGTTGATATAGACACAAGTCTCAAATTTCAGTTCTGTGTTTTGCTGGCGCGGGACTTCTTTCCTGGCGCGTACTCTAATTTGCAAGTACTATACCTTTTATTAAACACTGACGATGCTTCCACATTGCCAAGAATCCAACACTTCCTCCATCACTCATTAGCAACAACGTTCAATCAAACGGCTGTCACATCACCTATCAACATGTTATGTCAGTGTCACTTCGCATTCTCGTCGTGCGACAAATTATAATAAATCGCAAATCGCATTATCCATTTGCGTTAATCTACGATGCGGTGCACACTCCTCATCGGCGGGGACGTGAGCGAAAAGTTAAAGTAGTTAGAAAGCGTTTTAGATGGCGTGAGTGGCTATGTGTTGGGGAGCATTTTGATTTGTGGAGACTCAAAATGTACAGATACTTACTCCGCTGGCTCTCACGCACAATGGAACAAGTAGGAGTCTAAGTGCGGAAACTGTAGTCCACTTTACTTAGCTCAGCGACTACAACAGATTCCGAAACAAAAAATCGCCGATTCAGATCGCAGATTAGTCACAAATATGTCTTTCCAGCAACACCTAACTCGGCGTAAGCGTCAGCCCACGGGTCAGCCTTAGTATGCCTTCCTTCACGAGAACATCTTCGTCTGACCTCTCTAGATGGCCGAAGACCGTGCACTTTGGTTTTGCTATTGATATTGCTCACGCTGATTGATGTTCAGCGCTATATGTATCAATTTCGGTAGACACTATACAAACAGTTTCTTCCAAAAGCCAGCCATGGATGTGTGATCCCTTGGATATTGTAAATGACCAACAGGAGACCAGATCAACTGAATCATGGTTTCACTTTCTGAATCATTATCTCAACACTTTATCAGTATCCACCAATTTGAGAAAGCCCAAAATTTACAGGTTTCCACTGCTGGGCAAAGGCCCCCCCTAATAGCCTCCCATGCTCCCTATTAGTTGCCAGTCTTTGCCAGTTACGGGAATATTGGTCCAGGTCGTCACGCCATCTCTTTTTCGGCCTGCCTCTTGGACGACGGCCATCTACAGGCTGCCATTTCGTGACAACATGGGTCTCCGGGTGCATTCTAACAGTATGAGCAGCCCAGTTCCATTTCTCCGGGTGCATTCTCACATAATTATATATACACATAGATTTGAAGCTGTATTCTCGAATTCTAACTTAGAAGGCGCACGTTATCCACCATCGCTGTACTTTTTCTATCCAATACCCAGCACTGTTCTTCTCTCATACAATTTTTCTCCACAATTCTTAGTTACATTGCGATCGGTTGGCGTCACGTACCTGACGTGACCGGCATGGCGTTGGATTCCGCTCTTCAGCAAATATAACTGGATTGTGACTGGAATAAGCGGCAATTGTTGCTGCAGTGTGTACCAAGCTTTAGTTAAGGGTACCTTTTATTGTTTTGATAGGCATTTTATTAAGAAAAAACATACAGTCGAACATAGAACCTCCTCCTTTTTACCCGAGTACGGCGAAGCCAAAAAGAAGGGTTATGATTTTAGCGGTCTATGTATGTAAGTATGTTTGTATGTTCCCCAATTCTATCCTATACTACCCAGCCGATTTTTTGAAGTCTGCAATAAAAAGGTATTCTTCGAAATAGTAAGGCTTTGGAAACATTATCGACTTTTTAATACAGACTGTAGTGTTAATGTTATTTTTAATGTATGAGAATAATATCGAAATTTCACAAAAAAAAGGATTAACTTACGACTTCTGACAGATTTTTTTGCCAACATAGAGCTAGATGATGTTGAAATTCTCTATTCAATGTTGGCGGTTTATATTTCCTTACTTTTACTTAAACTTAAATGATTAACAAAGCACTTTTCAAAATGGAAACTATTATAGTGTTAAACGAAACAATATACCTAAAAATATTTGATTAAAAAGTTCCAGTAATGCTTTTAGTATTTATTAATTTGAGTATTTTTTTTAAGATTAGCGGTACGTTAGCTATATTCGTAACCGTCCAATTATTTTAGGTGAATCATCTACTCTTTTATTATCTCCAATTTAAAAATAGATTGTTTCTTGCAACATGAATTATTGTTATCACTGTACCAACCTATTTAACTAGACCCATTCATTTGTGATTCAATTGCGCCACATTCTGCCTTATTCAGCTCCTCGTAACTTCTAATACGATTGTCCCCTCACCTTATTAAGTTCCCAAATACCCCAAACCTAATCCATGCACGCTCAAAATCTCATAACGCCCTAACTCTCGAAATAGAACAAGAAAAATCATAACACAGCCAAGTACGCGATACATTTCTTCATATCCGCTATATTCCGAATGAAAAATGCGCAAAGAGTTGACTGCTCCAAGGAACTCTTACCCCTTGGGGGGTAACTAAAACCGAGAAAGGGACACAACCATATACGAGAAAGGGAGGGGAGCTAAACCCGAAAAGATGGATGGTACACACAATGTCACCGACGCTATGCTAAAATTGTATATTTTATATTCAGTATAAAAAGCTCCACAACATACGATATTAAAGAGGCCGCACATGGAGCTACAGTAGTTATATTGTGCTGGAATTTAATCTTGTGGAGACATGGGATGAGTACTAAAGTAAAGGATTATATTGGAATGTCTCGGATTTTCTGATTTCATATGGATTTTTGCGAAAATACTGGGCGTTTTTGAGGATGTTATGAGTTTCAGCTTCAACAATTTGATATTGGTTATAGAATTTGTATTTGCGTTGTGTTATTAAATTGTGGAATTTCTGTGCATTTTTCTTGTTATTTTTTGATATAAGAATAAGGAAGTCTAATGAACCTTCAAAAGCAGAGCGTATTCTTTTTTGAAAAATGTGTTAACATTAGCGATCTTTCTAATTTCGCAGATGCTCATGGGCGGCGTTGATTACTTACCATCAGGTACCTCGCTTGCTCGTTTGGTGCCTCTAGCATAAAAATAATCTCAGTGGTACCATATGCCCACTGGAAATTTTACTGCAAACACTCGAAAAGCTTTTTTGTGAATAAAAAATAAATAAATTGTATTATGGAAACCAGGAACACCCAATGTAACACAAACACCCAGAACCTACACAAATATCTGCTTCATCAACAAACATTTTGTTTTCTTTACGTAAGGTGGCAGACAAGAAGATGGATCACATGATGGTAAGCGATGGCCGGTGCCCATGAACATCCGCAACACCAATGCTATGCCAACATGTAAGCTGTCCATTTCCTCCATTTTGACTCATGCACTCAGCGAAACTCAACCCAAAACTGTAAAAGACTTTCTGGCTTCCTGTCGACAAATCCGTTCGTTACTGACTTTCGCCAAAAGTTCAGGAATTCCGACTCCAAATATAATTATTTTGACACTTTTACAGACCTATTATTACACAGTTAATATACGGCACATAAAAAATAAAGAAATTCATTAGTATGTACTAAATATTTCACAACATCACATACATTGATCTGACTCCGAGATAGGTAGCTCAAGCACCTGTGTTACGGATATCAGAATCAACAATGGGAATACAAATATATACATATTATACTCTTATTTTGTAAATAAAGTATCAGCCTATAAACGGTCTCACTGCAGGGCAATGGCCTCCATCCTAGAAAATAAGTTATCGCTACTATGATGGGATAGGCTTAATCACCACGCTGGCCAAATGGCTTGGTGATGACAAACCCGAGCTACGTTAGAAAAATTCGAAATATACTTTTCACCCGACACGGGAATCTAACCCAAAACCCCAAGATAACGGCCCGATACTTAAACCACTAGACCAATAGGGCGATTATTTGTAAATATATACTTATAATGCATAGAAAGCATCCAGACCAATACAAACAAAAAAGTTGTCATTTATACAATTTTATTTTTTATTAATATTTTATGGTTTTCACCAGTTAAGTAGGAATGCTTACTTTAATAGAATCCTAAACAATTTTTCAATTTCCTACTAAGTTTTGTATGTCACGTTATTTTGTACTATTTTCACGCCTCCTGGTAGTCTGAACACAATAACTAGATCAAGACGCACGGTAGCGTGTCAAAGCCAAGTTTATGCAAAGCGAACTAATGAGCACTGAGCAGTATGGTATGAAATCTTACACGAACCATTTGGAGCGAGTTCTGACCCCTTCACAACTCAAATATTGTTAAAATAACTATGTGTAGGTGTGTATAATTATATTTTTATTACTTAAATCAACAGTTACCTACACACAGGGTAGCTTTACCCGAATGTTTTTTTTTGAGAATAATTCTATAGAAATTCAGTAAGTATCCGATAAAGTTAAACCTTCCTCAGTCTCTACTGACAATTGCAAAATCATTCGTAAGGATCACAATCCTGGATAGATTTTCTCCAATCAGAGTTCCATTGATACTTGCGAATTTTCCGTTTTCCTAATCTCAAAAACGATCTAAGTTCATAACCGGCCCACCGCGCTATCATCCGCCATTTTGGTGCGAATAGCTCTATAACGTCACCGCTTATCTATGGTGCTTACAGTGTGCAAGCCTTATCCCTACCATAGAGATAACGTAATCGATACAGTGGAATCGAGAAGTAATCGAAAAGATGAGGTTTTCGTTCTTAAGTAGGACAGTGAAGTGCATCATGATGATAAATTTGTGAAGTTATTATGGGTTCCTTGTTCATATCATATTATTATATTTGTTTTTTTTTGTGATAGGTGGCAGACGAGCAGACGGATCACTTGATTGTAAGTGATTGCCGCCGCCCATGGACACTCGCGATACCAGTAGAGTAACAAGTGCGCTGCCAACCTAAAGGGGAAAGGGGGATTCCCCTTTCCCCCGGAATGGGCCTCCGGTAAACCTCACTCACGCAGCGAAACAGCACAGTGCTGCTTCACGCCGGTTTTCTGTAAGGCCGTGGTATCACTCCGGTCGAGCCAACCCATTCATGCCGTACCTGCTAATAATGAAAGTGAATGAATGTCGCTGGCTTTATTTTCATTTTGATAAAAAAAAGTGTGATTTTGAAGAAATTTTTTTGAAGAAAAAACCATCTATAGCATTCTTTTTAATGTTTGTCTTTTCTTCATAATTTGTAACATAATGGGCGATCTTCAGCCCAAAAATCTTCCATCAAAAATAATTATAATGTAAAATACAGATTTACAGTATCAAAAGAAGGAATTTAAAAAAGTTATTAGTCTTCGTGTTCTATTCCCAGTTGCATCCAAAGCTGTCGTTTCGAAGTCTGGTTTCACTTTGACCAAATGTGAATGTAATTACAAAGAAACAATTGCGAATCGCAACCCACAAACTTATTCTAATAAGGCAATTTACAATAAAAAATGTGCCAAGTTTAAAAACACAAAACTAAAGTACACCAACGAGGTGAGTACTTTAAAAGTTTTTCATAAACTTTCCATAGACAAAAAAATTGCTTTTAACTTAACCCGTTAGTTGACTAACACAAAAATAACAACCATTCAAAATCCGAAGCCAAACTTTATCCCACTCCAGCTTCTTTCAAACTAGCATTTGAATATCACTATTGTTAGGGAAATCGGCTGGCAGATGCAAGGGGCTAATTGGCATCATTTGCATCATAATGTGGTAGTTGGATGCTTGCATTGCTGTGTAAGTTTGAAAAGTTCTGGTAAAAAAACCTTATTATCAGATCAAAAAAAAATTGAAAGAAGAAATAAAAAAAAATTGCAAAAAACAGAACTAAAAACTGATTTAAATTTTCATGGTCACTAACATGAGAATAGTTATTTACAAGAGTTCTACCATGAACCTCTTTTGTATACTCAAATATAAGGTGTATGGAAGAAATCTCGTAAATAACTTAAAAACCAGGTTTAATTTCAACAGTTTCATCGCTTGAAGCGTTTTTAATAGGCAACTTTCAGGCAATGGACATTTTTGAGAGTGGTAAAATTAATAACTAACCTAACTAGGTTTCTTAGCTAAATTACATCTTTTGTGTTGTTTTTTTTAGAACTTGATAAAAATGTAGAGATAAATGCATGGAACTCAAATCTGAAACTAATTTAAGAAAAAGGGTATTAAGGTAAGGGTAACCTTCACTAAAGGTTACATGATTTTGATGAAATTATGTAATAAATTAAATAAAAAAATGAGTCCTAAAATGTTGAATAGCTTACGGTACTTATTGAGTTAATTTGTCATCATCACGATGATAACCTCTATGAAAGTTATAAAAATGCTAATGATCAGGGATCAACAATCTTTTCCTTCTTCGCTCATGTCACTATGAGATAGCAAAACTCCTTCAGTAGACAACCCTTCACTTTAAAAAAGAACGATCTCACGCAAGCCAACAAAATATTGCCAGCCAAGAAAATCAGAGTTGGCCCCGAGCGATACCCGCAAACTATGCGGTGGAACCAATAAACGCGTTGTCATCCCTCTCTGATTGATCTTAATTTTATGCGCCGAACTATCACTCCCTCTCTTTCGCACCCGGAGCTCTGCCAAAGAATATTTTTGCACCGCGCACTGTGCAGAAAATGTGGCCTTTTCCGTTTTTATTTGAATACAGAACGTTGGAGTGATAATGATTGTGAGAATGTACGGTTAGTTTATGGTTCGTAATATCTATGGTTCCTGTGTCTACGCTGGCTCGTGCCAAGGAGATTAAATTGCGTGCGGGGCGGAGACGAGAAAAAAGTGGCTGGATCTTTGTGAATAAGGGTAGTCACTTGAGTGACTGATGGGGGACACCTCTAGGCTTTCGGAAAAAAGGATTTTAAGAACATTTCTTATACGGACTGTTCTGCATTTTTTGGTCCTATTTATAAATGCCCTAATTTATAGTTCTAGGAAACTAATAACGATACCTGCCATATAATATACATAGTAAGCTTAGCTCCGATTTTTAATTATGTGCATACATTTTTGCTACTTTTGACAGACGCAAATGTCAAAAAAAGAGCGATGAAGGCTCAGTGGTTCAGAACGCGCCTTCCATACGGGGGACCGGGTTCGAACCCGAACATGCATCTCTAGATTTTTCAAATATATGTGCGTATTTATACCATTAGCTCGGCGGTGAGGGAAATCATCGTGAGGAAAACTGCACGTTTCGGGTAGTTTCTGAAACGTGTAACCATGATACACGTTTGTTGGTTTGGTTCCCCTGTTAAAGGGTTGTGAAGGTCAGACGGCAGTCGCTTCATTGTAATTAGCACTCCCCAAATTAAGAATCATGGTCCAAGCGTACCCCGTGTTCCAGAGCCACAGCTTTGGACGCAACTGGAATTACATGCTAAAATGAGATGATGCAAAATGACCAAATGTACACATCTACATCTGTCAGTTTAGTACACATAATTAAAAATCATAGTATATGTACAGACACACTTTGGGTCATTGAATTCTATCAACATTTCTCAATTCATATTGAACTGAGTGCGTATGACATTAAGTTGAGAGTTGGTTGAAGAAATCTGACAGATTTGGATAACCAAGTGAGTGGTTGTGTAAAAAACTGATAACAGTAAAAACGAAGTCAAGTCTTAACATAAATAAGTACATACCATTAAAAACAACACGCAATCTACATAGTTATATATACCTATGCATTTAAGATTTTGAATTTATAATACTTAGGCACGTAGAGTAGGTACTACCACACATTAATATTTTCTGGTAAGATATACAAATCTTCAATTTCTTCAATCACTCTTCAAAATTTTGAAGAAATTAGACAGAATGTAACTAGTAGTCTGATGTGTGGCCAACTATACAATTTTTTTTCTATTAGTAGGAACATAAAAGCAAAGCTTAAAAAACTTCTAATTAGGTAATAGATATAAGAACTCGCAAAGATGATAGGAAGCCTATTTTATAATCTAACTTGATACTAATCCTGAGATTTACAACCTCAAGAATACACTCAAGGGTTAAAACTTTTCCTTCGAATCTTATCAAAAACGCCTTAGCTTTCATACTTCAAACAAAAAAAAAGCAAAAACACATTTACTCCAACAAAGCACGAAATGTGGTAAAAATCGTTACAGCACATAACATACCGTTGTAGGCGTGCGGTTGACAGGCCAGCTAAAGGATTTATGAACGTTTCCTGTGCTACGCCTTGCGAGAAAAAAAACAACTTGCAAGTTACGCGGGAATAGAAAAAGGGGGAACGCGCGGTTTCGATTATCTGTGCGTTAGTTTTGAGGTTATGCGTAAGATTGATGATGGCTGTTTACGTGTACCTAAGTTACGAAAAAAATAAAAAACATCCTTTAATATTTGATGCAATCATCTTACATAAATATAAAGATAAAAGACAACAACCACCCGATATGAAGTTGACGCTTTCTTCCTTGGGAAGGTAGGTACCCCTTTATAAGGACGTATGTACCTAGTTTGTACCTTCTCACTCTCAACATACGGCAATATTTTTTTATTGGCGCTTAGAATTTCTTTCATCGTTTTTCGCAAACACAATTTTTACGTCTTTTTTGTTCTTTGTACCATTTTTTTTTGTAAGTTCAAATAATTTGTACCGCGAATTAGCTTTCTAGGTGTGAACCCATTATCAATACTCCAAGGTTTTCATGAAAGTATTGTTTATGATGATATTGATTCACGGTTAATCCAATTTCAAATATTTTCCATTCTATTGTTTTCGTATACTTGTGTCGCAAAATTACAATTCACTCTCAATGATTATCATTATTATAAAAGTTCATGTTAGTAACAAGATTCATAAATTGTTCAAAAATACAAATAAAACACCATTACTCACAATCTTCCGGACTGTACAGTCGATTAGGAATCGATTGAAAACAAAACGATTGTAACTCGATACCGACTTCGCTACAAGCATCAGAGAGCGAACGAAACATATCGCGAACACTATCTTACAAAGGAAAGAAGGAGTGAGCACTAGATCAATACTTACTCGCTTTATGCCGCACATGTGTCATATGGCATGGCGTTTGAACAAGGAACTCTGTGGAGTCGATGAAGCTACAAAATTTTGGAGACTCAAAATTCCCAGTTTTGTGACCGTCGTAGCAGAACGATGTCAACAATCAGCCAATTACACAGGAAATATTATAAAGCACGAGTGTATGCTCACATACTAATAAATAATAGGTATAATCATTTGTCCTACTCTTTTGGTCGAAGCGGTCCGATTGGTCGGCAAAGGCATAATATCTGTAGCTCAGAACTTATTGTATTCTATATGGAGAATCTTAGACCATAATACCAGCCCCAGCACGTATCTATAGTGGTCGGCGTAAGTAGAGGAAATCTTTGCGCACCTGTAAAATAGATGACAGTATACAGGGTGTATCTGTGAACATTTACATCCCTTTAACCACGTGTCCTACTAACCATTATTAACAACATTTGTTCTATCAGTTTTGGAAATTCGCATGAAAAAATTTCAACTTTTCATACAAAGTCGGTCACGTGACTTGGTCATTTTGTATGGGGAGTCTAAAAAAGTTTCGATGATCTTCGAAAAGTCGTTGACCATACTATTCGCTGATTTGTCAGACCAAGAAGATAACATTCGTTTATAAATATCGTTAGTTACTTTTAAAATCATTTTCACAACAATTTTGAGTTCCCATAAATCTGTGAAACTAATCGAAACGTGTACTTTTCTTGCAAATATGTAGTCATCGTAGACTTATTAGTAAAATACATCTAAATTCTATTCACACTCGCAATATAGACTGACCGGATGGCGCAATTGGTAGTGACCCTGCCTCTTACGCCAAAGGTCGTGGGTTCGATCCCCACCCGGGACAAACATTCGTGCGATGAACACTTGTGTTTGTTCGGTGTCTGGGTGTAATATATGTATTTAAGTATATATTTGTGTTCCTCTGTTGTCTGATATCTGTAACACAAGTGCTTAAGCTACTTAGTACGGAATCAGGTCAACCTATGAGATGTTGTGAGAATTATTATTATTATTATCAATATAAAATTTTCAACACATGTCGACTCCATTGCTCCGAGCTTATTCCGTGATAGATAATGTGTTACTCGCATATGCCGCGAGCGGGGGCTGTTGTGTCAAACGGCACCCGGACCAACTGAGAACTACTCAGAGCCTAAGGGTTTTCTTACATTTTTCGCGTAAAAGTAAAGTGTCAGACTATTTAATGTCCCACTGCAGGGCACAAGCATCCATTATAGAAATTCAGTCATTTAGTCACGTGCATAGGAAAATTGAAGAGCGATGATTATAACTCAAACGTCGATAAATTTTACACAAATAGATAGATAGAAACATTTATTCACTGAAAATATGACACACCACATTTTACAGATTTGCCGTGTGGTCCCCGGCAGAGTAGAATAGGCCACCCTCACTCTTACCGAGGTGTCGTAAAAGGCGACTAAGGTAAAGCTGCTGCCATGATCATCAGCACCCAGAGAAGGAAAACTCTGCATTTATATCCAAACCCTCGCCAACCCGTCTGCCAAGCGTGGTGAGTATGGCAATTACCCCTCATGTGATTCAGGGAGGCCCGTGCCCCAGCAGTGGGGACTCAAATGGGCTGACGATGATGACATTTTACAGATAAGAACGGACACAACAAGTGTACTCGTAATGGACAAATTTTGTTGGTTTTGTGACAAGAGTGATGTTAGTTACAGTGGCTTTCTAAACGAAAACCTACGGTTGTTCGAATCTTAGCTAGAAGTGCATTCTAAGGTTTTTTCAAATCAAGGGCGTAATTTCTACTATTATCATCGAGGTTAGAGAAAACATCTTGAAGAAACCTGTACATTTCAGATAGTTTGTGGATGATGTGTAATGTAATGATTCTGAATGATTGAACGAACTAGGTATCTCATTCGTCGTTTAGAATTTGTCGAAACACAGGAATGCAAGATCTACAATTGCCGGAATACAAACAAAATAAACAAAAATATCTGTTGGCGACAGGCCTCTTTTTTATTATCAATAGTTTTATTTAAAGGATTTTATATATTTAGTTTAGTGCTTTATTTCTTTTTTTCCCCTAGAATCCTTTAATGTTTAAGTTTATTTATAGTGTAGTTAGTTTCGTATGTTAGGTTTATTATTATATTTTGCTAATATTTTTTTTCGTTTGTGTTGTTACGTCTGCAAGATGTGTTTACCTATAAGTATAAGAGCAGTTAGTTATTTAATTTTTACTGTACCTACGGATGCTGTATCTTATGTTGGTAATCCAATAAATAAATATTTGAATTTACCGTTCTTTTCTTTTGATCTTCATATTTTTATTAAGTGTGATTTTAAGTGTCATGGAGATAGGGTGTTTTCTGGACAAATTTAAAGTTGTGCTCTGAAACAGTGTGTTTCAATGCTGCCCATCCCCTAGGTGAATCCCTTATTCTTCATATAGTACCGCTGCCACGGACGCTAGGTAGGCGCCGCATATTCCATCCTCAACAATATCTTTATTCAATTTAAGTCTATATAGAACATTTATATTCTGTTATTGCGGTAGATTCATCATCATCAGCCCATTTAAGTCCCCACTGCTGGAGCACGGGCCTCCCTCAATCACATGAGGGGTAATTGCCATACTCACCACGCTTGGCAGACGGGTTGGCGAGGGTTTTGATATAAATGCAGAGTTTTCCTTCTCTGATATTGCGGTAGATTACATAATGTCAATAATGTCAAACATTTTGTAATCTACAGTGGATTTGGAATGTCAATTTCTACCGAGAAGAACCGTAGCACCAACAGATACAAGCTGACACTGAGAATTTCTTAGGGCAGATTCGACCAACCTTGTTTCGATACTAAATCTATGGTATAGCGCTGTCGTTCAATACAAATCTAACGTTATACTATACATTTATACACGGATAATGATTGGTCGCATGGGGCCTTTGTCGCAAAAGTGAAGTCCCAATTTTGGCCTGATCCAGAAATTGAACGCGGAACCTCAAGCGCAGCTATCTCTTTAATGTGTGACCTGCTACTACCTACTGCGCCATCAAAGTAGTCAGGTTACATACGAATTCTAAGTTAGCAATAATAGTCCAACCGATTACAGCTACGCTAGCACGTACGCAGGATATTTTATAGTGCTCAAGTATGTGCGCAAACACAAGTGCACTCTCTATTCCCTTGCCCTCATAATCCGATGGGACACCAGCGTGGCACGACCGGAGAGGTATTGGGCGCAGGACCAACGGTTTAACCTGCTTTCCGAGACGCGATTTCCAGACTCCAAGCTGACACTAAGAATTTCTTACCGAAAACATAGGTTCAAGTTAGCAATACCAAACCATGAACACATCATCACGAACCATGAACAGTAGGAGAGCCACGCTTCGGCATGAATGGGCCGGCTCGACTGGATTAATACCACGTCCTCACAGAAAACCGGCGTGTAGCAGTGCATGCGCTGTGTTTCGCTGCGTGAGTGAGGGTACCGGAGACCCAATCCAGGGGAAGGGAGGTTAAAAGATAAGCAGCGCACTTGTGACACCACTGGTGTTGCAGGCGTCCATGGGCGGCGGTAATCGCTTACCATCAGGTGATCCGTCTGCTCGTCTGCAACCTATATTATAAAAAAAAACATACATTTACTGTCATCCAAACAAAAAAAAACAACGTAACATTAAATGATGACATCACAATGTAGCAGAACACAATGGCAGGAACACAGAGGAAGTGTACTTTATCAAAGAACGTATCTTCGGAACATCGTGGAATGATCGTAACGTCGTCGGCTGAAATCACTATATTTACGGGTATATGTAGGGATGAAAGAATGAGATTAGACTGAGACAGGGTTTTTTTTTTCCCGAGAGGTGGCAGACGAGCAGACGGATCACCTGATGGTAAGCAATTCCGCCGCCCATGGACACCCGCAACACCAGTGGAGTCACAAGTGCGCTGCCAACCTTTTCCCCTTCCCCCCATTGGGCCTCCGGTAACCTCACTCACACGGCTTAGCTTGATTTTGTGTATTTAGCATTTTACGTTACGTGAAAGAATTTGTGAAATTTGACACACCTAAGTAAGTACAATGGCCGTGTGGTCCCCGGCAGAGTAGAATAGGCCACCCTCACTCTTACCGAGGTGTCGTAAAAGGCGACTAAGGTAAAGCTGCTGGCATGATCATCAGCACCCAGAGAAGGAAAACTCTGCATTTATATCAAAACCCTCGCCAACCCGTCTGCCAAGCGTGGTGAGTATGGCAATTACCCCTCATGTGACTGAGGGAGTCCCGTGCCCCAGCAGTGGGGACTTAAATGGGCTGATGATGAAGTAAGTACAACATGAACTGACCAACACAAAAACAAAATAAGCGAAACTAAAATCAGAGCTATTCCATACAATATTGCTGGGTGGATATTCAATTTTGTATGGAACAGTTGATTTTTTTTTCGCTTTATTTGTTGATCTAACGTGCTAAATGGTCTTTATTCACGATGCCTATTATGAGGTTTTCGGGATGTAAACGACAAAAAAATAACAGTGTATTATTGTGGGATCGATAGTGTGTAATCTAGTTCTAGAAATAACGAATGCAAGATATGATGAGAGTGAGTATCGAAGTGGAGGAATGAAAGAAGTGAACAGAGAGCGGGGAGATTGCTTTGGGAATTTGGGAGGAAAGACGAAAGAAAGACGTGCGTTAGGATAAGTTTATCTTTAAAAGCTGTTATTTTTAAGAAAATAAAGATTAAGAAGAAAAATACTCTGGGTTTCCATCCTACATTATACACTAGCGCCATCGAAACATTAACATACAATACGGACCATCAGCAGCATTAATAAAAGCAACAAAATATATAGGACTCCACAAGGTCCAAACCTCAGTATGTACCTACTATAAGTAACTGGACTGATTATGGCTGTTTGTATATACATATTGTATTACATAGATCCTAAAAAAAGCATTTACAAAGGAAAATCTAAACATTGAAATAAACAAACCAGCTTCCAACAAAAATACTTAAGAGAACATCGCTCAAACAAAAAATACCTACGGAAGCGTATAAAGTTTCACAAAAGAGGTTATAAATATAAGTGCGGATGCGCAACTTATGACAGCGAAGTTTGGAAACCACTCGGAGAAGTCGCGAAGTTTCGCCAACAATATATTTGTGTGATCGTTGGCCGTATGTTTGTAAGGGAGAGATTACGGGATGAGCGGAGCGGAGGAAAGAAATACTTAAGCAGCAAAACTCATATGTTTTTTTTTGAAAAAAAAATCAAACCTTTTTTCCTTCAAAAATCTTTATATTGACTGATAAAGAGGCCAATTAACGTTCACTAGAGCGTACTAATACTACTTAAAATAAACAAAAGATCGTTGATGATGATGTGTAATTGATTACTAGAAGTCTTTGTTGAATTTACATTTTACGCTCCAAATATTGGCAAAACATGTTGAAACTCCCAATTTGTACCAATCCATGTTACTCTCTGTATAATGTTCTTACGCTTGTTTTCGTAATCAAATATATTTTATCTTAATCCATAATAATTTATCCACTGAATTTAAAATAGTAGTCTGATAAAGCTAAGGAAAAATACGTAGGGTAGAAAATCATTTTCACTCAAATTGTTTTAAGAGAGGATCATCTGTCACGTACGATGGAGCAAAAGAGAGAAAGTGCGGAAAAAAGTGTCCACCTATCATTTCGTAATTCATCCTAATCATGTTCTTATAGTTTGAAAAGGTCAGGAAGCATTCGCTTCATTGTAATATTTTAGCAAACTTCTAGAATCTAATTCAAATTTAAGCGTATCTCGGGCTTCGAAACGACAGCTTTAGACTTCACTAGGATTTATACGCTAAGACGATAGAGAAAGATACAAAACGCTAATCGCTCCTTCCACACACACCTTCAAGGTACAGTAACAACGTACGAACAAACATACGATCGTACACATCACAGATATTTTGTGTGAAAACTTTATCTAAGTAGCGCCCACATTTCGAAGACTTTAGCACCACTTTTGCCCCGAGTCAAATATATGCCCACTTCCTTTCAACTTGGTATCGTGTGGGGCAAAACTCGCATGCAATAAAGAGTTCGTTTTATTAGTTAAGATTAGGTGTTTTGATTTGAGCCACAAATGGACTGAAGTTGAAAACTGGATATGCAATGAATCAGCTTATAAAGGTGAACCCGTATGTTATTTTTTTTGCAATAATCACCGCTTATATCCCTGGAAAGCCGTGTGGTCCCCGGCAGAGTAGAATAGTCCACCCTCACTCTTACCGAGGTGTCGTAAAAGGCGACTAAGGTAAAGCTGCTGGCATGATCATCAGCACCCAGAGAAGGAAAACTCTGCACTTATATTAAAACCCTCGCCAATCCGTCTGCCAAGCGTGGTGAGTATGGCAATTACCCCTCATGTGATTGAGGGAGGCCCGTGCCCCAGCAGTGGGGACTTAAATGGCCTGATGATAATGTCCCTGGAATATGTGTCCATCCGAAGCACTAAAGTATATAGTATGTATTTACAAGTTTTCTGCAAACGTTTAAGCTTTCTTTTCCCCCGGATTGGGTCTCCGTATCAATGCTCACGTGGCTCTCGCTAACACAGCGTAGACGCTGCTTCCCGCCGCGGTTTTCTCCCGTCGAACGGGTCCATTCATATATTTATGATTAACAAACAATCAATAAGCTAAATTATTTTTTAAAGGTACTTGTGTTTCAGTAGATCAAATCCTGCGCCTTTCAAGCGGAAGGTCATAGATTTGACCTTCGGTACCCTCACTCACGCAGCGAAAAACAGCACAGTGCTGCTTCACGCCGGTTTTCTGTGAGGCCGTGGTATCACTCCGGTCGAGCCGTCCCATTCATAAAAGTTGAAGAGAGTGCATAAAAATCAAGATACATTTATCTGAGATAGCATAAGTTTTCTTGCCCACAATTATAACATCAGAATAACGTACGTATTAAGTTCGAATCTAGATTCCGCGCCACGAAAAAAATCTCGCGGCAAAGCACAGAGGTAAAATTTTAGATTCCTTGCGTCCATAGAAATAAAACTCAAATTTGAAAGTTAATGGCGACTGAAGCGCGCTTTTCACGGGAATTTTTTAGTGGTGCGGACTTTATCCCTACACAGAACACTTTAAGCACCATGTTACAAGCATGTTAATAATACTACACGGAAGTCAAAGCACTCAAACACAACCCTTTAGTATGTCAATAAAAAATATGTAGAGCATCCCTTATCAGCCGGTGACAATAAATTATAATAGCACAAAGACACGGTGGCATCCCTGCACTCAAAGGATTACGTTCGATCGTTCGATATTCAAAATCGTTACAACTGATTGGTTTATTTTAATAGAGGTTTATTGGCTGTGCCTGATGCGACTAATGTTCTGTGAGTTTTAAGTTTGGAATGTTCGAGTGAGAATGGATAACAGTGGGAGAGCCACGCTTCGGCATGAATGGACTGACTCGACCGGAGTGATACCACGGCCTCATAGATAACCAGTGTTAAACAGCACTGTGCTGTGTTCCGCTGCATGAGTGAGGGTACTGGAGGCCCAATCTCGGGGAAAGGGGGTTTAAATGTTGGCAGCGCACTTGTGACTCCACTGCTGTCGCGGGTATCTATGGGCGGCGTCAATCGCTTACCATTAGGCGATCCGTCTGTTCGTCTGCCACCTATCACATAAAAAAATGGGACTCGATTTTTTGAAGCTTTAAACGAACTTGCTCAATTTTTGGTCTAAGTCCATTAACTATGTTTGGCTAGCTTTGGCCGCTATAACACTGGAATACTCAAACTATTCTCAACATTAAGAGCTACTTAAATATGTCCTTATTTTGAAAATATGTCTACCGCGCGTTTTTCTACCATACCTAAATTAAACTTTGTCAATAAAATTTTAACATGGTGATTTCAAGATCGCTTTGAACGAAAACGTATTGTTTGGGTAGGTATACCTAAGTAGAAATACAATTATCGTAATATTGAGTGGAACAGTTACATTTGACGTTACGGCTGTGGTCTGTAGTAGATAAAAGTGTCATTTTCCGTAATAGCAATAATAATAAGTAATCATTCGCGTAACAATTTTAGCCGTGTGGTCCCCGGCAGAGTAGAATAGGCCACCCTCACTCTTACCGAGGTGTCGTAAAAGGCGACTAAGGTAAAGCTGCTGGCATGATCATCAGCACCCACAGAAGGAAAACTCTGCATTTATATCTAAACCCTCGCCAACCCGTCTGCCAAGCGTGGTGAGTATGGCAATTACCCCTCATGTGAGGGAGGCCCGTGCCCCAGCAGTGCACATAAGGATACAGGATTAAAGGTATATAAACAAATATCTAGTAACAATAAGTAGTAAACTGTTTTTTTTTTATGATATAGGTGGCAGACGAAGAGACGGATCACCTGATGGTAAGCGTTTACGCCGCCCATGGACACCTGCGTGTTGCAGGTGTCCATGGGCGGCGTAAATTTCGTGGCGTAAATTGGTGTCACAAGTGCGCTGCTTACCTTTTAACCCCCCTTCCACTGGATTGGGCCACCGGTACCCTAACTCACGTAGCGAAACACAGCGCATGCACTGCTTCATGCCGGTTTTCTGTGAGGACCAGGTATTACTCCGGTCGAGCCGGCCCATCCATGCCGAAGCGTGGCTCTCCCACTGTTTATTATTGCTAATATAATCATTTTATATTTTATGTTCTTAAGACATCTTTTACTATTTTTATTCATAAAACAACCTTTATATTATGGAATATCAAAAGGAACTCGGTGTATAGAAACGTTCCAGAAAAAAATCGTTCCTGAAAACTTTTACGAAATACGCCAATAATAGATAAATCCTTTGCAGAACAAACTCGGGAATAACCTCCAAAAACAATTGACTCCCGAAACATTGAAATAAACAGTTGAGAAACAATCAGCCGTCCCTATAACGGCAGAGCAATAAAGCTCAAAACATCCCTATGCCCCAGTTCAACCCAAACAACTTTCTCCCAAGGAGCAGCAACAAAACTAACGTCCCTTGAACTGAGTAAATGGCGTGAGAAAAAAGTAATTTTCATTCATAAAACCATTTTCTTAGAAGCACTAAACTGAGACAGACGACCGCCGTATAGCGGCGTCCCCTTTCCGCGCACTCATTTTTAATGCACTTTCGCCGAAGAGTTCTTTTTACACCTCTTTTTAAGACTTGCAGGTAGAATGTTCTTGGTGTTTTCTTAATTTTTTTTTCCTTTTAAAATTCTCGAGTTTTCGCTCTCGCTGGCTGACAGTGTGTGACTTTTGTCGTTTTTTCTTTGTTCCACTAAAGTGTTTGTTAGTGGGACAGTTATGAATGAAAGAATGAATGAAAACATTTAATTCGACCATCATGCGGATCGTATACAATAAAATACGGAATACAGATATAAGTCGATTTAACAGAAATACTCATAGTCCTAATAATCAAATTATATAAAATAAATTAATTAAAATTAGATGTCAATAAAATAATAAATAAAGAATTGCAATTAATGACTACATTGAGAGTACGAATACATCATCATCATCATCAGCCCATTTAAGTCCCCACTGCTGGGGCACGGGCCTCCCTCAATCACATGAGGGGTAATTGCCGTACTCACCACGCTTGGCAGACGGGTTGGCGAGGGTTTTGATATAAGTACAGAGTTTTCCTTCTCTGAGAGTGCTGCCTAGTTAACGAATACATCACATACAGATATAAAAAAAAATACAGGTTACACAGTATCAGAACAGTATTCTGACATCACTCCGTACATGAACCATGTTGCAATGGTTTAGGTACGCTCGGCAAAGTTATTTTTCGACTAGTCATTTCTAAGATTTAAATATAATTTAATTAATAGATAGCCACGCTTTTAATACCCGTGTAACTAAATCTTAGACTTCATACAATTGGAAATACATTTGTAGGATTGAACATTAGAATGTTTCATAAGTTAACTCAACAAATATTGATTTACCGGTAAATAAGTTAAAGTTGCATGTAAAAAACTGCCTAATATAATAATAATAATAATAATTCTCACAACATCTCATACGTTGACCTTATTCCGTACTAAGTAGCTTAAGCACTTATGTTACAGATATCAGACAACAGAGGAACACAAATATATACTTAAATATGTACTGTGTTAAATATTACACCCAGACACCGAACAAACACAAGTGTTCATCGCACGTATGTTTGTCCAGGGTGGGGATCGAACCCACGACCTTTGGCGCTAGAGGCAGAGTCACTACCAATTGCGCCATCCGGTCAGTAATGCAGGAAGGCTCCTATAAAGTAGATGATTATTTAAATGACAAGGATGCCTGGACATGTTGATCTCTTCGCCTGTCCTCTAATGTATAATTTCATTTCATAATTTTACTAGGGCGAATCATCTAAACGATACTGATTATAAGCATCATACTGTCACTGTAATCATAATTTGTATAAGAATGAAAATGGTAATTACCATATTATTTGAAAAGAGTAACTAATGAGTTTCTTGCTGATTCTTCTCGGTAGAAATTTAAATATCGAATCAGCAGTAGATTAACATTCATAAATGATCTGTATGGACTTACTTAAATTGAATAAATATATTTTTGACTTTGATTTTTGATTTTCGTGATAATCTAAGTAATGTTTGTAAGTATAATAATAATAAAAGTAAGTATTGACGACCCGTTTGGAACAGTGGTAGTGAACGCTGCCTCTGGTGCAAGGGTTGCGGGTTCGATCACCGCACAGTACAAACATTTGTGTACATGTCTGTTTGTATTGGTCTAGGTGTTTTCTATGTATTATAAATATATATTTACAAAAGAAAAGTATTATATGTATATATTTGTGATCCCACTGTTGATTCTGATATCCGTAACACAGGTGCTTGAGCTACCTATCTCGGAGTCAGATCAATGTATGTGATGTTGTGAAATATTTATTATTATTATTTACTTATGTCATTTAATTATAATCAGGAAATTACCTAATCAAATCGGCTAAAAATTTCATATCATTCTTCTTCTATTTCAAAGCTAAAGTTTTTTTTCTATTATTAGGGTGTCATCAACCTTTTATTTACCATCAACTTCAAAAATTTAATTTCCTCGCCATTGTCGGTTAAAATGACTAATAATTGTATATTAGAGCCATTACACGGTGTTACCGACAGAAAGTGGGTTACAAAGGAATCATTATTGGTAGAGCTACCTGCTTGTCATAGTGGTAAAAAAGGGTTACTTCCTTTTGTGATGGGGAACGTCCGATTGTATTTTTTTAAAGATGTTACTAAAGATATGAAAGTAAAAGTTCTTATGAGATTTAATAATATAGTATTAATATAATTATGAACTAAAAATTACAGTCAAATAGTAATATTAACGGTTGAGGAAGGGAGAATTTCAATTGGTGGTTTGAACTTAAAATTTTATGTTTCTGAACGTTAAGATGCAAATGAGTATTGAATTGACGAATTGAGTCTTGGTACAGGTAAAAAAAGAATCTTAGTTATAGATACAAATAGGATAGGACGAAGAAGTACCATATATTTAGTATAACCGTGGGAGAGCCACGCATCGGCATGAATGGGACGGCTCGACTGGAGTGATACCACGGCCTCACAGAAAACCGGCGTGAATTAACACTGTGCTATGTTTCGCTGCGTGAGTGAGGGTACCGGAGCCCCAATCTGGGAGAAAGGGGGGTTTAAAGGTTGGCAGCGCTTTTGTGACTCCACTGGTGTCCATTGCCGGCGGCAATCGCTTACCATCAGGTGATCCGTCTGCTCGTCTGCCACTTATGACATAAAAAAATGTGCATGTTTTTATTCGAACCTGCTTCCTCTTATTAAGACGCCCTATATTATTGTTCCCCGAGCTACCATCACGTTCTAATTTTGTTTTATTTATGGAAACATACAGATTTTTATTTATTTTATTAATAAATTAAGTTATAAAAAATATTACATTAGCAATAATAGTTTCCAATGTTACAAATAATAATATTACAAAGGTAAAATTATTAAAAATATTATGCGTCAAAATTGCACGTGAAACGATGTTCAGCCTTACCAAACAGCAAACGTCGCACGCGCACCCCAAGACTTATTGAACCGCCATAAAATATAACCAACGAATAATACGCATAAATTTATCTCTCCATACATTAATAGAAAGGGTTTAATAGCCTATAAATCAGCATTTTAAACAAAGGTTAGTCAAATTCCGTACAATAGACAACCCTTGGTGAATAGACAAGAGTGTCTTTTTTTGTTGCCATAGAGCGTGAAATGTTTGTTATGTTTTTTTTTCGTTCTTTGAGCAATGTTTGGTTATCGATGATTGCCATTATACAAGTTTTTTGAAGTGTTTTCTAGTTTGGGCAAATATTTGAACTGATCGTTGATTCGGAGAGTTGTATTAGCTTTTTCTATTGTTGATGCTGTTTTCCATACTTTTTTTAATATACTAAAAATTCCACGGACACTGGTTCCGTGCCTTTTTTGTGCTTATTTTTTTAAATGGTTACAAATTTTAAAAATTTCTCCGCGATAAATTTTAAATTAAATAAAATAACAAAAGCTTATTTTCAGGCAGTGTTTTTCATACTTATAACTTAAATGTAACGAAATTTTCGTTGAACAGTATCTAATCCACCCATAACTAAAACCACCTAAAAACATTTTTTTTAATCGTGTCAATTGTGTGTAGGTGTCTTTGTTTATATGAGTATACAAGAAGCAGGGATTTAGTTAGGAAAGCATAGACATATTTCTACTCAATGGACTGATAACTTTAGAAGGACTGACGGCAGTGACTGAATAAGGAAATACTGCGATTGCAGTAAAAGTACATAAACTATTTTTTTTTAACTTGAGCAAGCGGGTCACCTAAAGACAAGTAACCACGGCCTCCCATGATCATTTGCGAGATCAGAGATATCGCTGATGCGTTGCTGCCTTTTAGAAAGGCGTATGCAATTCTCTTGAAGGTCTAAATCGTAAACGATTCATCATCATAGCGTTTTGTCCCGGCGGTGTTGGCTGTCGCTTCGAAGCCCTGGGACCGCCTTCCTACTTCGATTCCTCCACTTCGCACGGCTTGGTGCATCTCTACTGGTCAGCTCGTTGGCACGCATGTCATCTTTTACGACGTCAAGCTACAGGTTTTTTGTGTCAACCCCTTCTGCCGGGACCTGGCCAGAAATTTAGTTTCCCACGTAGTTGTCCGGCACTCGCAGGGGCATATGACCGTACACACGCTTAAAGTATTAGACTATTGATAAGACGTAAAAGAAAACTGAAATTTATTGAAATATTGGGTAAGTTACGAATTGTTTTACTAAATCCTAGACTGGTGTCGCGGGTGTCCATGGGCGGCGGCAATGGACAACATTTCAAAATTGCTAAGCTCTGAAACAAAAAATACCAATTCTTTGTTTACTTTTCCGCTGCTCGAATATATATTTATTCATTTTTTATATTGCTTATTTACTGAGAAAAAAATTAAAAAATAAAAAACGTAAGATGACGTCATCGGACGGCAGAATGTAAAATATTTCTTTGCTTAGCACATTATAGTTTTAAATTTACGTAATGCCAAACTCATGACATGTAACTGTCAAAAAAAAAGACAACTTGTCAACGTTGAATGTATGAATGACGTTGACAATGTTGACACTAGTATTATTTACCTTTGACAGTAGTACCTTTTTTTTATTGAAACAATGATAAGCAAAGGAATATCGCTGTATTAAGCCGTCCGATGACGTCATTTGGCGCTTACGTCTATTTAGAATAAAAAGAATTTCAATAATTATTTTATGCATGAAAATGGACAAATTTTGAAAAAAGAAAAAATATGGGTCTGTTCATTTTATGTCTACTTTCATATAAAAAAACAATATGGACATGTTAAAAATTTGAAATGTTGTCCATTGATTACCATCAGGTGATCCGTCTGTTCGTCTGCCTAATTATATCATAAAAAAACACAATTCTCATTTTTGATATCAGTTTTAATTATTCTCATACAAAGACCATTTTAATTACAACCAACTTAATAAAAGACCAACACTATTATCATTCAACAATAGTGAGGCAGACCCATCAATTCATTCACTCACTCATTCATCGTCTGAGATATTTGGGGTCAAAAGACCGCATCAGTCCAAGATGGCGGCGAAAGGGTTTGAGCCCTTTACAAAGAGCCCACTTCCGGATCGCCGGTTGCATTGTGGCTAGGAATATTAATAATGATAGATAATAAGAAATTTGATAGTATCTGCATGGTTTAATGTTAGATGGGGTTAGGCTTGTTGTACACTGGTAAAGCTACAAATAACTTCGTTATCCTGTCAAAGTCTTTTTTTATGCCATAGGTGGCAGACGAATGACTGATGGTAAGCGATTGCCGCCGCCAATTGACACCCGTGACAACAATGGAGTCACTAGTACGCTGCCAACCTTTCCTCTATGATTGAGCCACCAATACCCTCACTTACTCGATGCAGGTGCTGATTCAAGCTGATTTTCTGAGAGGTCATATTATTACTCTGGTCAAGCCGGCCCATCCAAGCCGAAACGTGGCTCTCTCATACGAGTAGAAATGCATAAGTACGGCTAAAATATAATAAAATTTCTTGAGCTTCCAAAATGGAATTTCTGAATTTCAAAATGTTTTTTTTTAATGTACAGACAGCCAAACATCAGGTTACCACAAACTGCGAAATTTCTAATGAACTGACAATTGATAATGAACCAAACATTTTAGACATCAAGTTGAGAATCGATTAAAGAATTTTGACAGTTTTATTAACTTTGATGTGCGTCTGTACGTGCATATTATATTTCTATAACAATGTTTGAAACATAGCTTAATATCGCTTAGCATAGCATAGCTAACCATTGTGGTACAACAACTTAATCCAGGCTACGAGGACACCTGCTTAAAATAGTTAAATCCAAAACGAAAAGTCATTCTATTTAAAAGCTGACATTTTTTCTAAATTTCCTGTGTGGTCCCTGCTTAAGTCTATCACGGGGAGTGCTCTGAGGAACTGTTTGATCTACTTCCTGCAGCTAAATTCTTACAACCTGTGCGGATAAAGAATGGGATCAGAAATGGCGGCGCATCTATTCACTTCTCGCTCGCACACTATTTGCTCTATACTCGCACTCGTGGGTGTGCGAGCGAGAAGTGAACAGATGCGCCGCCATTTCTGATCCCATTCTTTATCCGCACTGGTTGTACATCAAACCACTCGTAAGCGATTGTCATTCCATCTTCATCATCTCTATGGATGGCGGTCTAATACTGTGCGTTTCTTGCGGAACTTTCTACCACGTACCTCAGTTCTGTTCACACAAACCGTTCCGGTTTGGCTGCAGTAGTATTTCCGGACGGCTGCGACTTAGGGACCTTCAAGAGAAGAGCGTACTCTTTTTTAAAAATGCCGGGAAAACATTAGCGATCTCTCTTATTTCGTTCATGGGCGGCGTTGATTACTTTCTATCAGATGACTCGCTTGCTCGTTTGTCCGCCTCTAGCATAAAAAAAAACAAAACATTATGTCTATTTAATTAATATTATGTAGGCATTTAATTAAAATTTGAATTATCTTGTAAAAAAAACGTCTGACACAAATTAATTGGTAAGGAACAGAGTTTCTTAATGTGACAGGTGGCAGACAAGCACACGGAACACCTGATGGTAGGCAATAGCAACCGCCCATAGACACCCGTGGAGTCAAAAGTTCGCCGCGAACATTTTCGTCTTCTCCCCGTATGTGACCTCCGCAATCTTTGGACTTTTAATTTTGGAGCCCGGGGTACGCTTACTCCATGATTCAAGAAGAAACCGCCATCTGACATTCGCAACCCCTTAACAGGGGAATCAGACCACTGAATCATAATTATGCGTTCCAGAAACTGTCCGAAACGTGTAGGTTTGCCGAAGTTTTCCCTCACCGCTGAGCTAATGGTAGAAATATGCACATTAAATATTGTATGTCATAATAAATTTCGTGCAAATCCCCTTCTTAATCCATTATAGTAATAATGCAACGCGAAAATCTAAAAACTATATAATATGCACATAGTTTTGAAAAAATGCATGCTCGGATTCGATCCACGACCCCCAAATGGAAGGCGCATATTACGTCCAATCATGTCATGATAAATGTCATTTATCACCACCGTAGGGTCATCTTATCGTATCTTTCCCAGTTGCATCCAAAGATGTCACCTCGGGCCCGGGGTGCCTACGCTTGGACCATGATGCAGGATTTGGGATTCGAACCTCATAAGTTTCGGCATGTTACTGGCAAAACCCATAGGTTTTACCCTGCGACTCTACCGGTGCCTAAACAATTGCTCTAAACGAGTGGTAAATTATCAAATAACGCCTTATTATCAAATATTGCGTTTAAAATTAGGTAAAAACAAATCTTACGTAAAACTACGGGATTTGATATAATTCATTCTCTTTTTGTTCGTTACAAGATATGACAATTTAAAAGCGAATAAAAAGTTTATCGGGAGATCCTGACATATTCATATTTTAAAAAAGGAACACCCATTAAAACTGGCCATAACTCGTTTATAAAAAGTTGCCTACTTCCTGTGCCATAGACAAACGGTCTACAGATGACATCAACTAACCCTTCAACACGACAAACCTCCATAATCCTTATTAATACCACCAATTCATCTAACCCTGAAAACGTTAACATGACAATAGGCCCCCTTCAAAAATAAATAATAAACTAAAAATTATATGCAAATTCACGACCCATAAGTTCCTTTAGAATTAACCCTTTCTGGGATGGGGTCACAAAAAATGGTAATAATATATTCACCGTGAGATAAGGTCATGGGTCTTTTTGGCCGCATTCAGAATTTGTCGACATCAGTGTTCAGACGTGTTTGTGATTTTTTTGGTCTAGATTTCGAAATTTAAGTGATGTGCGTATACGCAGTGATCCGGTTTTGACAGTTGACATAATTATGTCAAACATGTCAAAGGCGATGACTGATGGGTGGCATTGCCCAGCTATGAGTTAACTCATCAGCTGATACTTACGTGAAAGGTATTTTCTCTTGATGTTTTTTCAAGATAATGAATTATTTATTAGTACTTAAAGTATTTAGAGTCAGTGTCAATGTCAATTTCTTGTTCGAGTTGAATCATTGTTAAAATGAAGATAGACAAGTTGATTCCACACTTTAAATAAGTGATTATAATAAGAAAAAATCTTATTACTATTGAAAAGAGAGTTAATAGTTCTACAGCTGTTAGCGACAGCTGCGCAAGAAGTCCCGGGTTCAATACCCGGGTCGGGCCAAAAATGTGTACCTAAGTTTTCGGTAAGAAATTCTTAGTGCCAGCCCGGAAGTCTGAGAAGTTGGCGGTCTTGCACCCCCGTGCCTCGGAAAGCATGTTAAGCCGTTGGTCCTGCGCCTAATCTCTCACCGGTCGTGTCACCCTGGTGTCCCATCGGAATATTAGGGTAAGAGAATATAGAGTGCACTTGTGTTTGCGCACACACTTGAGCACTATAATATGGTTGATCGTTGAGAATGGCTACCATAGCCGTAATTCGGTTGGAGGATATATAGCTGTAAGCAAAACTTACCAAGATATGTTAATCTATAAAATTAATGAACTTTGAATTGTATTGTATCGTGTCTTGTATGTTTGAAATGGTAAAAAACAATCATCGCCTTCTTAGTTCCAAATTGTGAAAGCATAACCAAACCGATATAGTATTTTACGAACTAAGACAAGATAACAAAACAAAGTCCCGACATCTAAAAGCAAAGAGTGTACATAAATTGGAATAAACAATAACCTAATGGAAAACTGTAATGCGATATATTTGTCAATACATTTCCAGCGCTCTATGACTCTCTATGTACATGAAAAATATGTCCATATTGAAGACAGTCCAAATACATTGAGCACACAACCTAAAGCACCCACATAAAAACTGACTTTATTAGGTAAAGTATAGAGTATAAAATTGCGTGCTAAGAATTTGTGAGATACGCCATTTTTGTACAGAACCAGCTGATGTTTGCACACGTTTGATCGATTGACAAGCAGGGGTGGGGTTCCTAATAATATTACCCCCGAATCCTATGTCAAAGTGTTGCTAGTTCGTTTTCGTACTCAGATGTCTAATAGTTTCGCTCCTAATGAAATGGGAAAAAAACCCGCCATATTGTTTTTCTTTTTTCGGCTATTCGGCCAGCTTCTTTTGTTTCTTGTTTCGAATAGTTTATTTTTTATGGAGTCGATATGTGCAGTTATGCCAGCGTTTATGTGTTATTGTATTGGCAAGTTATGTTTCTATTCTTTTTTTGATATTCTAATAGGTAATTTAACCAAAAAGATTAAGACCTAGCGACATGAGTCGATGCAATTTCTTATAAGATGTTTTTGTAAATGGTTTATACCAATAAGTTTCTATTGTTGAAGCATCAAGGTAGTATACCTACAATATGCTAATCTTACGTGGTTTCTTTTTTTGTTTTTTTTATGTCAGTTTTGTTGTTTGTGACATATTTATAACTAGGGATTAAATATTAAAAAAAAATTGCCTAAAAGATAAAATAAATAAGTTACTAACGCATATGTAGGTATTATACTTGCTCCGGCTATATTTATATGTGTTTCCTCAGAATGGGCCTAGAAACGGAAGTACTATCCATAACTTTTACCTTTGTCAGAATTTATGTTACAATAAATATTATGATTTTAATTTTATTGCTATTGATGATAATTTTATAACGTATATTTTAAAAAATCATCTGTATTTATGGCACGGCCTTTCCGTTGGATGTTAGTCCAATACTAATGGTTTAAGCCAGGATTTAAAAATATAAAGTCTATGCTTTACATCTTACTATAAATTGGGCCGTCCCGTAACCTTAATTACTTACTCTATCTTTGGTGGTTTTAAAAAAATAAGTACGAATCTATAAGTACCATAGACATTCATTAAAAAATTAATGTTATACATGTTTTAAACCAGTCGGATGTATTCAATTTAATCCTTTGAATTTTGCAAAAATAATTAACAAAAACGATAACATCAAGCGAGAAGAAATTATTTTTAATAGGTATGGGTATAAATAAGAAGTTATGACAACAGCATGAGAACGCTAAAATATATATGTAATTGATATAAAATAGCTTCGAAATCAATTTTGCAAATAGTATTAGCCAAGAAACATACTGATTACGCATTAAGATAAATCAATTTAATGCTAGTCATAAACGTTGATTTAAAAAGACAACACAAAACAGCCTATAAAATTATATGATACAAACCAATTTGATTGGCCAATTAGATGCTAATGATACTGGCAAACACAATTTCCTACAACAGTCATAAAATAGAATCTAGCGTGATGAACAATAAATTCCAAATTTGAAACTTTCCAATTTCAAATTCCGAACGACCCGTTTTTAAACGGAATGGCTCATTCCTATAATCGTCGGTAGCGATCATAGTCGATTAAGCGGGCTCTTTATTGGGCATCTTTTAAATACGAACAACAAAATAAAATTTTACGATGTTACTTTTCACCGTTAAATAAATAGCTATGCGTCCGACTCCACGTTTGGGTATGCTATAAATTAACGGGCAAGCGTAAAAAATATCTGTACACGAGTTGTTTTAAATAATTAACCGCAAGTTCGCTTGATAAAAGGAGAAATCCGGTTTAATGTTACGTTTCTATGTCTGACGTTTTGAGCAAAAACTCGATTGCTATTGGATGCAGTGTTGCAAAGTAAGTGTGCAGGGAAACTTGCTAATTTTCAGCGGTCTGATTAACAAAAAAAGGCCAAGTGCGAGTCGGACTCGCCCATGAAGGGTTCCGTAGCAGCAATATGTTTTATTTTATTTTCAAACTTGAGTTGATTGAATGATCCGTAGTAGAACCACGCTTCGGCATGAATGAGCCGGCTCGACCGGAGTGATACCACGGCCTCACAGAAAATCGGCGTGAAGTTGTATGCATTTCGCTGCGTGAGTGAGGGTACCGGAGGCCCAATCAGGGGGAAAAGGGGGTTTAAAGGTTGGCAGCGCACTTGTGACTCCACTAGTGTCACGGATGTCCATGGGCAGTGGTAATCGCTGATCCATTAGGTGATTGGTCTGCTCGTCTGCTACCTATCTCATAAAAAAAAATGAAAGGCAAATTCGGTTTACAATTAGGTATAGTCACCCCACGGTTATTTGGCACGTTGCAAAAGTCGGAAATAATGAGGTTTTGACATTTTCCTATAGAAAAAGTGTTGAAGAACGCCCCCCTGTCAATGTCACTGAAATGCCTTCTAATCGTGGTCGCACTATATGACTTATTTAAAAAAAACTACTAGATCTCGTTCAAACCAATTTTCGGTGACAGTTTGCATGCTTACCTATACTTTTCAGTTAAGAAAAAAAAATTAGAAACCCCGATATACAACCTCACCTAATCTAACCTGACCTATAGATTTGTTGTTCATATAACGTAGGTATTAACATCTTATTGTAATTCTCGTAGAAGCATCAAATTTAATACTGAAGTGAATATTGATTTAGTTAGCTCTAATTCGTTTTTAAATCAAATACCTATCATCATCATCATCATCATCGCAACCCACACTCGTCCACTGCTGGACATAGGTCTCCCCTAATGCACGCGACTGCTCCCGATTTTCGGCCACTCTCATCCAGCCCACACCAGCCAGCCTTCGAATGTCATCATCCCATCTTGTCGCAGGGCGTCCTACACTACGCTTACCGAGTCGCGGTCTCCACTCAAGGACTTTACGGCTATAATGAAACGGAATGGCTAATTCTATCCGTCCTTGTTCCTTATGTTCGCGGTCTTTACGTCTCTTTTAGATTGACAGATAAAATTCATTTATTTGAACTCAATACATGTCATTATTAATGAAAATTAAAATTAAATTATTTAACAATTATTATTGTATTTCTATTGTCTAAATTGTTGCCCACTGCCACTTCAGTTTGCTAATTCGGTGGGCTATGCAAATACCTATAACCGCGTGCAACGAAAGGTTTATTATTTCACAATTATCTTAAAGCGAATGCACTAGAGGTCTTATACATAAATGTGTGTAAACCTTAGCTAACTAAAACGATGTTTTATAACAGTTATCATTCTATTTTCGAAAATTTTGTAGGTTTTTTTTTGTTTTAAACGTCAAAACTGCTCTATAACACCGTTTTATTGAACGTTTATGAATAAAGCCCTGGAAATCTAATTAGTTGGCAACATTGTACCGAGCATTCTCCCGTTTTGAACAGCTACTTACCATTTATGCTTAGTACTAATAAGGCTGTATGTTAAGAACACTCAGTTCAAATTAAGAATGCCTTTTTAACGTTACCTCGTTTGAATTTTTTTTTTCAGTATCGATATGGTTAGATTTTTCTTTACAACGGATTCCAATTTTTTTGTTTTTTTTTATGATATAGGTGGCAGACGAGCAGATGGATCACCTGATGGTAAGCGATTACCGCCGCCCATGGACGCCTGCAACACCAGTGGTGTCACAAGTGCGCTGCTTACCTTTTAACCCCCCTTCCCCTGGATTGGGCCTTCGGAACCCTCACTCACGCAGCGAAACACAGCGCATGCACTACTTCACGCCGGTTTTCTGTGAGGACGTGGTATTACTCCGATCGAGCCGGCCCATTCATGCCGAAGCGTGGCTCTCCCACTGTTAAAAATTCCAACAATTCCAACAAGTCGTTGAAACTTACTGTTTTATGTTTTTTTTTAATGGGTAAGTTAGTGAATGTTAAGTAATTTAATGAAAATAAACCGTCTTCCTTTACACATAAATGCTTAGTCCTAACTCTGATCAAATCTTGATCGACCTTCTGAATAATGTAAAACCCAGAGTCAAAATTGAACAATTATAATAGTTGCTTTAAGGTGACGGGTAGGGCACACTAGCGACGACAATCGCTTTTAATGTTTAGCTACTATACCGGATCTGTTTTATTTTGGAATTACAATCTCTCGGCAAACACTTATACTATTTATTAAATAACCATGCGCAAATGTTGGGTCCGTTTTTGTACGCGAAAAATTGATTCACGCCAAAAGCGGCCACTTTTGGCGGTAATCCAAAATTCGAGTGCAAAAGCAGATTAAATAGTTAACTATGAGTATTAAATAAATAGTATAGGTGTTTGCCGAGAGATTGCAATCCCGAAATTTTTTAAAATAGATCCGGTTTCATAGCTAAAAATTAAAATCGATTGGCGTCGCTAGTTAGAGCTACCCGTCGCCTTAACGCTCAGTATCCAAATTGTATACCTGTTTTTTTTTTAACTTAAGCCTCTATATCTCTGGGGATCGTAGTAATTATATTACGTATTTAAGTTTTTGCGCGAAAACAAAAGGAAAACTGTATTTTTTTTAAATCAGCCTATAAACTGTCCCACTGCAGGGCAAAGGCCTCCATCATAGAAATCAAGTTATCGCTACTATGATGGGATTAGGCTTAATCACCACGCTTGCCAAATGCGGATTGGTGATCACAAACCCGAGCTATGTCCAAAAAATTCGAAACATACTTTTCGCTCGACCCGGGAATCGAACCCAGGACCCTGAGATCACGGCCCGGTACTTAAACCACTAGACCAACAGAGCGTTATTTTTTACTTTGGTTTCTCGCAGAGACACCCGTCAACAGAAAACCAGCCGCGGAAAACAGAACACCAAAAAACAAAACTGCATTTTTGACAGCTCAAAAATCCCTTGAAGCCGGTTTACAAAGGAGTTGGTCCTATCGATTTTGTCGTCCCTTACATACCCGTTATGTACCAATACCTACCGTGAGTGCGTCGGAGGGTCGGCTGGGGTGGGACGAACTATCGACTCCATGCGTGTATATAAATTATATGTCGTTCACCCTATCAATACTATAATGTATGGAAATAAGATATTGTGATCGGTTATAAATTTGGTATAAAATTGGACATTTTTTTAAGGCATTTTATTAACCGCGATCACGAATGGTTGTCAGTTCTAGTTCTGTATGGCAAGTTTTTGTTTTTCATATAATGGGGTGACGGATTTCAATTTGACATTTTTATTAAATAAAAATAAATGGCCGTGTGGTCCCCGGCAGAGTAGAATAGGCCACCCTCACTTTTACCGAGGTGTCGTAAAAGGCGACTAAGGTAAAGCTGCTGGCATGATCATCAGCACCCAGAGAAGGAAAACTCTGCATTCATATCAAAACCCTCGCCAACCCGTCTGCCAAGCGTGGTGAGTATGGCAATTACCCCTCATGTGATTGAGGGAGGCCCGTGCCCCAGCAGTGGGGACTTAAATGGGCAGATGATGATGATGATGATGAAATAGGAGAATTTTTTATTTTTTATTTCTTATAGTAGGTAGACGAGCTTGCGGCCCATCTGATGGTAAACGGTAACCGCCGCTCATAGACATCAACAATGCCGGAGCACAGTCATGGCGCTGCCTACCGTGAGAGAAGAACTCTTTTCAAACCTCATCTAAAAATCTGATCTAAGCACATTTAGTATAATAAGGCTTTATTTAGTCTTACTTAACTCGTTGGAATACATTAAAGAAAACTAGTTAAGGTTATGGTTTTGAAAAGCTAGACCTATTTCTCATTTAGGTAGGTATCACAAAATATATAACTTAGTTATAATTAGGTTTTACAAAGAGCCTAAAAAGTTGTAAACTTGTTGGTTGCAAACGTGTAAAAAGTATCCTTTCATACTTTTTATTTCATTTTCCATTTGAAGTACTGAGTGGGCGGGTAGAGCGGTGTTGCATACGTCACAACCTCCTAATGGATAAGAATCCATTATTAAAAAATATCTCGAGTAATTTAATAGCGTCATGATGATGATGGGCCTGATCTTAGCGTCACACTTGACCCGAGAGTTGAGAAGGAACCTACGATAGAGCGAGCTTACCCTTAAATAGAAAGGAAGGGGGGTTTTATAGGTTGGCAGCGCACTATTGACTCCACTGGTGTCGCGGGTGTCTATGGGCGACGGCAATCGCTTACCAACAGCTTCCTTTGCCACCTATTCCATAAAAAATAAAAAAATTTTGTTCTTTATTCAAAATTTTTCCTAAAATAGTAACCCGTACTGACTGTAAATAATTAAATATACTTATAGTTTTTGTGCGAGTTGAAAACAGAGTTCTCCCATACTTACAAGTTAAAAGTAAGTGAACGAAGTAATTATCCAGCATTAAAAAAACTATTTAGTAGTCTGTGCTGCAAATCAAATCGTGTGCCAACTAAAACCATAGGTATGGTTATAGAGTTGTTGTGTACTTTTAAAGATAGCATTATAGGTAAGTTCGCAATCCTACTATAGAATTATTTCTAATACTATCAAAAGTAACGCCCTGTTGGTCTAGTGGTTTAAGTACCGGGCCGTGATCTCGGGGTCCTGGGTTCGATTCCCGGGTCGAGCAAAAAGTACTAAGTTTCGAAATTCTCGAACATTGTTCCGGTTTGTGATCACCAATCCGCATTAGGCAAGCGTGGTGATTAAGCCTAATTCCAGCATAGTAGCGATAACTTGATTTCTATGATGGAGGCCTTTGCCCTGCAGTGGGACAGTATATAGGCTGATACTTTTTTACTATTAAAAGTAAAGTTAGGGCTCACTTTTTGCTACAGACTTAAGGTTAATCTATAATTATTTTCTTATTTTTTTGTGATGAGATAAAAATCCTCCCTTATTAGCATCAGCCTATATACTGTTCCACTGCAGGGCAAAGGCCTCCATCATAGAAATCAAGTTATCGCTACTATCGATGGGATTGGGCTTAATCACCACGCTTGCCTAATGCGGATTGGTGATCACAAACCCGAGCTATGATCGAAAACCTCGAAACATACTTTTCGCTCGACCCGGGAATCGAACCCAGGACCCCGAGATCACGCCCCGGTACTTAAACCACTAGACTTACAGCGCGTTGTAATAAGGGTATTAGGTAAGATATAGAAGTATTTAGTTTAATAGGTACCTATAATTTATAGAGATTTTAAAAACAGCATTATCACAAACTTTAGATATTACCTGTATTATTAGTTATCGTGATACACTCCTTTTTATGAGTATGAAATATAAAAATACTTATGTTTAGTCATATTTAATTTTAGTCGCCAAGTAGCTAAGTCAAAAAAATATGTTTCTCTTGACTAAAAATTCTATGCAATAATTCTTTCCTGATATATAAGGTAATATCTTTAATTTAGTGCGCTGTTACGTTCGCAACATTAATATAATGAATTTAGGATAAGTTTATTTTTTTTATTATAATTTATTGTCTGATTATACATAATTGTTTAAATATTAAAATTAATGCGCACAATCGGCATACATATCAGTTTTCAAACGAAAGTTATGCAACAAACGTAATTAACTCAAATATGATAAATATATTCCATTATAATAAACATGAAAACAATTGACAATAAAAAACCCATTTTATAAAAAAAACCAACATTAAAACGCGGCAAAAGTAATTTTCTGAAATTACATAATTTTAATACCTTACCCGACTTTTTTTATTGATTCAGTAAAGTGAATTAAACTAAATGGTTATAGAAAATAGCAATCTTAAATGTCTTATCTTACTTTTGAACCTTAATTAATAATAATGTTTGTATATCCATGACATAAAGGAAATAATCTTCTTAGTTAAAAAATACCATCTTGAAATTGATAATTTGTTGACGCATTACCAATAAACAGCAAAACACCTTCTATAAACTTTTAGTCCGATAATTATTTTAAAAAGTTATCAAACTCCAAAAAGATGTAATATCATAATTTGCTGTCCCAAAAAAGTATCTATATCAAGGATTAAACATCATTGATATGACATTTCACAAGGTCCGAAACATGATATAGAAAAAAAATCTTACCTCCACGCGGCGGCCCGCTCGAAAGTTTTCAAGTTCTTTTTAACGCGACCCGAAGTTAATACTTAATTTGACACAACTCTAAAAAGAAACCAGACAAAAAAGTAAATGAATATCCAACGCGCTACATTCAAATTCGGAACAATGGTAAAAAAAGAAAAATAAATTCGAATGACAAATTCAAATTTGGAAACCGGAGACGCGTCCCGAAGGAAATTCGAGAAAATCGTCGTCTCCAGACGGCGTACGGTGAGCGAATGTCCCGTTCAAACTACGCTACAATTTCCTCCGCGAAAACCGAATCGACTGCGCTGTGTAAGTATAGGGAAGGGTGGTTTTTCCTTCGAATTTCATAAGTATCTACCTTTCTTTATATCTAAGCGCAAGAACTACGTTCACCCCTTGAGAATACCTCGTGAGACTCGATCGAGCGTCGGCTAAGCTTTAGCGGGAACTGTCGTCTATCCTGCATTTGAATTTCGTGTCTATTTCCATGATAATAAAATTGAATATTGAGGTGCACTCCATACAGTGATGTTACCTTCTTGTCTAATCAATATTTTCTAGTAAGGCAACGGTAACATAGATAAAATGTATTGGGTGGTGAATACGAATATATTTATGTATGTGTAGGTCGGAGTAAGATATGGTGTGGGCTTCGTTTCACGTGTGACTGTGGAGTCCTATTTTTGTGCTTACGAAGAAAATGTAAAAGAGCGCTCTGTTTGATAGGACGAGAAAAAAATGTGAATTTTGATATGTCTCGCAATTTGTCTACAAAATGAGAAATTGTGTATAGCGAACAATATTGTTTGTACGTTTTCCTTTTGTGTCGCCGTCTTTTGTCTGTTTTAGGTATTTGAAGACTGATGTATATTGGCAAATTATTTTACGTAACGACAGTACAATCGAGTGAAGAGGTTCAATAGGGGTAATGAGTGGAAAATCATTAGCCATCGGACGCGTTAATTTTTACGCTCAAAAAACATTAATTCACGCGTAAAATTACACGCTAAAATAAGTTTCACGGCTAAGCGATAATGGGGACACAAAATTCGGTTCAAAGTGACACCTTAATTAATTAATTCGAAAAATCCTGATAGGGTCCGACGCGCGGCGCATTGACACACATTTAAAAATCGAACGTCTTAAAATAAATGCGAAATGATTCAGCGAGCAACAAGTTCCATTCATTCACGGGCAAGGGAGAAGGCAATCCAATTAGAAAGGGAAAGAGAGGAATTTAAAAAGTGAACGCCCGGAAAGTTAGACGGGAAAGCTCCGTGCTAATAACCTGTTGCTTCCGCAAGCTAAATTAAATATGAGAGCCAACCGCTTCCAGACAAACATCGACATCGATGAAGCCATTATTTCTGCCTAATTAAAATCTGTATGACATACAACATCAATTGAATCTGTTACTTTTTATCTCTCTTAAACTCCACGCTCAAAACTATTGAGTTCCAAACCAGCCATTTATATCAGCATTGGATATGCCAGAAAGGAGTCTACTCTATAAATCGTGCACATTTATCATTTCTCTATTTAAAAGCTAGATGCGTCTCCCACCCTCAACGCGAAGTGTTATCCAGGAATATCGATAAAACAAAATTTTGATGCGGCAGACACCCCTACGTTTACTTGACATGGGGCGGGAAAGGGACGGCGCGTTCGGAAAATCTGCACGTGGAAGCGAGACAGAGCCAAGACCGCGACGAGATAAGTGTTCTAATTTATACTCAAATTGCGAACGTCGTCACGAGAACCACGTGCTAAATAACCGTTCTGCATTTAAAACGGCTTACGTTCGAATGTTAAATTTTTCAAATTTACGCTTTAGGAGCTTTAAATTTAGAGTTGAAATTCGTTTTTGTTTTATAGAGGAAAGAAATATTATCTTACAATTTTCCATTTTTGAAAACTCTTCGTGTAGCCGATTGATTTTGGAGCTTAAACTCTTGCAATTGGGTTGAGAATGCTTTGTGTGGGGAATTCGCAAATTAATACATCAGATTTTAAAAGAAAGCCGTGCATACTAACTAGGGCTATGTCAAGGTTAGATTGGGTAGATGGCCGTTTATTAGTCGGTTACTGGGTTAACTCACTGTTTGGGGGGTGATTTGGAGTAATTTGCGTTGAAGGCTCGTTTGCTTTGATTTAGTGAAGGGTCGTTTAGTATTAATAGCTGTGGGATTCATTGTCGTTGGATTAGTTGAGAAGTTGACAGTCTTTGGTAGTGAAGTTAGTTTGAATGCTCCCGCAAACTAAGAAGGAAATTCTACGCGTAAGACACACTAAATTCAATGTACAAAATATTGCATGTCTGAGTTTTAGAAATGTTTGAATTTGGAATACTATATTTTTTTTAAACGAGGAATCTTATTATTCATTGATTAAAATCGTTTGTCAATTGTTTATTATCATAAGTCGATGTTGGTTACATATCAGTAGTGAAAATGAAATTAATGCGAAAAGATTTTAAAGTGAATTATTTTATGATTTTAAAAGTTAACAATGAATAAATAACCTTAAAAATAGGACGAAGAAAGACCGCATGATTTTAAATTGTGATATTGGCTCAGTGGATGGACATGTGCGTTCTAAATGGAAGGACGGAGATTTGAAGCCGAGCATTCACTTTTGGATTTTTCAAAGTGGATTTGAGAACGAAAACAGCACATTTGGGACAGTCTCTCAAACCGTGGATATCCACGATTGTTGAAATAATGATTCTGCTGAACGTGTAACCACGAACAAGTTTTTTTTTTATGTGATAGGTGGCAGACGAGCAGACGGATCACCTGATGGTAAGTGATTGCCGCCGCCCATTTACTCCCACAACACCAATGGAGTCGCAAGTGCACTGCAAACCTTTAAAGCCCCCCTTCCCCTGGATTGGGCTTCCGGTACCCTCACTCACGCAGCGAAACACAGCACAGAGCTGCATCACGGCGGTTTTCTGGCTTGGCTCTACCACGGTTAAAAAGTTGGTCTGATTCCCCTGTTTAAGGGTTGCGAATATCAGATGGCAGTCACTTATTGTTTCTAATATAATAGGTTTTCTAATCCTGGATGGTCCAAGTATAACCTGGGTTCCGAAGTGACAGCTTTGGGCCAGTCGGAAATAATGTGTTAGGACGATAAGGAAGAATACTAAATCAGAGGACTCACATCAAATGAAAGCAACGCAGCCTAAAGAGATCCGGTTACAAAAGCTGTAATAATAAACACGAAGACTCGCGGCAGACGGTAGAGAATTTCATTCATAAAGTAATGAATGATAGGTATATTATAAAAGTTATGTTGTTAAAAATAGTAAGTAGTTTTTTTATGTGATAGGGGGCAGACGAACAGACGGATCACCTGATAAGCGATTGCCTCCGCCCATGGACACTCGCGACCCCAGTGGAGTCACAAGTAGCGCAGCCAACCTTTAAATCCCCCTTTCCTCCGGATTGGGCCTCCGGTAGCCTCACTCACGCAGCGAAACACAGCACAGTGCTGCTTCACACCGGTTTTCCTGTGAGGCCGTGGTATCACTCCGGTCGAGCCGGCCCATTCATGCCGAAGCGTGGCTCTCCCACGGTCAAAAAAAGTCAGTACTGGAAGCAGTCGGTGCCTTAATATTTCATTCAATTAATTACTCTGCCTTCAATCATAAGTTTTTCATGAATGAATACATTTATTGAACTCAAAATAAAGTATGAAAACTCAAAATTAGGTATTGCAGAATATGTACAACGATGGCGGCCTCATTCAGTTAAGTAAGGTGATCCGTCTGCTCGTCTGCCACCTATGACGTAAAAAAGTAGCCCCATACGTGTGCCGGAAATCAAAAATTGGCTTTGTGGTGTCCAACATATTAAAATAAATATTTCACAACATCACATACATTGATCTGACTCCGAGATAGGTAGCTCAAGCACCTGTGTTACGGATATCAGAATCAACAGTGGGATTACAAATATATACATACAGGGTGTATCTGTGAACATTTACATCCCTTTAACCACATGTTCTACCAACCATTCTGATCAACATTTGTTCAACGACTTCTCGAAATTCATCGAATTTTTTTTCGACTCCCCATACAAAATGACCAAGTCACGTGACCGACTTTGTATGAAAAGTTGAAATTTTTTCATGGGATTTTCCAAAAATGATGGAACAAATTATGTTCATAATGATTAATAGAACACGTGGTATGTTCACAGATACACCCTGTATAATACTTTTCTTTTGTAAATATATATTTATAATACCTACATAGAACTGACCGGATGGCGCAATTGGTAGTGACCCTGTCTCTTACGCCAAAGGTCGTGGGTTCGATCCCCACCCTGGACAAACATTCGTGCGATGAACACTTGTGTTTGTTCAGTGTCTGCGTGTAATATATGTATTTAAGTATATATTTGAGTTCCTCTGTTATCTGATATCTGTAACACAAGTGCTTAAGCTACTTAGTACGGAATCAGGTCAATGTATGAGAATTATATTTTTTTTTAATAGAAAACACCCATACCCATACAAAGAGACATGTTCATGCACACAAATGTTTGTACTGTGCGGGGATTGAACCCGCAACCCTTGGATCAAAGGCAGCGCTCACTACCACTGTTCTATACATAGGTTACCATACCATAAACTTCTTCACACATCGAATTTGAAAACATGCATTCCCATAAAATATTCATCTCTGATAGAAAACCCTACTAAACCTTCTTGTACATTTGCTTACTAAATTTTTGACACTTGTCATGCCCTGCATGGCAATGAGGGGGGATCTCCATAGTAACCCCTAACTACCTACCTCATTATTACACCCTAGTCCCTATCCCCACGCGATAGAGTCCCGATTCCCGCGGCAAAGTAGTGCCTTTGAGATGTGTTATAAGCGATTTTTCGTTTTCGGCCGAATTCTGTAATTCTGTTCCTTGGGGTTATGTCAAAAAGGGGTGGAAGGCACGCGTGGTAAATAAAAAATGGATTCGAATATTTTAACATTAGATTTTCTATGGAATTATGTAGACTCAATTTCGTGACTCAAAACTATAATGGAATGGACCTTGTGGAAATGTTAGCACATTAAAAAACGTAGAGGTGTATGCTTGGACTCAAATCTATGATCTCCTGTTTGGAAGGCGCATTTCCTTTTATAGATATCAAGTTTACCATACTTTACCTATCTGGCTAGATAGGCCAAGACAACCCAAATTAGTGTTGCGAAACTATCGATAGTTTCCCTGTCAATAGTTGACCTCGAAAATCATTCAGACTATCGATAGTGTCTGCCAGTATCATCTTACCCGCAAAAACTTCAGTTACTCCGTGACCATGGCGCTTGCAACAGAGCTGAAATATCTGAAACTCAAAAATAAGGTACATGGTAGAAATCCCGTAAATAACTAGTCTAATATCGAACGTGCTATCGATAATATTGCTATTGGCCAAAATTATCGATAGTAAAATTTGATCAATACTATTGATAACGCCAATAATATTGATTGTTAATTGCCCGATACGAGCGATAGTATTGTTTCCTAACAGAATCAATCAAAATAGTTAAATATATAGTTTTGTACTATCAATAGTCAGCTGTTTTGATAGTATTGCTGTCTGATTAAATGTGTCTGATACTATCGATAGTTTCGGACATTAAACAATCGATAGTATCAATAGTATTAGCGTTACCAATAGTATTGATGTAATTTTACCATTGATACTATCGATACTATTGAAAACCAGCAATACTATCGATAGACGAACGATACTATTGATTTTAATTATACAATCGATAGTCTATCAATAAACTACCGATAAGCAACACTAATCCAAACGAAATCACAAAACCACTGTCTAACTGAACCTTTTCTAGAATTTCTTTACCGTACTTATTTTTAAACCCCCATAAATTAATTGGTTAAATTTTCTAACGTCTTATATTCTTGAGTTTAAAATAAAATTAATCAAATCAAATAAATCAGTGATATAAACTGAAATTCCGTCTCCACATCACAAAGTATCCCAACTAACAAGGATCATAGTAAAATTTTAGGTACGCCATTACAAACGTACCTCACATGCTCAAGTATAACGAGCGAAGTAAGTTCCATTCAGAGTTTCTGTCCTGACAATAGTAAATAATAATCCCGCGGTGCATGCGATCGGTGGCGCATAATGTCGTCTAACAAGCAGCCCTTGAGTCGCTTTCCAAAGAAAGGTAGCAACTGGAACTTTCATATAGTACAAATCTTCGGCTTAATACGCCTTAGTGGCAGTTTTGGCGAAATTTGGCGGCATGACGCCGGCTGGTTTGACGCAACCAAGCCGTAACTTTGACGCAACCAAGCAGTAACTGAACCGAAACCACGCCGTTTTTGCTATGACCTAGCCGCAACTTCGACGCATCAACGCTGTGAGTTTGACGTCACCATGTTGTAACTTTGGCGCAGTCACACACAGCCTTTGATACCAACACGAAACAATAGTAAATAATAATCCCGCGGTGCATGCGATCGGTGGCGCATAATGTCGTCTAACAAGCAGCCCTTGAGTCGCTTTCCAAAGAAAGGTAGCAACTGGAACTTTCATATAGTACAAATCTTCGGTTTAATGGGCCTTAGTGGCAGTTTTGGCGAAATTTGGCGGCATGACGCCGGCTGGTTTGACGCAACCAAGCCGTAACTTTGACGCAACCAAGCAGTAACTGAACCGCATACCACGCCGTTTTTGCTATGACCTAGCCGCAACTTCGACGCATCAACTGCTGTGAGTTTGACGTCACCATGTTGTAACTTTGGCGCAGTCACACACAGCCTTTGATACCAACACGAAACAATAGTAAATAATAATCCCGCGGTGCATGCGATCGGTGGCGCATAATGTCTAACAAGCAGCCCACTATTTGCTTTCCTTAGAAAGGTAGCAACTGGAAACTTCATATTCATTACAAATCTTAGGGACTTAACAACTGAAGCCGAAGATTTTGCTTTAATACTAGAAGTTATTTCTAGTATTAAAGCAAAATCTTTGGCTTAATGGGCCTTAGTGGCAGTTTTGTCGAAATTTGGCGATATGACGCTATGGTTTGACAAAACCATGCTGGAACTTCGACGCAACCACGTCATGTTTGCTGTGACTACGCCGCGACTTCGATGCAACAACGCCGCTTTTGCTGTGACCACGCCGCAACTACCACACATCTACGCCGTGACATTGACGTTATCATGTTGTAACTTTGGCGTAGCCACACACTAACTTTGATACAACTACGTGCACATCTTTCGCTCAGTGCGCAATAGTCGAGGTTTTGGCTAAATTTGGTGGCGTGACACAACTATGCTGTAATTTTGACGCAACCATGCCGTTTTTGCTGTGACCACGCCGTAACTTCAACGCATCAATGCTGTGTCTTTGACTTACCATATTGATAACTTTGGCGCACTACATACCTACTAACTTTGATATTGTAAATAATAATAATATCACGGTAGATACGATTGGTGGCGCATAATGTCGTCTAACAAGCAGCCCTTGAGTCGCGTTCCAGGGTAAGATAGCAACTCGAAACTTCATATAGTATTAAAGCCAAATCTTAGGCTCAACGCGGCCTCGCAGTTTTAGCGAAATTTGTCGGCGTGACGGAACAGTTTGGCGCAATCATGCCTTAACTTTGACGCCACCATGACGTAATTTTGACGCAACCATGCCGTGACTCAGCCGCAACCACGCCGTAACTTTGACGCAACCGCACTGATTTTTCTGTGGCCATGCTGACTCTTTTCTCGATTCACGATTGCAACTTTGATATAGCTTAAAGTATCTTTGCGACCTTTTCCGTTCCTCGCCACTGAGGCTGTCAAAACGAATGCTCGATATTCTCGAAAGAGTGAGTGGTTAACAAGCGCACAGCACATGGGACCCGCCATGTTGGAACCGCTCACTATCGATAAATTTAGTTTCAGCAAAGGAATAGGATAGAAATAAAATGTGGAAGGGTTTTCTCTAAGATTTGCCGGCGCTGTTTGTATGTACTGATGCATGTTCATTTATACGAGTATTTAACAAAACTCATAAACAGCCAAAATTCACTCGTGCTAAAAAAATTTTATGTGACATCTTAGTGGCAGATGGCAACCTGGAGAAGCTACCTACTTCTGACGGGAAAGGTGAGCGGAAGAAGGCCTAGAGACAGTAGCCCCATGCGCTGGTCCGATCAAATCAGCTCAACCTTAAATACCATAGTCTGTGATACGATCCACACATAGAACGGAAGGATAGAGTGAGCTGGTGGAAGATAGTCCGGGAAAAAATTACTGATCGAGACCACGACCCTCAGCACTGAGGACAAACGACGCAAGGAGGAGAAAGTGGCAGATGAGCAAACGGATCACTTGATTGTACGCGATTGCCGCTACCCATGGACACCCTTGGAGTCACAAAGTAAGCTGCCAAGTTTTATCCACCCTTTCCCCTCAGATTGGACCTCTACGGGTAAACACGCGAACAGCACGAGCGGAAAGCTAATCATCTATAAAATTATATAGTTTTTGTCTAGAATTAACCCCATTAGACACAACAGTGAGTCTGTTATGCGGTTAGTTTAATAAATTTGCATAATAAAATGCATTTTGCATATTATGCACTTCTTATTGCCTACTTTGAAAATAATGCCTAACAAACAAGTACTTGCTAAGGTTAAGTAAAAACTCATAATATTTTTTCTAGTTTTAACTTGTTTTTATATACCTAGTGACATAATAGTTGATATTTTTATAGCAATCTTTTGCAATTTATTCTTAAGTAAATGCCAGCTCATGTCGAATCAAGCACTTACAAATTTCGTCGGCTTAGTAACGTGTTCAATGGTCTAATTGGTAGACTATTCACCCGGATTGTGGAAGGTGTTCGAGTCCCGCCTGAGCACGATATGATTTTTTTAAGTGTGTTATTTACTTAGTGACACAGTATATTGGCTCTCTTCAGCCTGATGGTAAGCAGGAGGAGAGCCCATGTTGTAATTACAATGGACGCGATGACAAGGCATCAATTCTGTTGGCACTGCCGTACCGGGTAAATAATACACTTATAACATTTTTTCTTCGATTATAAATCGAACCCACCCCCTTCTTCTCTAAATAGGTAGGTAAATGCTATATCCAATTAGGGCCCGATTTGACCAATCTTTATCTGTGCATATTAATATCCTCCAACTGATTACGGCTATGTCGGCCAATCTCAACGATCAGCCACGTACGCAGGATATATTATAGTGCTCAAGTGTGTGCGCAAACACAAGTGCACTCTCTATTCCCTTACCCTCATATTCCAATGGGACACTACGGTGACACGACCAGAGAGGGAATTGGGCGCAGGACCTTGGTCCTTGGGCTAACGTGATTTCCGAGGTACGGGGGGTACAAGACCGCCAACTTCCAGACTCCGGGCTGCCACTAAGAATTTCTTACCGAAAACTTAGGTACAAATTTTTGGCCCGAGCCGGGGATCGAACCCGGGACCTCTTGCACAACCGTCGCTTTAGAGTTCGACCCACTAGCCACATAAATATATACTGAAATACATATATTACACCCAGACACTGAACAAACACAAGTGTTCATCGCAAGAATGTTTGTCCAGGGTGGGGATCGAACACACGACCTTTGGCATAAGAGGCAGGGTCACTACCAATTGCGCCATCTGGTCAGTCAATCGGTCAGGTATATAAGTTACTCTATGGTACAAATAACTGGTGTAAATTAGCAATTAAGTCATAAGGTTGACTGGCAGAGATACGGGAGATAAGCTTGCCTTTGTGGAAACGTCGGCATGTGTCTGAATACCAGTAACATACATCATCATTGGCCTTTATGTCTGTTTCAACGATTTATGTGCAGTCAGTTTTCTATTACACAGTTTTATGCTTGAAGAAACTTGCCACAGTACTATTAATGTCAGTGTTTGAAATGCATTACAGAGAAAAGTTGGTGCATCGGAAATGAAATCTTAAAATGCAAAGTGGCCTCATCATCATCATCAGCAACCCACACTCATCCACTGCTGGACATAGGTCTCCCCTAATGCACGCCACTGCTTCCGATTTTCGGCCACTCTCATCCAGCCCACACCAGCCAGCCTTCGAATGTCATCATCCCATCTTTTCACAGGGCGTCCTACACTACGCTTACCGAGTCGCGGTCTCCACTCAAGGACTTTACGGCTATAAAGAAATGGAATGGCTAATTCTATCCGTCCTTGTTCCTTATGTTCGCGGTCTTTACGTCTCTTTTAGATTGACAGATAAAATTCATTTATTTGAACTCAATACATGTCATTATTAATGAAAATGAAAATTAAATTATTTAACAATTATAATTGTATTTCTATTGTCTAAACTGTTTGCTCATTAGTCAGCAACTGAACCATTGCACAATGGACCGTGAGAGAGCCGGCCCATTTCATGCCGAAGCGTATGAATGGGCCGGCTCGACGGGAGTGATACCACGGCCTCACAGAAAACCGGCGTGAAGCAGCACTGTGTTGTGTTTCGCTGTGTGAGTGAGGGTACCGGAGGCCCAATCCGGGGAAAGGGGGTTTAAAGTTTGGCAGCGCACTTGTGTCTCCATTGTATAAGAGCTTTTGTAACTGGATCTATTTAGGCTGCCTTGCTTTTATTTGATGTGAGTATTTTGATTTAGTATTCTTCTTTATCGTCCTAACACATTATTCCCGATTGCGCCCAAAGCTGTCACTTTGGAACCCAGGTTATACTTGGACCATCCAGGATTAGAATGGTGTCTCCATTGATGTCGAGGGTGTCTATGGACGGCGGCAATCGCTTACCATTCAGGCGATCCGTCTGCTCGTCTGCCAACTATCACATTAAATAAATACTACTGGCTATCTTTTTACTAAAGACCATAATAGGTAAGAGACTAAAAACTGGTTTACTATGAGTCTATTGTAGTACTTTACAAGTTTTTGCTTTTATCCTTATAGGTAATGCGGAAGCCCGTACTGCCTTCAACCACCAACATTTTTTGCTTTTCTTCATAGCCTTAATAAATCATGTTACTCCAAGTTTACTTACTGTAGAGAGATGGCAGCTCAGTGGATAAGAACGCACCTTCAATGCGGAGGGTCATGCTTCGAATCCGAGCATGCACCTCTGGATTTTTCAAAACGATGTGCGTATTTCTACCACTAGCTCGGCGGTGAGAGAAAACATCATGAGGAAACCTGCACGTCTCGGATAGTTTCTCAAAATTATGGATTGGAACTATCTAAGATAATGAATTTGAACGTGTAACCGTTATCCAATTGGTCTGGTACAAATGTATAAGGGTTGCGAAGGTCAGACGGCAGTTGCTTCATTGTAATTTCCAGACCTACCAAATCTTGGTGATGACCTTGATGATGTATGGTTCTGAATCGACAGTTTTGGACGCAACTGGGAATTACACGCTAAGATGAGATGAGGAGAAATGAAGACCACGTACCTCAGTTCTGTGGAACGGTTTGGCTGCAGGAGTATTTCCCGACGGCTACGACTTAGGATGTGTTCCTTCCTAGCGGGTCCCCTGTGCTAGACTAGACTTGTAAAATACGCTAAAATTGAAAATTTAAAACCAGCTCATCCTTAAACACCACAGTCTGTGATCCACGCGGCCGAGTATAGAGTGAGCTGGTTGAATCGGCGGATCTAGACCGCGACCCTCAGCACTGAGGACAAATGGTCCAAGGAAGAGGAAATAATGCATTAAAAAAAATATCGACAGTCTTCGGGTGAGACAGCGATTTCTCTGATTTCGCGGAAAGTAATCAACGCCGCTCATGAACATCGATGACCGTATGCTCATTTGTCGCCTCTAGCATAAAAAAAGAAGTCTAGTTCCACAATTCCATGTTCCAATTTACCTCCACAGCCTATAGCCAGCAATAACCCCAGACGTAGGCAGGAGGAGTAATTTGTTACTCGATTTAGCCGAGCACTTATTTTTGGGCACTCGCTAGAAAGAGTGAAATCGACTACCGACTGAAACAAATGCCTTGTATCCGTACTTGTCATAGAGGTGTGGTGGTGTCGATATCGATAAATGTTAAAATAGTTGAACATTGGATTACGTGATTGTTGAAGTGAAAAGTGTTTGGTATTGTCAGTATTTCTTATTTTTAATGTAAATAACATTAGTCGAGACATGTTAAAATTTTGACATAAAAGCCTGTGAGTCTGTTTACGTAGCGCCCAAATTAATGAATTATCTTCGGTTTTTGATATACCACCCGAATTTGGAAAATTAATTTTAAAACTTGATATTTTTATGATTTGATCTTTGATATTTTGAATTTGCACTCTTTTATATTTCTCCAATCTGATTTTGTACAAATACCAAGCAATTTAATGTCCTGAACAATTACTTGCTATTATTCCAAAAAAAAATACTTTTTTTATAATTTACGTCGAAAGTAGCTATTAATACCTACAATATATATTTAAAAATATACTTGTGTGTAGCTTATTCACAGCTGTAAACAGTTCTTTATTGAGCGGAAATTATTAGTACAATTATCTTTTTACATTACCAAGGCAGTTAACCCAAGCCAATTATGACTATTAACCATTTCTATATTTGTATAAGCCCTCAAACGGTCTCTTTGATCGTTTAAGCTAATTCACTGAGTTATGCATTTATTTGCATAGCATAAAACGCGCTCAATCGTAAATAAAGATGCAAAAACGAAACCACATCAAGCTAAATACTAGGACGTACCGTTATCTAGTCGTAAAGAAGGGTTAACTTCCCATTCAGTTGTGGTTCTCAAAGTCCTTAATATCGTAATCTAGCAAACGAAGATCTATAACAAAATCCCATTGTATATCAGATCAATCAATGATAATAAAAAGTTTAAAACTACCCTATACAGCTTTCTTGCTGGAAAAGCTTACTATGATGTCAGATCTTTCTTTGATGATAAGCTATAAAAATAACTTTAGATTTAGAAGTGTGAAAATGATGTCTTATTATAATAAATTGTAAACTAATATGATTGACATGCATGTAATAATAATGAAATTGAATTGTAATTTATGTATCAAATATTAATATTTATATTCATATACCTTTACGGTGAATCATGGCTGTACCTAACAATATTTTATTTAATATCTTGTAACACTTGATGTTCAACCCATGTTTATGAATGAATAAATGATTATGATTATGATTATGATGAAATTAAAAATTGCCTCCCAATGTAAAATAAATCACCTCTTCACAAGCTGTCACCGATTCACAGTGGAAAACATTCCATCACAGACTAAAAAAAATAGCAATTCCTATTTCTGCCGCACCATCAAGAAATGGAACTCGTTGCCGGCGCATATATTACCTCCTTCCTACAATATGGATTCCTTCAAACGAAGCGTGAAGAAGCATCTCGCGGGCCAGAATGGCAGTCCCAACTAGAGGTGATGCCTGTCATCGCTTTCGTTGTAACTGCAACGAGGGCTCTTCTCTTGCTTACCATCATGCTGAGGAGAGCCAATATACTGTGTCATTATAAAAATAAAAGAAAAAAAATAGGTACCAAAAATCAGTCACTTCAGTGTAAAAATAGCACTTGTCTAGCAGACATAAGGACGTGTAAAGTGCAACAAGGCGTGCTGCCGTATGTACTTCTACTTACAAACTTAATTTCAGTGGTAAAAAAAAAACAAAATAGTGACCTTTCTTTTTTGAAAAAAAAAACACAGTTAAAAACCTGTTAAGGTGACGGGTAGGGCACACTAGCGACGCCAATCGATTTTAAGTTTTATCTACTAAACCGGATCTATTTTAAACAATTTCGGATTTACAACCTCTCGGCAAACACTTATACTATTTATTAAATAACCATGCAAAAATGTTGAGTCCGCTTTTATATGCGAAAAATTGATTACCACCAAAAGCGGCCACTTTTAGCGTGAGTCAATTTTCCGCGTACGCGTTGGACCCAACATTTTTACATGGTTATTAAATAAATAGTATAAGTGTTTGCCGAGAGGTTGAAACCCCAAAATTGTATAAAATAGATCCCGTTTAGTAGCTAAAAATTAAAATCGATTGGCGTCGCTAGTGTGCCCTACCCGTCAACTTAAGTGTTAACTATCTCTCTTGTACTAGTCCCAAGTTTAAGCGTTCAGTCGCACTCTCGGGCAGGTGACTGCTTCCATGATTTTGTAAGTGAGAAAAGTCATGTAGACACAGACCACCTTATTTCAAATCGCTATCTAAAGTTATTATCGTACTAAAACACATACCATCCCGTTCCAACACGCAATGTTAAAAGGGGCTGGCACGAATTTTGTTTCGGGACTTTCCTTAGTTCACGATTTGTTATAAGGTGGAGAAAGTCGGTTCTAGCTGACATCTTCGAAGAGTTCGTTATAGTACAGCAGTATATCGTATTAGTCGTGATGGCAGGCGTGTTAGGTCAAGACTTTATAGGATCTATAAGGTAATCAAAATGAACCCGTATTCAGCGAGTGGGCAGGCAGGGAATGACCATACCTTACGCAGTACTCATTTTAATACGATACTAGTGAACGATTTTGCTAAACCCGGTCACTTTTTCAAATGAGTATGAATTTGTATCAATAGATGGCGTTGGATGTCGATTATATCTCGTAAGTGTTTCGCCTTTATGACTTTTCTATTAGGGGTCATTTTCATGGGACACGTCGACCCTAAGGGATCTTTTGAAATTACATCTTTAATAAATAGGACTTTTCATAGATATCTTTATCCTATGCCAGTAGTTAGAGAAACGCTGGTAAACCTTTGATGTGTGAGGGTGTTTAACAAAAACAGAAATAAACTTCATAAATTCTTTGATTTGCATCGCTGTACTTTTCTATGCTAATATGTTGGATATCAAGTGTCCGCCCTGGAAATGTATACTGTACTTGGTAGCAAATTAACCGTGCTTCCGCGTCCCGTAATCTATGGTTATTAAAGCAATTAAAATTGAGATTCAATTGTAGATATCTTAATTAATGTGTTGGAGTCTCTTTCTCGGTAGTGCATATTTTTCTAGTTTTTGTTTAGCATTATTAATAAATTATGATTGAAGTCTATCGATATTACTGTATTAAAATCTATATTTAATAAAGTTCAAATTAGAAAATTATTAAAAGCTCCAATATTATAAAGAAAAATAATGTCTAGTGTTTTCAATTATTATTAACTTAACCCAAAAACTACTAGATATATTTATTAAGATTATTTTTCAAATAGTTTTTGTACCTACGTTGAATGTTATTATACATCTCTATTTAAATTTTCTTTATTCTTGGATGTATTTTGGTTTGTCAACCAAATAAGCTTTTAGAAATTAACAAACAGTGACAACCACTTGTACTTATAAATGGACTTCGAAGGCTCAACAGTATTTAAAAAACAATTACCATATTTTTCGGAAACCAATCCGAGAATGGTCCGATTTCTTTCAACCCAAGTGTAGGTATTATGACTGCCAATTAGAACTGTTTCGAGTTATTCATTAGTGAATGCTTTGCATGTTCAGTTCACTTAATTAAAGATAATTTAACAAAAACCAAGGGACATCGGCTTTCAAAATAATAACGGAAACAGATCCCGTTTACTTTGTATGAATGTAATTATTTCCATTTGTATGTTTACAGGGTTTATTGGGACCACTAGCGCCACCATTTGTTTGTATTGATTCATATAAAAATATATAATATGTAATACATAATTTTAAGTTTTGATACTTTGTTTTGAATGCAATAAAAGTATATTCTTTCTTTATACATCCATTGTCTTTAGATGACAATGGATGGATAAAGAAAGAACAATAATAATTGCTAAATGAAGTTTGTAAATACGGATATTAACTAACTTCATGTAGCAATTTTCTTAATTAATCTTAAAACACTTGAAGAAAAATTGTAGAATAGTTACTAGAAAATACATCAGTAATTTATGAAATTTCATTATGCTCGTTAATTATTACAAATCTATCATGATTGTAAAGAAGTATTATTGAAATTAGCCACTATTAACAATAACTATGCTACTCGTGCAAAACTAACTCAAGGTTGACCTTAAAAATTAAAATAGCTTTCTTGAACACACATTTTTTTTGTATCGAACGGTATCAAATTTGACACATATAACATGTCTCAAATTTGAATAAAATTTATAAAAATATAATGCTGGAGCTAGTGGACCAAACGCACTTAATTACCTTATTTCCACTTATGCAGGTGAATTTTAACTTTATTTATGGAAATATTGAGGGAAAACGTGCTTGCAAATTTTTGTTTTTATACACTTATTACAACTTCAGTTTAAAGACTTGTATGTAATGAACTCAACATTGATAACCAAATCCATCCTTTCCATCAGGTGAGATGAGGTCAAGTGCAAACCCATTTAATATATATATAAAAAAAAACAAATCTAAAAAACTTTGTTGGCCTTGCTTAGCACTTGCATAAATATATTAAATTAAAATCAAATCTTTGCATTAAACGTCGAATCGTTTTAAACTATTTCTTCTTTTGACTCTGAGATAGGTGCCTAGTTCAAGCACATGTGTTACGGATATCAGAATCGACAGTGGGATTAAAAATATATACATTTAATACTCTTTTTTTTATAAATAATACTTATATTACATAGAACACATCCAACGCCGTGTGGTCCCCGGCAACGCCGTGTGGTACCCGGCAGAGTAGAATAGGTATCCTCACTCTTACCGAGGTGTCGTAAAAGGCGACTAAGGTAAAGCTGCTGGCATGATCATCAGCACCCAGAGAAGGAAACTCTGCATTTATATAAAAACCTCGCCAAACGTCTGCCAAGCGTGGTGAGTATGGCAATTACCCCTCATGTGATTGAGGGAGGTCCGTGCCCCAGCAGTTTTCTGTGAGGACGTGGTATTACTCCGGTCGAGCCGGCCCATTCATGACGAAGCGTGGCTCTCCCACTGTTAATAAACTTTATTACTACTACGTACTAAGGATAGTCCCGGAACAAAACTCGTGATAGTTCGTGTTCATCATCATCATCATCAGCAACCCACACTCGTCCACTGCTGGACATAGGTCTCTCCTAATGCACGCCACTGCTCCCGATTTTCGGCCACTCTCATTCAGCCAACACCAGCCAGCCTTCGAATGTCATCATCCCATCTTGTCGCAGGGCGTCCTACACTACGCTTACCGAGTCGCGGTCTCCACTCAACAGTTATTCACAGTTCACACAGTCACAGTTCGTGTTATAACGGGATAATATGCATTTTAGTACGGAAATAACTTTAGATCGTGATGAGTAATAAGATCTGAAATCTTAGTTCAGTGTTATTATTAATATTTTATGCTAGAGGCGTACAAACGAGCAAACAAGTCACCTGATGGAAAGTAATCAACGCCGCCCATGAACATCCGCGAAATCAGAGAGATCGCTAATCTGTTGCCGACCTTTTTAAAAAGGAGTACGCTCTTCTCTTGAAGCTCCCTAAGTCGTTAGCCGTCCAGAAATACTCCTGCAGCCAAGCCGTTCCACAGAACTGAGGTACGTGGTAGAAAGCTTCCGCAAGAAACGCAAAGTATTATGCGATAGCACTTCTATCATGGCGCGGATTCTTGACGGTGGTTGAAAGTATCGATAAAAAATTCATCGTTTCCCACCCCTACATCCGGAAGACCGCGTTGAAGCGTAGAATTTCAGGGGCACTACAAATGCGCGCAGTTTTGTTTCTGACACGTCTCCATCAATTACATTTTGCAAAGCAACACCACTGGAGAACAGACCATTTGTTGTTATTTATAGCCCTCCTTAAGAGATAGGGGTTTACTTACTATTCGCTTTTTAGAGTTGCGTAAGTGTTTCGTCATAAGAGATAGAGAATATTCGTTGACGGTTATTTATGGTACTCGATGAGTAATGGGTACGTATATCGATAAATCTTCTGAGCGGGACGATCAGTTTTAAGATCTATATGGTTTCTAGATAGATAGATACTCTTTCTTGCACAACAAACAAAACTTAAAAGCTAGGTATATAGAAATTCAGCGCACAATTTAGGCGATCTTATTGCTGTTATCTCTACCAGACAACTTACAAGTTACTAGATTGTAGGTTCATCAGCATCATCATCATTATCGGCCCCCACTGCTGGGGCACGGGCCTCCCTCAATCTCAAGAGGGGTAATTGCCATACTCACCACGCTTGGCAGACGGGTTGGCGAGGGTTTTGATATAAATGCAGAATTTTCCTTCTCTGGGTGCTGATGATCATGCCAGCAGCTTTACCTTAGTCGCCTTTTACGACACCTCGGTAAGAGTGAGGGTGGCCTATTCTACTCTGCCGGGACCACACGGCAATTGTAGGTTAAGATTTTTTAAAGGCTTCTACCCACTTCTACGTATCAAATGTGTTTTAAGCAAATAATTCTGTTCCTGTTTCTTCGAGGACAGCTTCGGCAATGTCTAAGAAATATTTGAATAAGTGGGTATGTCGAAGTCAGTGAAGGTCACAGTCACTCTATAAAACAATGTTTAGTATTTTGACAACCTCGAAATTGCAAGTTTTAAGACTATTAAGCCCAAGAAAGTTTTATCCGCGTGACACAAATAGCAGAGTTAAAATCGATATAATTCAATTATTGTTAAATTTATATCACTTTGCGGCACTTCACTGCACAAAAAAAAAACGAAATTTGTGCATAAGATACCAGACGATACCAACTAATTAAATAAATAAATCATTTATTTTTCTCATCACAAAGGTCAATGACAATACATTACTTAAGGTTACATAATATATGAGGTGTATAACCTTGTGAGAGACTGGTGTCCATACTAGGGTAATCCCTGTGTTACGGATCGCCAGGCCCCCACCCTCAGACTTACTCGTATTGTCTTAGTTGACAAGTAAAAGGTTTGTATTTAAATGACTTATGGATAATATTATATCTTAATTTTACAAAAGAAAAAGAATAACAAAAGACAAAAAAGTGCATGCATGAATTAAACGTGTGTGTGTGTGTGTGCGTGCGTGTGTGTGTGTGTGTGTGCTCGTGTATGCGTGTGCATGTGTGTGTGTGTGCGTGCGTGCGTGCGTGGGTGTGTGTGCGTGCGTGCGTGCGTTGGTGTGTGCGTGTGTGTGTGTGAGTGCCAACGTGTGTGAATGTTATGTACTGTATTGATGAAGCTCTTGTGCCGTATATACTTATGATAATACTTTCAATAAATTTTCTGTACTGTCATAATCTAAATTAAGTAGCCAATTTTGTAGTATAATTTTAACACCTTTGAATTGTATCAGTCAATACACCGCGTTCCGCTCTTACTACCCTCAGACAGAATGTCTAGTTTTGGTTACATAAATATTTTTCAAAAGATTTGGTATGGGACAATGTCATTTTATTATAATATCCTCCAACTGATTACGGCTACGGCGGCCAACCTTAACGATCAGCTTCGTACGCAGGATATATTAAAGTGCTTAAGTGTGTGCGCAAACACAAGTCCGATGGGACACCAGTGTGACATGACCGGAGAGGGATCGGGCGCAGGACCAACGGCTTAACGTGCTTTCCGAGGCACAGGGGTACAAGACCGCCAACTTCCAGACTCCGGGATTACACTGAGAATTTATTAAGGTGACGGGTAGGTAGTTCACACTAGCGACGCCAATTGATTTTAATTTTTAGCTACTAAACAGAATCTATTTTAAACAATTTCGGGTAACCCCGAGTGTTTGCCGAGAGATTGTAACCCCGAAATTGTTTAAAATTTTGGCCCGACCCGGGGATCGAACCCTGGACCCCCAACGAAGCCGTCGCTTTAAAGTGCGACGCACTACCCACTGCGCCAACGAGGCATTTTTTTGTCAAATGCTTAGGTACAGGACATTGTCATTTTAATATGATAGAGAAGACAAACGAGCAAGCCGATCACCTGATGGTAAGTAATTATCACCACCGACGCCCACGAATTACGAAATCACAAAGCTCGCTGATGCGTTGCTAACATCAAAATTATGAAATGACACTTCGCTTAAAAATAGCTCAAATAAAATTAAATTAACCAATACAATGGTTCGAAAAACTCTTCTAACATCATACGTTTCCGCTTATTTTCTCTTATTTACTTATTTCCCCTCAATTATTACGCAAAACGGAAAGCGAAACATTGATAGCGAAACCACTTAATACGAAATTCGTCATACCCAAATATATTAGCTTTACGATACGTATTTCTCGGAAATTCCTACATCCAGTGACATGGAAAAACGAATATTATTAAAATATGTCCCCGCACACATATCGCGAACAATGTGTGACGCACCACGCACACAGCGAAACATTCTTATTCCACCAAATGTCACATTCATAGGTAAAAATTCAACATCGAGATGTGAAGTTACATGTTACCCTTTCTTTATCAAACTAACACATGCAAAGAGTAACAAGGTTTCCTCTTGTATCTACAGCAATCACAAACACATGCAAACACGCACTGTTTTCCTCAAACGCTACATTTGAAACTCAACCTGAACACTCAATACATAGAACAGAATTCCGAATGACGTGCAAAAAATTTTACGAAACGCATTTCAAGTAAATATCAACCTTATTCACCACACATCACAACTGCCTTTTCTAAATCCAACCATAATTATATACGGCGTTCTAAATTTTTCCAGCGTTCAAACAGTCGAAGCTTGTCATCAAATGAATATCCACCCTATTTTGTCAAAGGTAAAGTGTAATTTCGCATTAGCAATTTTCAAATTTAGAATCGCGTGGGTGAATTCACAGAGCAACAATAGTGTGTCCGAAAGGGGTTGTTAGTTTTCGGTCGACTGCGCATCGGTTTGCGCACTCCCAAACATGGCGGACGCTACTCACGCCACCATTTTGCCTCGACACGAACGAATTTCTCTAGTTTCTTTAGAGAATTGGAGTTGATGAAGGTGAGAACAGTAGTATTGTGCTGTGTTTTTAAGGGAATTGGTAATTCATAGTGTTATGTTGACAAATAGTAGCAGGCTAAAAGAATCCGAAAGTTTGGAAAATTCTCTGGTACTCTATTTTCCGAATCTACTCGTAAATTATCGTGTGTCGAAAATTTAATTTCCTTTGGCTTTTGTGATTGGAAATATTCATGCCAGTCATGATTTAGTGATATCTGGATTTTTTTACTATGTCATCCAAAACATTTTACAACGTTATTACTGTAATACCTACTTTTAAGTATTTTATCTACCTTTATGTATGTATGTAATGTATATGTAATAAAAGTACTTACCTACCTATATTTACTAAGTAATATTTTTTCTTTTGTTTCAGGAAAAAGGAAATTGACAGAGGGCAAATCTTAAAACTTATAAAAAGTTTAAGCTCATACCTACTCAATCGTTGTAATGTAGTAAGGGTCTCCGGTTCGATTTTCGATCCAGCATACTACTAACATAAAATATTTTGAAATCTGATAGTAACTAGGTGTTATTAAATTAAATACTTTAGTTCAAACTTACTGTTCAGGTCAAAGCAGATCGATTTTATGAATAATCTCGAATCTGAGTAGTGTTGTATAAGACTCACTAGTGTTTAAACAAATGTGGACTGAATCTTTTCAAAAGAACTCGATAATGAGTCCTTCGATTTCTTAACAAAATTCGAGTCAAACAAAGGATATTATTACTGGGATTCGGAGTTTTACTGACTTAACACCTTCTGTTAAGGTGACCCCGCTCCAATACTAGCGCTTCCAAGTGATTTATATTGATTGTGGCGAATAAGAGGCATTTTTATTTAAAGTGAGCAATGCATACTTTAAGGATAATGTTAAAAAAATTTGAGACGAAATTATGTAATAATATCTTTCTTTTAATCAATCTTCATAACTGTCATAGAGATCGCTCCCAGCGATAAGACCGCCTAAATTGTACATTGTATCTCTGTATACCTAGCTTTTAAGTTTTGTATGTTGTGCAATAAAGAGTATCTATATATAGCAGCGCGTAACATTAAGTGACGGTGCAAGTCTAATACGGATATAGTACAATAATGTATCAATACGGGGATTAAACACGATATTATTATGTGAAACAAACATTGTGTACTCACATATTTGGCTCGACGTTTCGGCTACGTTACAGCAGCCGTGGTCCGAGCGTCCCGCGTGAGAGTCCGCTCGTGACCACGGCTGCTGTAACGTAGCCCGAAACGTCGAGCCAAATATATGAGTACACAATGTTGTTTCACATATAAATATCGTGTTAATCCCCGTATTGATACATTATAGTTATAATGCAACGCGAAAATCTAAAAAACTATCTATCTATCTGTCAAAAGTGGCCAGTTTTAGCAATTATTCTGATTTTATTCTTACTTGCAAGAAGAATTTATTACGCAGGTGGGTCGCAAAAATTGTTAATCATTTACAACCTGTGCGGATAAAGAATGGGATCAGAAATGGCGGCGCATCTATTCACTTCTCGCTTGCACACCCACGAGTGCGAGTATAGACGCAAATAGTGTGTCCGCACAGGTTGTACTTAAATTACGTATTGGTTGCTCACTTTTAAATTATTTTTTTTTTACTGTAGATAGGTAAGCGTTTGACCATATTTCACCTGATGGTAAGTGATAATATGGTCTAAGAGGTACCACGATTACCTAGAAGATACCTATTCACTCGCGCTTTGAAAACCTCCAAATTGTAGCCTGTAGGGAACACCTCAGGCAGCTGATTCCACTATTTCGCAGTAGGAATAAGGAAACAGGATTCAAACCGAGCCTGAATGGAGTACTGTTCTCATCTTTGGGATGGCTCAGCCAAATACCAGCTTGAGGCATTAGAGAGTATTGAGAGAAGGGACAAGAGGCTAATTGGCGACGACGAGCTTGTGGGTAAGAGGCTACAAAGCCTTGAACACCGACGCAAGTAGCAAGCTTATCGGTCTTCTATCGGATACATTTTGGAGAGTGCGCCACGGAACTGTACAATGCCATTGGAGCATCTCCGTTCTTCCACTACTCCACCAGGCAGACCCTCAATCGACACCGGTACATGGTAGAAATACCAAAAGTCCGCACAAAGAGGTTTGAATCCTGTTTTCTTATTCGTACTGCGAAACAGTGGAATCAGTTGCCTGAAGAGGTGTTCCCTAGTGGCTACAATTTGGGGGTTTTCAAAGCGCGAGTGAATAGGTATCTTCTAGGTAATCGTGCTACATCTTAGACCATATTATCACTTACCATCAGGTGAAATATGGTTAAACGCTTACCTATCTACAGTAAAAAAAAAAAAAAAAACCTCCTTGTGCGGACTTTTTAAAAATGTCTCCTATTGCCTTAAGAAGACAGAACTACGAAAACTAGAAATGTCATCTAAATTATTATTAATAATATTAAAATTGTAAAATACTATTGATTTCTAATTGCCGATTTTATGATCCGTAGTTAAACTGAAAAAATAGTTTAAAAATGTAACTAATAGTGAAATTTCGCTAAAATGTGTTTTTGAGCAAAAGTTAGCTTAACCAATAGTTATATTACAAGGAATTACGTCACTTTGACGCTGTCACTTTGACTGTTGGTTAGAAAGTTAACTATTGTTAATTTAACCAAAAGTTAGCTTAACCAATAGTTATATTACAGTCACTTTGACGCTGACGACAATTGGTTAAAAAGTTAGCTTTAGTTAATTTAACCAAATGTTAGCTTAACCAATACTTATATTTCAAGGATTTACGTCACTTTGACGCTGTCGATTTGACTATTGGTTAGAAAGTTAACTATAGTTAATTTTACCAAAAGTAAGCTTAACCAATAGTTATATTACAAGGAATTACGTCACTTTGACAATTGGTTAAAAAGTTAACTATAGTTAATTTAACCAAAAGGTAACTACGGATCAAAAAATGGGCCCTGAGTCTCACACATTCCAACAATAAACTTTAACCTGTCAATCACCTGTGCTCACCATTCTTGAGACCGGTGTTACCACACGCAAACAAAATTGCAGCTACAATTATTGAAGAAAGTTAACTATTGTTAATTTTACCAAAAGTTAGCTTAACCAATAGTTATATTACAAGGAATTACGTCACTTTGACGCTGTCACTTTGACTGTTGGTTAGAAAGTTAACTATTATTAATTTAACCAAAAGTTAGCTTAACCAATAGTTATATTACAGTCACTTTGACGCTGTCGATTTGACTATTGGTTAGAAAGTTAACTATAGTTAATTTTACCAAAAGCAAGCTTAACCAGTAGTTATATTACAAGCAATGACGTCACTTTGACTATTAGTTAGAAAGTTAACTATAGTTAATTTAACCAAAAGGTAACTACGGATCAATAAATGGGCCCTGAGTCTCACACATTCCAACAATAAAATTTAACCTGTCAATCACCTGGGCTCACCTTTCTTGAGACTGGTGTAACCGCACGCAAACAAAATTGCAGCTACAATTATTGAAGAAAGTTAACTTTTGTTCATTTTACCAAAAGTTAGCTTAACCAATAGTTATATTACAAGGAATTACGTCACTTTGACGCTGTCACTTTGACTGTTGGTTAGAAAGTTAACTATTATTAATTTAACCAAAAGTTAGCTTAACCAATAGTTATATTACAGTCACTTTGACGCTGACTGACTATTGGTTATAAAGTTGGCTATAGTTAATTTAACCAAATGTTAGATTAACCAATACTTATATTTCAAGGATTTACGTCACTTTGACGCTGTCAATTTGACTATTGGTTAGAAAGTTAACTATAGTTAATTTTATCAAAAGTAAGCTTAACCAGTAGTTATATTACAAGGAATGACGTCACTTTGACTATTAGTTAGAAAGTTAACTATAGTTAATTTAACCAAAAGGTAACTACGGATCAAAAAATGGGCCCTGAGTCTCACACATTCCAACAATAAAATTTAACCTGTCAATCACCTGGGCTCACTTTTCTTGAGACCGGTGTAACCGCACGCAAACAAAATCGCAGCTACAATTATTGAATTACAACTCTTTTGTGAGCAAATCTGAATAAATTATAACAACAATGAGTATTCAAATTTGTTCCCAAGGTTTCAAAAGTCATCATAAGTAATAGTAATTTTAACCCTTCGTAGCTGTTGGATTTAATTGGAGAAAAATAATTTGAAGGTTTGGTAATTCTGTCTATACTTGAAGACCAATTTGCATTTAATAATTTCAAGATTTATTTATTACTACTAAAGTGGGGTCGTATGCCGTTTTATGGCGGGTGGTTGTATCAAAGATATTACTCTATGTACAAATGTTTATGACCAAATATTTACACCACACATATATAAGAAAAAAGGAGAACATAAAGCAGAAAAATGAAGAAAATTTAAGAAGAATAACGGCTAGATTAATTTATACAATACGAGTAATTCACAATAAAAATTAAATTGAAAATTTAAAAAACCCCCGACACAACTAAAGCTCTTTCATTTGATACCTATATTGAGGCAGTTGGAACAACAAATAGGTTATTCGTCATTTTCTGACGGCGGCCATCTTGGATTTGAAAATTTTCACAAATAATATATTCCGCTACCCAAGCCCTTTTATATGATACCCATATTGTGGGAGTTGTGTTAAAATATAAAATCCAAATCTTTGTGACGGCGGCCATCTTAGATCGATTTTTATCCAACATAGCTAAGAACACTCGCTCTTTATTCATCTTTCAAACAATAAAAACAAAATCAAAATCGGTTCATTTGTTCGGGAGCTACGATGCCATAGACAGACACACAGATACACACACACACACACACACACAGACACCCCGTCGTTTTTGCGTCGGGGGTTAAAAATCTGTCTTCAAGTTCCATGACTTTTTCCGATTGTCAACCGACCGGACGAACAGTATGACCAGAGCCTGCGCGCGCCACTGACCCGTCATGCGCGCTGCGTGAAATACACCTCAAACTATATACATATGAAAGGGTCATACTGTCCGTGCGTTGTTTGATGCACAATATTTTTAATGAAAAAAAATATCTAAGTTAAAAGTTTCATACGTAAATAACATAATTACCTTTTGATAGATTTTTCAAACATTTTCACTGATTTTCAGACTATTTCAGACGTACAAAGTGTGGATGGTAAAAGTAAAGTATCAGCCTATGAACTGTCCCACTGCAGGACAAAGGCCTCCATCATATAAATCTAGTTACCGCTACTATGATGGGATTAGGCTTAAAATCACCAGTCTTGCCAAATGCGGATTAGTGATCGCAAACCTGAGCTCTGTTCGAAAAATTCGAGACATACTTTTCGCTCGACCGGGAATCGAACCCAGGACCCCGAGATCACGGCCCGGTACTTAAACCACTAGACCAACAGGGCGTGTGGATAGTACCTACAGTATTTTAAAACATGTAAAGCAACTGGTGTTATGTTATCAAATATGACAAACTTTTTAATATATTTTTTTACTGTAGATAGGTAAGCGTTTTGACCATATTTCACCTGATGGTAGTGATAATATGGGTCTAAAGGTACCACGATTACCTAGAAGATACCTATTCACTCGCGCTTTTGAAAACCTCCAAATTGTAGCCCTAGGAAAACCTCCTCAGGTAGCTGATTCCACTATTTCGCAGTACGATTAAGGAAACAGGATTCAAACCTCTTTGTGCGGACTTTTTAAAAATGTCTCCTATTGCCTTAAGAAGACAGAACTACGAAAACTACAAATGTCATCTAAATTATTATTAAAAATATTAAAATTGTAATAGTAAAATACTATTGATTTCTAAGGGCCGATTTTATGATCCGTAGTTAAACTGAACTAATGGTTTAAAAATGTAACTATTGTAAAATATCGCTAAAATGTGTTTTTGAGCAAAAGTTAGCTTAACCAATAGTTATCATCATCATCATCATCATCAGCCCATTTAAGTCCCCACTGCTGGGGCACGGGCCTCCCTCAATCACATGAGGGGTAATTGCCAAACTCACACGCTTGGCATACTGTTGGCCGGGGTTTAAGATATAAATAGCAGAGTTTTCCTTCTCTGGTGCTGATGAAGCATCCAGCAGCTTTTATCGTAGTCTCCTTTTAGACACCTCGGTAAGAGTGAGGGTGGTCTATTCTACTCTGCCGGGGACCACACGGCCAATAGTTATATTACAAGGTATTACGTTACTTTGACGCTGTCACTTTGACTGTTGGTTAGAAAGTTAACTATTATTAATTTAACCAAAAGTTAGCTTAACCAATAGTTATATTACAGTCACTTTGACGCTGTCACTTTGACTGTTGGTTAAATAGTTAGCTATAGTTAATATAACCAAATGTTAGCTTAACCACATACTAATTTCAAGGACATTACGATTAATCATGCTGTCAATCTGACTATGGCCGTTAGAAAGATAACTATTGGTAATTTAACCCAAAGGATAGCTTAACCAGCTAGTTATATTACAAGGAATTACGTCACTTGACTATTGGTTATAAAGTTAACTATAGTTAATTTAACCAAAAGGTAACTACGGATCAAAAAATGGGCCCTGAGTCTCACACATTCCAACAATAAAATTTAACCTGTCAATCACCTGGGCTCACCTTTCTTGAGACCGGTGTAACCGCACGCAAACAAAATTGCAGCTACAATTATTGAATTACAACTCTTTTGTGAGCAAATCTGAATAAATTATAACAACAATGAGTATTCAAATTTGTTCCCAAGGTTTCAAAAGTCATCATAAGTAATAGTAATTTTAACCCTTCGTAGCTGTTGGATTTAATTGGAGAAAAATAATTTGAAGGTTTGGTAATTCTGTCTGTACTTGAAGACCAATTTGCATTTAATAATTTCAAGATTTATTTATTACTACTAAAGTGGGGTCGTATGCCGTTTTATGGCGGGTGGTCGTATCAAAGAAATTACTCTATGTACAAATGTTTATGACCAAATATTTACACCACACATATATAAGAAAGAAGGAGAACATAAAGCAGGAAAATGAAGAAAATATAAGAAGAATAACGGACTAGATTAATTTGTACAATACGAGTAATTCACAAGTAAAAATTAAATTGAAAATTTAAAAAACCCCCGACACAACTAAAGGCTCTTTCATTTGATACCTATATTGAGGCAGTTTGAACAACAAATAGGTTATTCGTCATTTTCTGACGGCGGCCATCTTGGATTTGAAAATTTTCACAATTAATATATTCTGCTACTCAAGCCCTTTTATATGATACCCATATTGTTAAAATCCAAATCTTTGTGACGGCGGCCATCTTAGATCGATTTTTATCCAACATAGCTAAGAACACTCGCTCCTTATTCATCTTTAAAACAAAAAAAAAACAAAATCAAAATCGGTTCATTTGTTCGGGAGCTACGATGCCATAAACAGACACACAAACACGTCAAACTTTTAACACCCCGTCGTTTTTGCGTCGGGGTTTAAAAATATGTCTTCAAGTTCCATGACGTTTTCTGATTGTCAACCGACCGGACGAACAGTATGACCAGGAGCCCAATTCTCGGGTTTGTGACATTACTTTTCATACGACATATATCACTAAAACATAGTTTTTTTGTATGATTTTCAAGTGATATCCGCCATGTTTTTGAAATGTCACAAACCCGAGAATTGGGCTCCAGAGCCTGCGCGCGCCGCTGACCCTTCATGCGCGCTGCGTGAAATACACCTCAAACTATATACATATGAAAGGGCCATACTGTCCGTGCGTTGTTTGATGCACAAAATATATACAAAATATTTTTAAAAATTAATTATATATACAAAAGCGTGGCGCATCGCCACACTGCCACAGAATCGCACGGTTAGTATTTTTAATGAAAAAAATATCTAAGTTAAAAGTTACATACGTAAATAACATTACCTTTTGATAGATTTTTCAAACATTTTCACTGATTTTATTTCAGACGTACAAAGTGTGGATGGTAAAAGTAAAGTATCAGCCTATGAACTGTCCCACTGCAGGACAAAGGCCTCCATCATAGAAATCTAGTTACCGCTACTATGATGGGATTAGGCTTAAAATCACCAGTCTTGCCAAATGCGGATTAGTGATCGCACAAACCCGAGCTATGTTCGAAAAATTCGAAGACATACTTTTCGCTCGACCCGGGAATCGAACCCAGGACCCCGAGATCACGGCCCGGTACTTAAACCACTAGACCAACAGGGCGTGTGGATAGTACCTACAGTATTTTAAAACATGTAAAGCAACTGGTGTTATGTTATCAAATATGACAAACTTTTTAATATATTTTTTATGTGATAGGTGGCAGACGAGCAGACGGATCAACTGATGGTAAGCGATTGCACCATGTATACCCGCGACACCAGTGGAGTCACAAGTGCGCTGCCACCTTTAAATCCCCCTTTCCCCCGGATTTAGCCTCCGGTACCCTCACTCACGCAGCGAAACACAGCATAGTGCTGCTTCACGCCGGTCAAGTCGGCCCATTCATGCCGAAACGTGGCTCTCCCACCATCAAAATTTACTTAGATGTTACTTAGATAACCTTTTTATTTCCATATCAGGTATTTCCATATACTTAGATAACCTTTTTTATTGCCAACACTCTCAGTCAAACTTCGGTTACCGCCATATCCGCCCTTGCCTTAATAGAACATAGACGCGTGTTTAACATTGACCGCTATTATAATTTTTTAATAAAAAAAAATCTAAAAAAATGCAAAAACTTCAACCCCTCACTTTCGATCTTAAGCCGGTTCCTACTTCCCGGGGCACATCTGTGCGACAAAAAATGACAAATAATATGCATACGTGTACTATTATTCTAATTACGATAAGGTATAGAGTGTGACGTAAAATATCGGTAAAGTAAGGGTTAACTCGTTGGATGTAAGGGATCTGTTAGTAGGTAGTTTTTTTTTTATTATTTTTTAAGCAATTTCATTTGTTTATTTTTTATGCTTTGTAGTGATAACTTTAGATTTTTTTCTTTTTTTATTGTTTGTATTTTTTTATTATTTTATAATATGTTTTTGTTCAAATATAGATTTAAAAGTCTTTAAAAAAGGCTTGCTGATTTTATCTGTTTTGCTATCTTTTTCAAAATGTGTTGTATTCATTCATTGTCATCTATTTACATTTTTATCTAATATAAAATATTAAAGATTTTTCAAAAATGTTATAATCCTGCATCGTCTCTATACAGCTATTTAATCACTATTACGCGACAGTCGGGAAGGTTTTTTGCCTTTTACTGTTTAACCCTAAAACTAAGCTAAAAGGGTTAGCTTTTTGTCGTATGATTGAAAGCGAACACGCTTGTATTATGCAAATGAAGGTGACATTTGCATACGAAGCTGGTTTTTGTTTTTTTTTTAAGAAAAAATCACTAACATCTGCCCCAAGTTAGTTCCGTTTCCTGTTATATTATTATTAATGTTAGATTTTTTAATGCAACGGCTGAGGACCCGGGTTCGATCTCTACTTCGGATTAAAATGAAGAGCATCTACACTCATTTCAATTCTGTGAAATTTTCTTAATGTATTGATTTATTACCCAAAATGATTGGTATTGAGTCTCATAGTTGCTAATTCCCTGTACCTATTATTAATACCTATAATTACTATACTAGATAACGAGACGGGGGGAACCGGGGGCGTCTCAGCACATTCAGACCTAAAACAGTTTTGCATAGTTTTTTTTTCTAAATTAATCCGAACGGGAATTAAAAAAAACTTGATTAATTGCCAAAGAATATCAATCGATTGATGAAGAGCCTTTGTTCATCCGCTGCTGAGAGTAAGCGTCCTTTATGTTGTACCACAGATTCCTATCCTTGGCTTTCCTCATCCAGTCATTACCAGCAGTAGAACTAAACACGGTGTCCATCTGGAAAGGTCCTTGGAAAGCATCCCTTCATGGACTTTGGAAGCTCAATTCAATTCTTTTATTGCGTGTCACATTACAAAACAATCTCTCTCGTATCTCTGCCGTACCTTTCAGAAATGAAATTCGTTGCCGAAATCTTTTTTGCATAGGATTATACATAGCACTTAGAAATCGTTATACATTTAAGTAATTTAAAACTATTTATAAGTACTTATGTAAAGTTTAGATACATGTTAATACATATATATGTTGATACATAAAATATACAAAAAAAAGATCAGGTAAGGAACTCGCCAGTTACTTTTTTTAATCACCAAACTTTCATACAATGTTGTATTATCATAACATAAAATAAAATGAACGAAAAAATAAAATGTAGGGATATTATGAGGTAAACCGAAGAAGACCAGCCCCCAAAGGTAAATAATAAATAAAATAAATGATGTGTCTTTGTAATTGCTACGTGGACTAAGGTGAAGCAATAAGTACCATTGTAAATAATTAAAATTGTCCTTGCCATACCACACATTTTTATACCTACACAATATAATATTGTTTAATCACATATCACCAGCAACAAACTGCGTTATTATGCAAAAAAAATGTATGAATTCCTCAACTTACATAAAACTTTATTAGACATAGCGTCGGTTACATATCGTAATGAATATTGTAACAAATAAAAACTTTAAATTGATTTTAAAAAGTTACTATAGGTAATTATGAAAGTGGTAAATGTCAGATTTGTATCTACCAAAGTGATGCCGCGTAGACAACTAGATGGTTGTGATAAAAATAATATATCTTTTAGTCAATTATTCATTCTTGCCGTGTTTCCATCGGATGTCGATGAAAGAAACCGCGCGCATTTGACGGGTTAAAAACTCTACGTACACTGAAATTGTAACTTTATTTTGTCTCATTTAGAGTTGATATTCGATTGGTAATAATTTGTCGGTTACGTCATTTTTGGTTGTATTTTTTTTCTAAGTCCGTAGGCTATCTAACCCTTTAACGCTATCGTGTCAGCCTTTTTGAATTTCCTGTTATCTGTTTTATTACGCGGTAATATTAAGTATAGGACGTCGGAAACGGCTCGAGGTCGTAACGACCGTTTTGTTAAACCTTCAAAGTGTTAAATTCACAAGATTGGTTATTCTGATTGTTCTGAGTATATTACAGAGCGGTCTTTTTATGTCTTGATAAAATCTTGGTGTTGTTGTATTTTTCTTTTTTTTCCAGTGATTAGATTAGCGTTAGATAGATTTCGTTTTAATTAAATAAAATATAAAAAGATGTTAAATTCCCATAATGCAGAATTTTACTGCTGATAATTTCGTTTCAAAAAAAAATATTTATGGAATAATGATAAATTGCAACGATAAATAATAATACGAAAAAGGAAATAAAAGTTGAAAACTTTCTATTGTTTTATTACATATTCCTCTATTCTCCAACTACCGCCTAACCTACCTTTAGTCTGTAAAATGTAGCTCAGAATGACAGCCATTGGTGTCAAAGAAAAATGATCTTTAGGTCTATAGTAAAAAAAAACTATAGAATTAAACTTGGTAAAATGATAAACCTTATTCCTATTGAAATAAAGGTCAAGTGACAGCTGTCATTCTAATCAAGTTATATTTTATGGAGAAAACAGTAAGTAGAGTAAATATAAAGATCATAGAATGGACAATACGACAAAAAAAATATAACATAGCTTTTATTGAAATATATATTTTTAATTTAAAATAAAATAAATAAATAAATAAAACAATAAATATCAACTACTATGCTAGAAGTGACGTAGTCCTGAGGCTCTACATATTGTGATGTCGGTGCTATAATAATATGTACAATAAAAAAGTTTAGGCGACTGATCATGTCATTGTTTAACGTCCTTTTTTTGGATTACCTTTTTTTTAAATCAATGTGAGTACAATGGTTATTAATTTGTCATGCCGAGTGATGACGTCACAGGACTATTTTTACATATCATTTTTTTTCTCCATAAATATCTGTTTAAAAAATTCTGAAAAATTCAGAAATTCTTTTTCTTAAATTTCTAGAAATACCTAGTTTCTTTCATTTCAGAAAATTATTTACTGTCGTGTTGTCCCTTCTTGTACAGTAACTGTATAACAGCCACAAAATTAGGTGAACTCTATGAATGGTGGGGTGAACGCTAAGACTTAAGTCTTTTTTTATGTGGTAAGTGGCAAACGAGCCGATCACCTGATGGTAAACGATTGCCGCCGCCCATGGACATTGTGGCCGTAGTGGTCCCCGGCAGAGTAGAATAGGCCACCCTCACTCTTACCGAGGTGTCGTAAAATGCGACTAAGGTAAAGCTGCTGGCATGATCATCAGCACCCAGAGAAGGAAAACTCTGCATTTATATCAAAACCCTCGCCAACCCGTCTGCCAAGCGTGGTGAGTATGGCAATTACCCCTCATGTGATTGAGGGAGGCCCGTGCCCCAGCAGTGGGGACTTAAATGGGCTGATGATGATGGACATTCGCAACACCAGTGAAGTCACAAGTATGTTTCCAACCATTAATCCCCCCTTTCCCCCAGATTAGGCTTTTCATTAACCCAGCGAAATACAGCACCGACGCTGCTTCACGCCAAAATTATGTGAAGCCGTGGATCACTCCGAAACGATGTTTTCCATTACCACCCAGAGGTTGGTGAATCTACAACATCCCGTTAAGGTGACGGGTAGGGCACACTAGCGACGCCAATGGATTTTAATTTTTAGCTACTAAACCGGATCTATTTTAAACAATTTCGGGGTTACAATCTCTCGGCAAACACTCATACTATTTATTAAATACTTATACCTAACTTTTGGGGCTGCTTTTGTACTCAAAATTTGAATTACCGCCAAAAGTGCCTGCTTTTGGCAGTGTTTGCTTTTGTGAATCAATTTTTCGCGTACGAAAACGGACCCAACATTTTTGCATGGTAATTTAGTAAATAGTATAAGTGTTTGCCTAGAGGTTGTAACCCCGATATTGTTCAAATTATATCCGGTTTAGTAGCTAAAAATTAAAATCGATTGGCGTCGCTAGTGTGCCCTACTCGTCACCTTAAGAAGACGCAGGTTATAGTTTACTGACCTATACGGTCACTCTAGAAAAAAGTAAGTATGTAAGGTAAAGTATCAGCCTGCCTCCCTGTCCCACTGCGGGGCAAAGGCCTCATAGAAATCATGTCATCGCTACTATGTAGGCTTAATCACCACGCTGCCTTATGCGGAATGATCACAAACCCAAGCTATGTTCGAAAAATTCTAAACGTACTTTTTGCTTGACCCGAAAATCGAACCTAGGATCCCGAGACTAAGCTGGTACTTAAACTACTAGACCAAAAGGGCGTTAAATAAGTATGAATTAGCTTAAAATATGTTACAAGTATAAGTAAAAGAAATAAGAATCTACTGAATCCACAACGGACCGACCAAGCAATCGCTTCATTGTAAGAACCAGACTCCCCAAATCCTGAATCATGGTCTAAGCTTACCCTGGGCTCCGGAAATTTACCTCTTCTACAAGTACCGACCATTCGAACAACGTTTGTTACCTCTTCATCTTAGCATGAGTTCCCGGTTGCGTCCAAAGCTGTCGTTTTGGGGCCTCGGGTACACTTAAGACCAGGATTCAGGATTTAGTCAGTCTGGAAATTATAATCAAGCGACTTTCATCTGACCTTCGCAACAATAAAACAGGGAAACCAGACCTCCTTTGTGTCGCCCGCTGTGTTTCGCTTACCGTAGACCCAATACGGGGGAAAGGGCGGGTTAAAGGATAACAGCGCACTTGTGACTCCACTGGTGTCGCGAGTGTTCATGGGCGGCGGCAATCGCTTTCCATCAGATGATCCGTCTGCTCGTCTGCCACCCATCACAAAAAAATAACCCGAAACATGGTTAAAGTGGTAAAAATAAAAGTTATTTTTATTAGTTATTGGTTTCATCGTCATCGTCATAGTCAGCACATTTAAGTCCCCACTGCTGGGGCACGGGCCTCCCTCAATCACATGAGGGGTAATTGCCATACTCACCACGCTTGGCAGACGGATTTGATATAAATGCAGAGTTTTCCTTCTCTGGGTGCTGATCATCATGACAGCAGCTTTACCTTAGGCGCCTTTTAGGACACCTCGGTAATTAGTTATTGGCTTGCTCTTGGCTTTATGGAGCCAGCTCACCCAAAAGTAGCGTCCCAGAAACTATAGGTACATAAAACTCCAGAGGTGCATGCTCCGACTCGAACCACGCCAACCATGTGGTGATGGCAGGTGGAGTAAAATCCTGACCGAATGGTCACCTAGAACCAGCAGACGCAAATACGAGTCGTCCAGTGTCATCGATGACATCACCAGAATCTTGGAGGCCTCATGGGTCCGAGCGGCTCAGGACCGTGTACATTGACGTAAAGGAATGGAGGCCTATAGTCAGCAGTGGATTGATAATGATGATGAACCACGGAGGTGAATAGATGGTTAAAGGCATATTATTAGTAGGCAATTACTTTAATCCAAGCAAACAATCGGAATGGAGCCAGTAAGAGGTTCGGTCTTCAACATTGTGCATGAGGCTGAAATCGAAGTTCAATCGATGAATTTTTTTTATCAGCCTTATAACTGCCCCACTGCAGGGCAAAGGCCTCCATCATAGAAATCAAGTTATCGCTACTATAATGGGATTAGGCTTAATCACCACGCTTGCCAAATGCGGATTGGTGATCACAAACCCGAGCGATGTCCGAAAAATTCAAACATACTTTTCGCTCGACCCGGGAATCGAACCCAGGACCCTGAGATCACGGCCCGGTACTTAAACCACTAGACCAACAGGGCGAAGACGTATGGCTACTTACAAAGTGATAGCAGTAAAGAAGTTATCTACTGAATCCACAACGCACAGACCGACAAAACATTATCATATAGATAGCGGCCGTTCAGCGCTCAATATGAGGTTAGCTTGTCAACTTGCCAGCGCCACTCGTCTTCGAGTACACTCGCACACATAAACGTTGATAAAACATTTATCTAAGAATGAAAACATCAAACACATCCTTTTAATCACATAGTCCTTTCTGCATGACTTTTTGGTTAACTGGAAGAGAACTACCCGGTATTTATTAAAAAAAAAATCTCACAACATTTCATACGTTGACCTGATTCCGTACTAAGTAGCTTAAGCACTTGTGTTACAGATATCAGGCAACAGAGGAACACAGATACATACTTAAATACATATATTACACCCAGACACCGAACAAACATAAGTGTTCATCGTACGAATGTTTGTCCAGGGTGGGGATCGAACCCACGACCTTTGGCGTAAGAGTCAGGGTCACTACCAATTGCGCCATCCGGTAAGTCATTTATTTGAAAATAATTTTTCAGAAATAATATTTTTTACAGTGGGAGAGCTACGCTTCGGCATGAATGGGCTGGCTCGACCGGAGTGATGCAACGGCCTCACAGAAAACGGGCGTGAAGCAGCACTGCGCTGTGTTTCGCTGCGTGAGTGAGGGTACTTGAGACCCAATCCGGGGAATAGGGGGGTTCAAAGGTTGGCAGCGCACTTGTGAATCCACTGGTGTCACGGGTGTTCATGGGCGGCAGCATTCACTTACCATCAGGTGATCCGTGCCACATAAAAAAATCTCCGTACACTAAGCTAGTCTATTTTCATTAGCGCAGGTGTGGAAATGAATTCACCTTAGCCAATTTCATCGACAAACACGGGTTCCAATACCAACCGATCCTTATTCTAGTCTCGCTTTGATTTATTAGATTGAATCTGATTGGAATAGTCTGTCCAGGAAGTTATTGAACAAGAAAAAGTAGGAAAAATATAAATTCTAATAAGGAAAAGAAAAGATCCATATAAGTTGCTTTAGAATTTTCTTAATACCCTTCTAATTGAATAGTTGTCTAATCTGAATGCAGTTCTAATTGCAACAGCATCACAGATTTTAATATCCTCGCGATATTTTGGATCAGACGACCAGTTTAGATCATGTGGTAGTGAACGCTGCCTCTGGTACAAAGGTTTCCGGTTCGATCCTCGCACAGCACAAACATTGTGTGCATGAACATGTCTGTTTGTATTGGTCTGGGTGTTTTCTATGTATTATAAGTATGTATTTACAAAAGAAGTGTAGTAAATGTCATTCGTAATTCCGGTGTTGGTTCTGATATGCGTAACACAGGTGCTTGAGCTACCAATCTCGGATTCAGATCAATGTTTGTGATGTTGAGAAATATTTATTAAAAAAAAAACTAAAATCCGTGATTTTCACACATTCATCTCAATATTTAAATTTTATTAAATATTATGAAAAACATAGGTACTTCAGTTACCCGACCTGTGTTTATTTTGTACCTAAGTAGCTATACAGCGTGTTTATTTGATACGGGCGAATATTTTAATGGCGATTACTATCGGACCTAGGGAACCTGTTTACATACATTTCTTTAGGAAATTAAGGTACTTTTTTTTTCATACAAAATAATTGAGCACGCAATGTATTGCATCCATAGTAAAAAATATATTTACTATCAGTTATCAAATCATTTTTTTATATAGTTGTCAGACGAGGCGACGGTTCACACGATGGTAAGCGATTAGCGTCGCGCATGGTCACCTGCCACACCAGTGGTGTCACAAGTGCGCTGCTTACCTTTTTAACTAACTCCTCTTCCCTAGGTGTTGGGGAGTTAAATATACTACTAAAAACTAGTATTCTGAGAAAACTCTGGTCTTTCGCCCAGCAGTGAGCAAAGGATACAATAAACAAAAAAATTATGGCCGTTTCGTCTGTAAATTTTAACCATACATTAAGCTCTCAATTCTTCTTACAATAAACTTATAGTCTACAAAGATAAGTATGTGTAAATTATTCATAGATCAACGCTTGATAATAAAAGCGAACAAAAAACTGTGTTGGCACCGACGTGGCTGACTGTACCGCTGATATTATGTAAATGTTGGTAGAAATACATGCACATTGTGGTTGAGCATGCATGACTCTAAATCAGGATACAGTAAAGCTACTAAATAACAGTAAGTTCACGCATAATCAGTGGCGTGGTCATCGGTTTTTTACCCGGCTATGGCGAAGCAAAAAGGAGGGTTTCGATTTTGACCTGTATGTATGTATGGTCCGCCCATTCTGTCGAACTGTTCACGGCTCCAACTCGCCCATCTCCAGGATGGGTCGTCTTTATAACCAGATCAGTGGATCCGTGGATGTACACAGTCTCTCACTAGCCCAATTCAAGTGGAGAGCAAAGGAATTGCTAGGGTCTGTTTGACCCGTGCGGTTCTATTCGCGTACCTCTCTTTTATCTATCTTTTATTTATTTTTTAATAGCATAAGTAGCATTAATTTTTAATTAAGTAACCTAAGTAGCGTTAAGTCTTTTTTCTGCATTTGTATGTTTTGTTTACCTATAAGTGATTGTGCATTATACCATGTCAGTTAGAATGTTTTTTATGTATGTATTAAATGTAACAATCGTTGGTGAACTAAATAAATAAATAAATAAATATGGTTGTTCATCTGTTTCCTCATAACTTCTAAACTAGTTATCATATTTAAACAAATGAGGTGTCGTTAGAAGCGTCTTGATTGTCTTCTAGTTATAGATGACATGACGTCACGTTTAATTGACTACAGCGCCCTCTAGGGGACTTAGGATAAGGAACTAAAAAAAAAATAGCTTGTCGGTAGCATGCGTGGTATCAAATGAGAGAACTGCTGCTTTTTTAGCACATTTCAAATATGTAATTCTATTAACATAAATAAAAATATGTTAAATATAAATTAAGTTTAAAAACTAAAACCCGACGACCAAAAAACACGCTCTGAAAAGTACGAAACAAGAAAATTGTCTCTGCTGAAATTATTATGCCGTATTGCCGTGGTCGTATGCCACCTATGCGTATGTCGTATGTACGCCGTGTGGTCCCTGGCAGAGTAAAATAGAATAGGCCACCCTCACTCTTACCGAGGTGTCGTAAAAGGCGACTAAGGTAAAGCTGCTGGCATGATCATCAGCACCCGGAGAAGGAAAACTCTGCATTTATATCAAAACCCTCGCCAACCCGTCTGCGAAGCGTGGTGAGTATGGCAATTACCCCTCATGTGATTGAGGGAGGCCCGTGCCCCAGCAGTGGGGACTTAAATGGGCTGATGATGATGCCACCTACTGTAGGAAAACAGATTCTTTATAATAATAAAATAAAATCAATGTGACATACGACCACGGCGATACGGCATAATAATTTTAGAAGAGACAATTTTCTTGTTTCGTACTTTTTAGAGCGTGTTTTCGTTGGTAGTCGGGTTATTATTGATTTTTTTAATGTGATAGATGGCAGACGAGCAATCGGTTCACCTGTTAGCGATTAACGCCGCCCATGGACACCCGCTACACCCATGGAGTCTCAAGTGCGTACCAACCTTAAATCGTCCTTTCGGTATTCCTCCAGTAGGTACTCTCACTCACGCAGCGACGCTGCTTCGGCTGTGGTATCACTGCAATCGAGCCGGCCCCGCAGTCAAATTTTAATGAAATTTAGGAAAAAAAATTGAAAATTCATCAATACATGTTAAATAAAATAGGATGTGTGTTTTTATTCATGCATGATTTTTCAAGCTTATTTTGCACATGCCATTCATCTTACGATCATCTCTAGCGAGATTGAATTATTAAGTGGCCACTTTTTTAAATCTAATTTAAGCCAATTGTAATGAATGGCGTAGGTATGCAAAATATGCTTGAAAAACCACAAATCTTTTTTTATTTTAAATGTCTTTTTTAATGTGATAGGTGGCAGACGAGCAGACGCATCACCCGATGGTAAGCGATCGCCGCTAACCATGGACACTCGAGATACTAGTGGAGTCACAACTGCGCTGTCAACCTTTAAATCCCCCTTTCCTTCCTCGGGTTTCCGGTACCCTCACTCACGTAGCGAAACAGCACAGTGCTGCTTCACGTCTTGAACCATTTTTCATTTATTGTCTTAATTTCAACACAATCAACAAAATTCTGATGGCGACTGATCCGTAAAACGGTGGGGCATTATCATTAGTCGTTAGCCCGAATACGAGGTTAAACTTATGTTTAAATAAATAAATAAACTTCTTATTTGCCAGAAACACAGTTTGCATACAGTTGTTTGCAAGTTTTCAGGTATCATGTGTTCAGCCAGCTCGCAGACATGCAAAAACATAAGTATTTCCTACAAACATTCCATAATTTATAGCCATAACAACAGATTACATTTCGAGTTCAGAATAATATAATAGTAATGTCAATATTTAGGTACTCAAAAAATAAATAAATAATGCGAAATAATCATTTCTAGAATAAAAATTAATTTCGCCAGTTTAAATATTCCTTAAGACTATAAATAAATAAATAATGTGAAATAATCATTTCTAGAATTTAAATTAATTTCGCCAGTTTAAATATTCCTTAAGAATATAAATAAATAAATGATGTGAAATAATCATTTCTAGAATTTAATTTAATTTCGCCAGTTTAAATATTCCTTAAGACTATAAAAGCATTTATCCAGGAGCCAGTATGTCAGTTTATGTTTGAATACATCTTATTACAAAACACGATCAAAAATGATTACGTACTAGCCCATGCCATCCCGTTCCAATAAGAAATGTTAAAAGGGGCTGGAACGAGTTTGGTTCCGGAAGTATAGATCGAATTTTGTAATAAGGGGGCTTATAGATAGCACTTTTTTTACTGTCGCAGTGGCGAAGAGGCTGCACTTTAAAGCGATGGATACGCTTGGGATCCTAGGTTCGATTTCGGGTTTGGGTCGGGCCAAAATTTGAACCTCGTACCCACGTGCGTCGAAGCACGTTAAGCCGTCGGTGCTGCGCCCAATACCGTCTCCAGTCGTGTCGCACTGGTGTCGGAATATGAGGGTTATGTAATAGAGAGTGGATTTAGGATTGCCCACACACTTGTGCACTATCATATAATGGTTAGGTAAAGTATTGTAACTGGCAGACGAGCAGACGGATCCCCTAATGGTAAGCGATTGCCGCCGCCCATGGGATGGGCACCTATAATACGAGTGGAGTCAAAAGACGTGCGCCCCCGACCTTTAAGGTGACGGGTAGGGCACACTAGCGACGCCAATCAATTTTGATTTTTTGCTTCTAAACCGGATCTATTTTAAACAATGTCGGGGTTACAACCTCTCGGCAAATACTTATACTATTTATTAAATAACCATGCACAAATGTTGGGTCCAACGAGTACGCGAAAAATTGATTCACGCCAAAAGCGGCCACTTTTAGCGTGATCCATTTTTCGCGTACAAACACGGACTAAGCATTTGTGCATGGTTGTTTAATAAATAGTATTAGTGTTTGCCGAGAGGTTGTTACCCCGAAATTGTTTAAAATAGATCCGGTTTAGTAGCAAAAAATCAAAATCGATTGGCTTCGCTAGTGTGCCCTACCCGTCACCTTAAAGGAGTGTAATGGGAGCCTTACCCCGGATTGGGAAGGAACATACGATGGAGCGAACTTGCCCAAAAGTAGCCCATTTACTCTTGCTTTAAAAATATATCTAACTTTAATAAAAGTATAAAATAAATAGTGTAAGTGCTTTATGGGAGGCTAAAGCTTAGTTAAGCTAAAGTATAAAATTGTTAAAAAAAGATCCGGTTTAGCTACTAACAATACGTCTATATCAAAAATTTGATATAAACACTACAAATAGGTATTTTGATACCTACCTATGAGATACTGTTTTCCCTATAAGTAGTTACAATGAAAAGACAAGAATGACGTTATCTCACATAAATGAAAATAAAACGTTGAATAACCAAGATTTTTAAATACAGTAGCGACATCTATAGCGTGTAATTCTGCGAGACTTATGTTATCAAAGAGGTTTGCTTTGTCAGCGCCATCTCTGGAAGGGTGGGAAAAACTTAACTAAGACATTTTTGTAAACGATTTTTTTTAAATATTTACTTATTAACTGCATCTATGTTTTAACTTTTAATGAGTAAATTGAAAACTAACTCAAACTTATAAAGGTTTGATAAGTCCACTGGCTTCAGTAAAATGAGAATTGAAATGAGGTAAAACAATTTTAATACTTTTGTTATTTCGAATGTAATTTTTGTGATTATGTTTAACAAAACGAAAAGGAATTTTGAAGAGTCTAATATTTTTTTAAATTAAGCATAAATAAAATATTATTAATAAGATTATAATCTCATTGGACCTGAATCTTATAAGCTTTTTCATCAGTGAATATACTACTAACGCCACCTGTTGGCGAGTAGCGCCATTAGCGCGAGTTCATGTCGGTAAAACAGCAAAGCGAATGCTTCGGGACCGTCAGTTTATTTTATTCAACTATTCCCGAGTTTTACTCTCTTGGGTTTTAATTTTGGCTATTATTTACTAAACTAAGACTAAAAAATTAGTTGAGTTGTTGAGGTAGGTAATTATCTAAACTGTTGTGGTTTTTTATGTTGTTAGTGCTACGTACCGAAGTAAATTGTTATCTTGGAAAAATATTTTGTTTATTTATACTACCAAAGACATTTTTACTTTTTAAATTTTAACCATGATTTATTTTTTAAATAGTAACCTGACCTCTTAGAGTAAGGTAATAAATACTGGCTTTTTTACTGTCGTATGTAATTTGTATTGTGATTATTATGACCTACATCTTTTAAAAGATCTTATTAGCGCTTTGGATAAGTATTTACAATCTGTTAGCTTGTAAAAGACCATGGGGCCTAAAACTCGCACATTTGAAGCCGAATTTAGAAATTTCATATAAATCTCGAAGTCGACTTCAATTTCAAGTGGTCGAGAATAGGCCTTGTCTTAAATACATAAAAGTTTCTTTTCCCAGATTTGATCATGGTAATGAACAATGTTTTAAGTAGGTTTTCAGGTAGGTATTTATTTACCCATCCAGGTGTAAGTTTTTTATTGTTTTTTTTTTGTTATGGCGTCTATCGAATTTCGATTTGACTTTGCCAATGTCGAATGATTAAAGAGACATTATTATAAAACAGTATTTCCTTTTTTTTAACGAGTGTAACATTTATTTCTTGTAGTTTGCATGCTGAGGTTACCTATAATTGTAAGTACAGTTAGATTTAAACAAAGTTATCCACTTCTCTAAGTATGTACCTGCTGGAACTTATGTTGGTAATCCAATAAATAAATAAATATACATAAAGAAAAATCAAAATATGCTAGACATTTTTTTAATTGTTAAGATACCTACTTAATACCCACTGACTTATTATTTTTTAATTATGTTACACAGTACTGGCGAATGTCAATTTGATTTGAATAAACGTTTATCTATCTATTATAAATAAAAATCAGAGACAGATTTTTCCAAATGTGAAGGTATGGCAGATGCTGTCTGTACCATCACAACCACACAGATAAAGTCAATACAGGTACACAAAATCCATCCAGAGTCAGACAGACAGGTCATCGAAATAAGAAGACCCGTACCCCCCTCTCCTACTGTCTGATTGATTTAGGTTGTGAACCCCTGCAGTACAGTCAGCAGAATAGATAATGGTCTTAATACGATGTGTTAGGGTTTAGACTTACGTATTTTATAACAATATTTTGGTATGTTTATTCGTATTAAAAAAATGCAATTTCAAAAAATCTTTATTCAGTTACAACCAAAAAAATACAGACTGTGTCTGTGAACATTTATATCCATTTAACCACAGAAACAGAATCATAATCACAAATAAAATAATGGTCTTACTTCGAACCATAAGTCCGTACAGAACAATTTAGATGTCAAATATTGTAATCTATATCTAATGTGGAATGTAGATTTCTACCAAAAGAATCAGCAAAAACTCAGTAGTTAGATAGGTAGGTTTTTTTTCAAATATTATTAGAATAAAATGTTTATTAAATAATGCAGCAAGTATTATTATTTAAAGTAACTGACTAGCGGCAGACCCCGCTTTTGAACTAGTGTTTTTTTTTAATTTTTATTTTACAATTAACAATACAAATAGGGCTACAAAATTCAAAGACGTACTAATTGTTTATTTACTGAATAAATATTATCCATACTAATATAATACAACATTGTTTGAAAGTTTGGCGATTAAAGAGTAACTGGCGAGTTTCTTGCCGGATCTTCTCGACCAGAAACAACATTCCGAGCCGGTGGTAGAATCGCATTGTGTTTATTTATTTCTTTAGTATATTTTATGTATCAACATATATATGTATTAACATGTAGATTATACATAAGTACTTATAAATAGTTTTAAGTCATTCAAATGTATGACGGATTTGTAAGTGCTGTGTACAAGCCTATGCAAATAAAGAATTATTTGAGTTTGAGAATATTATAAATAGGAAAGTGTGTGTCTGTTCGTTTGTCCGTTAAAACGGAGCGACAAATTGACGAGATTTATAACCCACTTCAATAAAAGGAGGAGGTTCTCAATTCGATATGTTTATTTTAAGTCGAGATAGTTGAAGAAATGTAGAGTCACACAGGATACGACGATGACGATGACGAAAATATTTGTGACTAGCGAAAAATCGTTAATTTTTTTTTTTCGAAAGGAGAACCGTGTTACACCGAATGCAACGCGAGCGAAGCCGCGGGCAAAGAGCTAGTAGGTAATGTATAAATAATGTTAAATGCTCATTAACTATAACATGTAGGTAAATATACCAAAAAATGTCATCTTGTAAGAATTAAATGTTGATTTTCATTCGTTTATCCTCTGGTGCAAGGGTTGGTTCGATCCACGCACAGTGCAAATATTTGTGTCCATGAACATATCTATTCGTATTGGTCTGGGTAAAACTATGTATCATAAGTGAGTATTTACAAAAGAAAAGTATTATATGTATATATTTGTAATCCCACTGTTGATTCTGATACCCGTTACAGGTGCTTGAGCTTTTTCGAGTCAGTTAACATGTATGTTAATCATCTTTTAGACTATTCATTCATGTGATTAGGTCTCAATTTCGCATGTGAACTATAGATTTCGCATCCAGCTCTACCAGATCCTGCGATTACGTCCCTACTACCGATCCAAGTTTTCAAGACCGGTCTTCCATAGAAGTTACTCTCGATGTCTGTCTGCGGTTATGCACCAATGCCACATCTAATCGGTGAAATGTCGATACTTAGTTTCTGCCGGAAACTATTTCGTTTATAGGAAGACGAGCATGTTCATAGCCCGCTGAGCGACTCGAGTCGTACAGTAGTCCAGTTCAGCTGTATGTATGACGAGCCGCACTGATTGAAGACGTTTCTTCTTAGGCACTGTGTATCGACGATACGAAGACACGACGTATTTCCAAATGATGATGTTCATTTGATGTTGTTGCAATATTTCTTATTTATTTGTTGTCGACATTTTTTTTTTCATAATATGTATTTAAAAAGACTAAGCCCATAAAGACTTACTTGAAATACTTAGATTTAGATAGTAATAATGCCACGTAAATCACGTTTTTTGTTAACTTTTAACTCACTTATTCAAAATGATCACGTGTGAAGGAGCACAACAAAGGTGAAGCTTGAATATTTTAAATCTAACCTGCCGAATATGTCGTCGAGAAGTAACTTCTAAATTTTCTTCTTCTAAATTTTTATAGGTTTTTTCTGTTTTTCTTATTTGAGAAACCTGTTTGATTAGCTCGGACGAACAATATAGTTTGAATAAGCAAGCAATGTTCTCATGCAAGTGATGTATATTGTCTTTCATGAGAACAAATATCGTTTTTTTTTTATATGAAGGTGGCAGGACGAGCAGGCAGATCATCGTCATCGTCAGCCCATTTAAGTCCCCACGCTGGGGCACGGCCATCCCTCACTCACATGCGGGGTACATTGCATACTCCCACGCTTGGCAGACGGTTTGGCATGCAGATCACTCTGATGGTAAGCAATTCCGCCGCCCATGTACAACCCGCAACAACCAATGGAGTCAAAGTGTGCTGCAAACTTTTCCACCCTTGCCCCACCTTTGGGCCTCCGGTAACCTCACACATACGGCGAAACACAGCGCAGGCGCTGCTTCCCGCCGGTTCTGTGAGGCAGTGGTATCACTCCGTGGAGCCGATCTTTAAACCTATTCTGACAAAAATTGAAAATGATAATCTACTATAGGTTTAAAAGTTCTGTGCAAGGTACTTTGTAGTGAAAAATCTAGAAAATCTGATTGAGGCCGGAAACACGTTACTTCCAGCGCTTACTAACATATGCACCGTCTGATGCCTACCATAATTATAAAAATAGATAAGCGCGGTGTAGTTCAGTTGCGTCGATAGGTTTCGCTTCGGAGCCCGGGGTACCCTTGGTCCATGATTCAGGACTCGGAAAGACTGCGAAAAATACGACGATCGGGTACTTTTTTTTTTTTTTACTTGTCTTGCTTAAATAAGAATATGATTTTTTCATGTTTAAGTAATTACCTAACTTTTTCTTTAGATATGCAAAGGTGTTGTTAGTGAGGGTCCGAATTAAATTTTAAGGTTTTGTTAGTAAAAAGTAAATCCGTTATTGGCTGTATGTTTAAGTGTAATAAGATAATTATACTAATTTTAAAAGCTGTGGATTTTGTGTTTTTAATAAATAAATAAATGTGTCCCAATTCTCATAGAAGTCAACAATATAGGAGCACAGTCGTGGTGCTGTCTACCGTGAAAGAAGACCTCTTTTCAAAAGTTGTTTAAAAAAACATTTTTTGGGTGACTATTATTAACTTGTGTTACAAGTATCACAGGAAATACAACATTATAATAACGAAAACAATTTTTATCCTGATTGGAATCGAACCCACAACCGTATGAAGCAGGGACACTACCAAATAATGCCGTCAGGCGAATCGTAGAGCCGTACTTCGTCGTACAGGCAAACTGACATCTGTACCCTTACCATGAGTTTGAAAAACTGTTTTCACTATCGAAAACTATCGCTTTGTCCCTTTCATTGTGGTGCATGTGAAAGAGACAGGGCAATAGTTTTGAATATCGAGGATGGTATTTGAAACTCATGGTAAGGCCTCTGAAGTCAATTCATAAATTATTGTTATAATTATGGTTACAGTCTATTTTCAGACATTACAAGTGTTATAAATCACCGTTTTATGAAACTTGTTTATAAACATTTACCACACCACCGGGGTGCCGGGGACTACACGCCGTGTGGTCCCCGGCAGAGCGGCATACCTGCTGGTATGATCATCAGCACCCAGAGAAGGAATACTCTGCATTTATATCAAAAGCCTCGCCAAACCGTCTGCCAAGCGTGGTGAGTATGGCAATTACCCCTCATGTAATGGAGGTAGGCCCGTGCCCCAGCAGTGGGGACTTAAATGGGCTGACGATGACGATGAAACATTTATGAATAGAGCCCAATGATATTTAAGGGTGGTTTTTTAATTCACAAAGGTCATCATCATCCTTCTGCTCTTCTCCCAGGTTATCTGGGGTCTGCGCAATATGTCTTCCTTTTTTATGTGATAGGTGGCTGACGAGCAGATAGATCGCCTGATGGTAAACGATTGCCGCTGCCCATAGACACCAGCAGTGGAGTCGCAAATGCGCTGCCTACGCCCTAAACCCAATTTCCCTGGGCCACCGCTAACCTCACTCACTCAGCGAAACACATCACAGTGCTACTTCACGCCAAACGTCATACATGCCTGTCATTCGTCATCTAATCATCATCATCAGTCCATTTAAGTCCCCACTGCTGGGGCACGGGCCTCGCTCAAACACATGAGGGGTAATTGCCATACTCACCACGCTTGGCAGACGGGTTGGCGAGGGTTTTGATATAAATGCAGAGTTTTCCTTCTCTGGGTGCTGATGATCATGCCAGCAGCTTTACCTTAGTCGCCTTTTACGACACCTCGGTAAGAGTGAGGGTGGCCTATTCTACTCTGCCGGGGACCACACGGTTTCCTTTATCTTAGAGTTAAGGAAGCATTGTAATTAACAATCAGGCTTCATAATTTTTATTATTTATATAATCATCCACCCTTATTTCCATTATGTCATTCTTCACACAATCCATCCATCTCTTTTTCGGCCGTCCTCTGTTCCTCCACACATTTTTATTTACAAAGGTACGGAACCTTAAACTCCGTCAACTGTCAGACTGACAGGCTAATGGAATAGACAGGCGTGTCTCTCTGTAAATGCCGTCAACTGTCAAAGGCCGCAATTACAGCGTAATTACTTGTAATTATCGACCTTCGTGACAACTTTACTTCGAAATAAGATTAGTTTTTGTGAAGTTACGAAGGTTAGTTAATGATGAATTGTTTTGATACGAGCGATGGTTGCTCAGTGGATAAGAACGTGCGCCTTCTTAACGGGAGGTCATAGGTTCGAATCCGAGCGATATTCTACCAATATTCCGTATTTCTACCATTAGTTCCGCGATGAGGGAAAACATCGTGGAGGTGGAAATAGGAAAGTGTCAAAAAATATTTTTGCTGAATTCTTTTGGGGCTTGTCCCCTGATGTTCAAATGCAAAATTTGGAATATAATCTGTGTATCTTCTGTGGTCTACACAATTAAATGAAAGAATTGACCCACCAAATACAACAAAACAGAAATTTAAAAAAATGTGTTTGACCCTAGAAGTTTTGTTGGTCGGGTTCCCTTTATCTTAGAGTTAAGGAAGCATTGTAATTAACAATCAGGCTTCATAATTTTTTTTATTTATATAATGCCATTTACCTACAAAAAACCCCAATATACACCAACTGGATTAATATCTACTTACACAAACATAGATTCGCCCAGTCTGTATAAGGAACGTGGATTCAACCCCGACTAATAATCACACATCTCGACAATTTCAATAATCCAGTTAACCGTTTGATCATCCAATTTTAAATTCCTGTCTTCTATTTTCAAATAATTCTTCTAACGAATCCGAAAAAAATCATAACCTAAAAATTTCCATTGACCAGATAAGCGAGACCTCTTTTAAATACAAGATTACATAATATTCAGGTATCTCTGTTGAGGTCAAGATAAATTGGATAACTAATTGAGATTTCAAAAAAACCTAGGGTGATACCGATACGACGTTTGCTGGCGTCCATTCGATTGATTATTATTTTATCTCAAATTGAACCTTATTCGTTTGCTATAGGGGTCACATTTTTGGAAAATTTATCGTGGGGTATTTTGCACCCTCACATTTTTTTGTTCAATCATGCATTCCACTCTGAAGTTTGGAGTGCTGTGTTTGCTACCTTCGAATATATTCCTCCCCTTATATACTTAGCTCTGTGCTTTTAAACATACAGGGCGGTGATACTTAAATAAAATACAGGCAATATTTTTTGAGAATCTTATTGCGAAATGTTACTTTCGAGGGAAATATACATACAATATAGAAGGGGCTAAACTCGAGCCCTCGACTCTAAAGTTAAATTAGACATTTTCCATTATGATATAAAATAAAATTTTAATCTCGAATTGCGAGATCAATGCCGATTGTACTAGATAGGAACTCAGTCACTGCAATCTGTAACTAATCCAAAAAATCATTAAGGTGACGGATAGGGCACACTAGCGACGCCAATTAATTTTCATCATCATCATAATCGCAGTCCACTGCTGGACGTAGGCCTCTCCAATTGTTCGCCACTGTGATCTATCCATGGCTTCTCGCATCCAACTCTTGCCAGCCATCCTGCGCAGACAGAGACCTAGCCAGAGGGCGCCCTACATTACGTTTGCCAAGACGCGGTCTCCACTCCAGAACTCGATTACCCCATCGGTTGTCTAATATGGCCAGCCCACTGCCACTTAAGCTTGCTAATCCGGTGAGCAATGTCGATAACTTTGGTTCTCTGCCGGATCACCTCATTTCAATCAATTTTAATTTTTAGCAACTAAACCGGATCTATTTTAAACAATTTCGGGGTTTCAATCTCTCGGTAAACACGTATACTATTTATTTAATCCTTATAGTTAACTGTTTGGTCTGCTTTTGCATTCGTATTTTGGATTACCGCCAAAAGTGACCGCTTTTGGCGTGAATCAATTTTTCGCGTACATAAATGGACCCAACATTTGTGCACTGTAATTTAATAAATAGTATAAGTGTTTGCCGAGAGATTTTAACCCCGAAATTGCTTAAAATAGATCCGGTTTAGTAACTAAAAATTAATGTATAAAAAAATTTGACAGTTTGTCGTAACTCAAAGTGTTTCTCTCCATACTGTCTTAATCTTCTGGTTTCGTCAAACTTTAAGCTGTATTTAGACCTGTAACAAAAAAACACTATATTAGTATATCATATTGACTACTGTCGTAACTAACCCTGTTGTGCTGCGCTTGGGATCACGGGTTCGATTCCCGGAACGAGCGTTTGTACCTCAGTTTATCTGTTAAGAAATTCTCAGTGTCAATCCACTTTTAAAATTAAGTTACCAATCTGCCTTGAATACTCTAAAAGTACGTTAAGCAACTGCCTTGTGTCCCACACTGGTGTCCCATTAGTAGATGAGGGCAAGGGAAAAGATAGTGCACCTGTGCGTGGACGCACACTTGTGTACTCTCATAAGTCTTGCGTGCATAGGATTCGTTGAAATAGGCTTCCATCGTCGAAATATCGGACATTATTATTTATTACACACTTCGTCATTTAAGCTAAATGTTCATTAACTTAATTATGGAAAGTCTCTATGTGTATTGAAATAAGTGTCAATATTTTTTCTTAAGTAACAATTAAAGTTAATTTGACATCTCTGAGTGCGGCGTTTAGAAGATAAATTCAAACTAAATTCCATTTCAATAATACTTATTGTCAATGTTTTACGACAAATGATATGTAATAAAGGAGAAATATGTTATACCACACATTCCTAACTAATGTCCAATATCGGATTGGGTTGCTAGTACAATAACTATATTTACCAATACCCAGAAAGGTTTGAATGAATGAATGATTATACTTTTGTTGCACTCAAAGTACAGTATGAAAACTTAATACTAGGACTGACGATTCATCAAGTGGCGAATTAATATCAAAAAATGTGAGGGTGTCCGAAGATTCACAGCCCGGCCCCAGCAGACGACGCCGTGCTTCGCCAGTCCGCTCGTGACCACGGCTGCTGTAACGTAGCCGAAACGTCGAGCCAAATATGTGAGTGCACATAATAAATATCGCGTTAAACCCCGTATTGATACATTGTAGTTATAATGCAACGCGAAAATCTAAAAAACTATTTAATACTAGGTATTAATGGATATGTACAACAAAGGCGGCCTTATTACTATAAGCAATCTCTTCTCAGGTTTATAAGTTAAAATCGACAAAAATGTCTGGAAATAAACAAATATTCTTCATCTTAAAATGTGTCGCGTCCAAAGCATAATTTTTTATGTGATAGGTGGCTGACGAACATACGGATCACCTGATGGTAAGCGATTGCCACCGCCCATAGACACCCGCTACACCAGTATAGTCACAAGTGCGCTGCAAACCTTAAAACCCCTCTATCCCCTGAATTGGGCCTCCGGTACCCTCATTCACGCAGCGAAACAGAGCACAATGCTGCTTCTCGCCAGTTTTCTGTGAGGCCGTGGTTTTACTCCGGTCGAGCCGGCCCATTTTTACCGAAGCGTGGCTATTCCTCTATTGTCAGATGCCTCGTCGCACTTTGAAGCGACGGATGCGCAAGAGGTCCCTGATTCAATCCCCGGGTCAGGCCAAAAATTAGTACCTAAGTTTTCTGTAAGAGATGCTTATTGTCAGCTCGGAGTCTGAAAGTCGGCGGTCTTGTACCCGCTTGCTTCGGAAAGCACGTTAAGCCCTTGTTCTTGCGGCTGATCTTTCTCCAGTTGTGCACGCTCTGGTGTCCCATCGTAATATGAGGGTAAGGTAAAAGAGAGTGCACCTGTGTTTGCGCACTAAAACTTCATTAAATTGGAAATTCATTTGTAGGATTGAGCATTAAAATGTTTAATAAGTTACCTCAAAATATTATTGATTTACCGGTACATACGTTTAAGTTGCATGTAAAAAACTGCCTAGAGCTACTATAAAGTAGATGATTACTTGAATGATAAGAATTCCTGGACATGTTGATCTCTTCGCCTGTCCTCTAATGTATAATTCATTTCATAATTTTTCTTTGACGATTTATCTAAACGATATTTATTATAAGCATTGCATATCATACTGTCACTGTAATCATAATTTGTATAAGAATGAATATTGTAATTACCATATTATTTGAAAAGAGTAACAACTGAGTTTCTTGCTGATTCTTCTCGGTAGAAATTGACATTCCGAATGTGCGGTAGATTACATAATATTTGACATTCTGTTTTATAAATGTTCCGTATGGACTTAAATTGAATAAAAACATTTTTGATTTTTAAATTTTTTGTACACACTTGAACACTATAATATATCCTGCGTACGTGGCTGATTTTAGAGATTAGTATAGTCAGATATACTCGTGCTTAACACAAGTGCTTAAGCTACTTAGGCGAGATTTGACCAATTTTACCAACCACCAAAATCTATGGTCAGATTTGTATAGAACGACAGCGCTATTCCAATGATTTAGTATATGATTAAGATTGGTCGACTCAGCCCTTTGTGCGGAATAAGGCATATGTATAAGATTGTATGGAGCATGATTTTTTTATCATTAGCCGTGTGCTCTGTTTCGCTGCGTGTGTGAGGGTACCGGAGGTCCAATCAGGTCGAAAGGAGGGTTCAAAGGTTGGCAGCGCACTTGTGAGTCCATTGGTGTCGCGGGTGTCCGTGGGCGGCGGCAATCGCTTACCATGAGGTGATCCGTCTGCTCATCTGCCATCTGTGACATTAAAATGTACTCACTGCCGTAATAGGCCTCCTTTCTTTCACGACAAATTACCCGTGTACAGATACTCAGGACCGGTTTTAAGACTCATAAAAAGTCCTTAAAATCAAGGAATAAATCGAGTGTTGGCAACACTGACCATACAACCTACGTCGCGTGGCTCAGCATTATAAGCATCGATTAAACAAAAATATGGGGTTTTGTCATGATGGAAATGAAAAAAGTCACCACCCCATGGGGGTACACCCCACCATATTAAATTGTGTAGGGGTGCGTTGTCAGGGTTACCATTCTGGAGACAAGCCTACACACGGGTGGTTGCGGTTTAAATTGATAAAAATTTAGTTAGAAGATTTTGAGAAAGTTTTTAAGAAAATTCTTAAAATGGTGGCATTAGGATTTCGAACCCCAAAAAGTAAAAACGGAACCTCTGCCTATAAGATTTTTTATGCGTGTTTTAAGATTTATTTTGTTTTTTTTTATGTGATAGGTGGCAGACTAGCAGACGGATCACCTGATGGTAAGCATTTGCCGCCGCCCATGGACACCCACGATACGAGTGGAGTCTCAAGTGCGCTGCCAACTTTTCCACCGGATTGGGTCTCCGGTACCCTCACTCACGCAGCGAAACACAGCACATTGCTGCTGCTGGTTTTCTGTGGGCCGTGGTATCGGCCCATTCGTGCCGAAGCCTGGATCTCCCACGGTTATATTATACGGTTGAATGATATCTCCTCATACTTAAAAATGATTTCATATATTTATTTGTCATGTTGATTACTTATTGCACAGTACCTTCCGCTTCATAAACGGAAGATCAGGTTAGAATCTGAGCTCGCAAAAATATGTACGAGGTATATTTAGATTTCTTTGCTCGACTCGGAAATCAAACCTAGGACGCCGATGTCACGGCCTGATACTTTAACCACTAGACCAAAGGGGCGATAAAATAAGCGATTAGTTTAGCGGGTCGAGCAAAAGTATGTTTCTAATTTTTCTAACATAGCACAGGATTGGGATCATCATCAACATCATCATCAGCCCATTTAAGTCCCCACTGCTGGAGCACGGGCCTCCCTCAGTCACATGAGGGGTAATTGCCATACTCACCACGCTTGGCAGACGGGTTGGCGAGGGTTTTGATATAAATGCAGAGTTTTCCTTCTCTGGGTGCTGATGATCATGCCAGCAGCTTTACCTTAGTCGCCTTTTACGACACCTCGGTAAGAGTGAGGGTGGCCTATTCTACTCTGCCGGGGACCACACGGCGGAGGATTGGGATCACCAATCCGCATTAGGCAAAAGCGTGTGGATTAAGCCTAATCCCACCATAGCGGCGATGACTTGATTTCTATGATAGAGGCCTTTACTCTGCACTAGGACAGAATATAGGCTGACACATTTTATATCTAAATTTCAGGTGTGTTTTTTGATAATTCATAAACCACGATTCGGCATGATGGGCCGGCTCTACCGAAATGATGCCACGGCCTCACTGTGCTGTGTGAGTGAGGGTACCGGAGATCCAATCCGGGGGAAGGAGGATTTAAAGGTGGACCATGGGCGGCGCGTCCATCGCTTACCATCAGGTGATCCGGCTCATCTGCCTCCTATCACATAAAAAAAATGTTTTTAAAAGTTTTTTAACTAGAACAGTGTTAAAAAGCAGTTTTCATTCTTTTTTCGAAATATATTGTATGAACAATTTTTGTTTCAAATATCAAAACTGCTATAACATCGTTTTAGCTAACGTTAGTTTATTAAAAGTTTATGAATGAAAATTCGCATTGATTTAAATCGTTTCCCAAAGTAAATGCCCATAATTATTAAGATTACCTTGAACGGATTGATACCACGGCCGCATAGAAAACCAGCGTGAAGCAGTGTTTCGCTGCGTGAGTGCGTCCGCCAACTATCACATAAAAAACCTGAAATTTTGATCTCCTTTTTCAGCCTGAATTCAATATAATTAGAATTTTATAATCAAAATATAGATTCAAATTTTTGAACTCGACCTGACAACTTTAATAACAAAATTCTAAAATTTGGCCAGTCTCTATTAAGTTTTCCAATAACGACTCAATATTGTTTATTCTACAAAGTATAATAATAATTTTAAAACAATACATCAGCTAAATGGGTAACAATGAAAATGTAATTTTCAGCGTTCAACAAGGGAATTCATTTAGAAAATTTATTGAAAATATCCTGTAAAATACCTCAATTACGCTCCACGCAATTTATTGGCATTAATCAAATCGATACAGATTATTTATATAGAGCTGCATATTATTATTTCATAACACTTTTGTGACTTCATTTCTTTCTTAATTTCGTTTTTTTTTTACTAATTATCATCATCATCATTTCAGCCAATAGACGTCCATTGCTGGACATAGGTCTTCCCCAATATTCTCCACACAGATACCGATCTGTTCCGTTCTGTTAGTGGGAAGATGCGGGCGCCGCATATAATTCATTCCCGCGACCTTCACCAGATCGTCGGTCCACTTTGTGGGGGGCGCCACGGCTGCGACTTCCTGTACGTGGCCTCCACTCGAGGACTTTTTCGCCCTAACGGCCGTCTGTTCTCCTCACTATTTCCCCTTCCCATTGCCAAGTCCAAGCTAAGGAGTACTGCCAAGTTAAGGAGGCTCAAAGTCACCCTGAGAGCATTGGAGGTCCGCAGGAGAACTAAGATCACAGACATAGCCCAAAGGATTGCATGCCTAAGTGGTAATTTACTATTGTATGTAAATAAATAAATTGTATAACAAAAACGAATTACGACTTTTTTTAAGATAACATAGAAAACAAAAAATGTATCATAGCAGCATACTAAGGCTGAGCATTGTTGGCCGCATTTTTTCATGTCTCTGCTGTACCATTTCTTTTGTTTAATGTTTTGTGGTCAATAAATTCACGCCTACCTATATAAAACCTAAACCTTTAATAAAAGAGATAACCACCGAATAAATAAATTCTTATTCTCATTATTCTGATATCACATGAAATTAATGAGGAAGTGCAGAAAGAATCTTGAAGAAAGCGTCACCAATACGCTGATTCGAAATCTAATATACAACTGTACATTTCAAGAATCGGAACATCGGAAACCTTTAAACATCAAAACCGGCATTGCTCTTTTATGCGTTTGCCTAGAACATGCTTGTTTAATGTTGCAACTGGTAAAGATTAGGGAACACTGGACAGCTAAGGAATGGAAGTATAAAAACGAGAAAGCGAATACTCCGATGGAAAATCAGCCTGACTCGAAAATACGCAAGGATCCAAGATTTAACGTGGATTCCTTCCAAATTTCAAGTGTGTAAGATTTTTATGATGTTATTGGCAGACGAGCCGACGGATCACCTGATGGTAAAGGATTGCCGCCGCCCATGGACACCTGCGACACCAGTGGAGTAACAAGTGCGATGCCAACCTTCAAGACCCCTTTTCCCCCGGATTGGACCTCAAGTACACTCACTCACGCTGCGAAACACAGTCAGTGCTGCTTCACGCCGGTTTCCTGTGAGGCCGTGGTATCACTCCGGTAGAACCGGCCCATTCATGTCAAAGCGTAACTCACCCACCGTAAAAAAGTAAAGTTAAAGTGTGCATGATTGTCTATTTCCCAACTCCTGGAATTTCTTAACCATAAGTACATTTTCTTGAATTGGTTGTAACAGCTCTGTATATTTCCTCAGGGAAGACAAAGCGGTCCAAGTTAATTGATAATTACGGCGCATTAGCGCAGGGGCACGTCGCAGCCCTGACTGATTATATAACTTGCTAATCTGCCGACTGTACAGACGATTTGAATAATGATATAGATTATAGACATCGATGCTACAGGCTAAGTTCAAAACCCGGTCGAGGCGGTTTAAAGACTTCTCTAAATTAAATAAATAATAATATAAATAAATGTTTCACAACATCACATACATTTATCTGACTTCGAGATAGGTAGCCCAAGCACCTGTGTTACGAATATCAGAATCAACAGTGGGATTACAAATATATACATATAATACTTTTTTTTTGTAAGTACATACTTATAATACCAAATACATACAACCTATTGTCCCGGATTTGTGCTGAGAGGAAAATTCCTAGGCTATAGTCATCCAATCCGCGAATGCCATTTTTTTGTTGTTTTTTTTTTCTTTGTGTGTGTGTGTGTGTTTTTTAATATAATTTTAATGTTTTTAAATTGATTATGTATGTATCTTTGTATTATTATTTCTTTGTTTTGTATATGTAATTTTTCATTTTATTTTTACTTCTATATATTGAATGTCAATCTTTTATAATATTTTTTTTTCAATGAAAAGGCGTCACCCAAGGTCCAGCCTGAAAACCAGCGCTGCAGCTGCTGTGTGTGGCAGCTGCAGCATATGCTGAGGCTGAGCCTTGTTGGCCGCAACTCTTTGTCTCTGTACCTTGTTTTCTCTGTTTTGTTCTATGTGTAATGTGTTGTGGTTAATAAATTGTTTCTTATCTTATCTTATCAATCCCCTGTTGTCCAAATCCAACGCCCTGTTGGTCTAGTGGTTTAAGTAGCGGGCCGTGATCTCGGGGTTCAATTCCCGAGTCGGGCGAAAAGCATGTTTCGAGGCTTTCGAACATATCTTGGGTTTGTGATCACCAATCCGCATTAGGCATGCGTGGTGATTAAGCATAATCCCATCATAGTAGTGATAACTTGATTTCTATGATGGAGGCCTTTGACGTGCAGTGGGACAGTATATAGGCTGATACTTTACTTTACTCCCACAAGTACATAACCAAATTCCCCGCGCAACCGCAAAGACAGCCAATGAAAAATTGATGAAAAACGCATCGCCAGCAACTTATGGTAAGTGCGCGATAAATCTCTCCCCGAAGCGGTTTACCGCATTTATATTCTTTCTACCACCCCTAATCCCGTTATTAATGGTGTTTTGCCCCCTTAATGTATGCACTGCATTGTCTGAGGGTTAAGAATAAGATAAGCAAAAGTGTCATCTTTATTGGGAGAAATAGTTCTCAAGCGATTTTTTTTTGCAAATCACCATATTTTTTTACGCTTCGGCATGAATGGGCCGGCTGAATCGGACACGATACGAATCAGAGCGATTGTCATTCCATCCTCACCATCTCGATGGATGGCGGTCTAATACTGTGCGTTTTTCCCGGATTTTTCTACCACGTACCTCAGTTCTGTGGAACGGCCTGGATGCAGGAGTATTTCTGGACGGCTAAGATTTAGGGACTTTTAGGGAGATTTTTAAACATTGATTTTTATAATCGTATCAACAGTTTCTTAACACAAATTAAAAATTATTTAATGGCAAAAGCCATTACAGTTTATGATTATTTAAATGACAAGAATTTGAATGAATGAATGAATGAATGTATCTTTATTTGCATAAATACGGTACATATCAGGTCTTATGATATTAAAAGAGATCGACATACTTAACCATAACATGGCATGCAAATCTAAGTAATATAAGTTAATGTAAATACACATGTCAGAATTTATATTAGGAATTAAGGTTAAAATTACAGTATATTTCATTCAATCCAATTTTTTTTATTTGTCACATTAACGCATTTGTGGAAATGATAAACTGTTCGCCTACGACTTAGACATTGTAATGGATATATTTATTGTTAGACATGAAATCGACTTATTTATGCGAGTAATGTAGTAATAATAACATTGTATTAACATTTTTGGCGGTTAAAAAGAGTAACTGGCGAGTTTCTTGCCGGATCTTCTCGTCAGAATCAACTTTCCGATTCCGGTGGTAGAATCACATTAAATATGTTTATTCATTTTTTTAGTATATTTTATGTATTGATATATATGTGTAATTACATACATGTAATTAATAAAGTATAATATACATATTATAATTACAATTATACTTATAATATATATAATGGTTATAATTTTTAATGTATGTCGATTTGAAAGTGCCTATGCAAATAAAGATATTTTGAATGTTCTATCTTCTGTCAACATTCCGAACCAGCGGTAGATGATAATATGTGTACCTATTTTGACATTCATAAGTGTTCTGTATGGACCTAAATTGAAACAAGATTTTTTTATCTTTATCTTTATCTGTTCACAGAAGTTCCAACAGTTCTATCTTATAGTGTTTGTTAGGGACCATTTTCGTGCAACACGAATATTTAATATACTTACATACTTCACCTGACCTTTTAACTATTAATTACAAAAGATATCTCTTATCATCAATTTCTCACTTATCACGATGTTATTAAGAGTGGTTATCGAAACAGCGATCCTTGGAGCGTGGGACAATGGGAACTACCAAGTAAAAAAAAAATTTGCTTAATATCAATACTATTATTAAAGAGGTTTAATCTACAGAAAACAACAAGGCTTATAGGTAAAGAAAAGACGATACACTTGTGCATTGTAAGCCATTTAGCAGGAAAAAAAACAGGTTTCACTAAATTACTCATAAATCCCAAAATTAAGTGAGAACGAGTTCTCGAGAGCGAAAGAGAGAGTGATTATGTTAGTTTGACAAATAACAGGAACGTTGAAAGAAAAAAAAAACGAACAGAGAACGTTTTAAAATACTCGAAAAATCGGTTAAAACACAAGTAGCAAACTTCAATAAAATAAAACGCTCCATAAAGCTTTATGAAGACAGCTTATGTTCACAACTGCACTCGAATGCACTTTTAATCTAACGAACGACTACAAATTTCTACCATAATTGCCCTAAATTAACTGGCTAATAGCCCATAGAAAAGTTGAGGATGAACACATTGCGTTGATCGTACTTTTACGATTAAAGACAAAATAATGACACGCATTCTAACGCTCCCGGACGTCACTAAATTACTGTTGTAAAAGTATCGATAAAAATTAGGTATCGATATGTTTAAAACTGGTAAACAAATGAGCAGCGCCGAAATCGGAAGGATGGCGCACAACACAACTTATAGCAAATGATAGCTACCTACTATTTATAATAATAGTTTGGTTTTACATTAATGTCTTTTTTTCCACTTTTTAATAGATTTCCCTTTAAAAACTTCAACGTTGAAAAGCAACGATAGATACAAAACATTATTTATCAATTCATTGAATACATCATAGGGCAGCATACCAGTATATAGAAAAAATACTTAATTACCTACATGATACTTGATTGAGATCCACACGGCCTAATTTTCCTATTCTTCTTTCCTATTCTTCTGCAGGCCAGAAAACCTACGTACGTGACTTTACTTATCTACCAGTAATAAGTACGTCTATTACACAAACACAAAAGAAAGAAAATAATCCTTTGTCTAAGGAGGTCAGACTAAAGGTTGAAGACCTGGATTATGATTCAAGTATACCCCGTAATTAGAAAGGGGAGAATTTTTATCGATAGTTAAGATCCATAGGCTTAGCTCATCGATATCAGTCTATCACTGTACAACACTACCCCCAATCAAAGGGCCAAATTAATACTCTCATTAAGAAACCGAGCCTTCAAATTATGGATACCCCAGGGTGCTCATTTTCGGCCCCATATCTTTAAATACCCCGGTCGATTAGACCCAATTAAGAGTGTAGGTAATTCTGCGTGTTATTGTTCAGTGATGAAGTTTTTGTTGTAATAAAATTTCGGCTCCCTTCGGCCCTTGTTATGGCAGTGACATCTTATTAAAATTCGGCCTAGGGCCGATCCCTGTTGCTTTCTTCTGGGTGCACTGGCGGCCATTCATTTTGTGTTATTGGGATCCATTTTTAATTTTGTGGGTCATTGATATCGGAGTGTTTTATTTTTTTATTATCACGTACCTACGTTTTAGTGTTTGCTACTAACGGCTTGTGAAAGTATAAAAATTTTGATTATTATACATAGAAAATAGATTTTTTGCTTATTTTTACTACCTTAAGACAGCGGTCTAGAAATAAAAGCGAAGGTCACATGATTTTAACAACTCTGCACTAGGTTAGCCATAGATGGGGATAAAAAAGATCAATTTAACCTTTGCTAAGTCACTTTATTTTTGACTACACAGTGTAAGTTACACCGTGACTACAGCTTGCAAAAATAAGGTAGTACAGCCACATATCAAAGTATAGAAAACTGTCAAATATGTTTTTCAATCAACTCTCATCTTAATGTCAAACACGTATCGTTCAATATCTATTGAGGAATTTAATCAGATTGTGGTAACCTGATTGTAGCTGTATGAACTCGCTCACAAACTATTCTAATAAAAATATTTCTGTATTAAACCAGGATTTGCCTCAAAGCGGAGGTTTCCCTGCCCGCCAGTGTAACACGTCACCTTTAGACCAATTTCCAAATTCCCTTTTTCTTCTTTTTATTCCGTTTCAATAACGTCCAATGTTGATGAGTAGTCAGACGGAAATATTTTGTTTCGCACACCCACATCCGTTCGAAACTTTACCTTTTGTCTTTCACAATACAGTTTTTATTTCCCTGCGGTAGGATTGTATTAAATATTTTCGTAATAACGGAACGGGGCTGAGGCAAATTGGTTGTTATTTGATATAAATTTTATATGAGAAGATCCCTCGGTCGAGTGTGCTCCTGTTCTCTTATTATTCCAGAGATCCGGGGATTGTTGTTTTGAAATGTTTTAGGAGAAAATTGAGAGGTCCAAACGACAATGCAGTCGCAAAATTATCATGACTTGATGTAAGAAAACTGAAAGGTCATCTAAGTAGACGATAAACAGTACATACATTGACCTGATTCCAAAATAAGTAGCTTAAAGAGTTCTATCTTTCATAGTGAGTCTATGTGGTAGAAGGTTTTAGTTTACCCTTGTTATGCACTTGCATTGGAATTGTAAGTATCAAGATTGTTTTAGATTACTTAGTGTACAAAGTAAACAAGCAGGCGCGTGCGGTTCGTCGTTGTTCCGGTAGATGGCGCTATGCATTTTTGCATCGCGCAAGCAAAGCGTGTCACCGGGACAATGACCCCAGGCTGCCTGCCTAGGTTAGTCAGTTCTAAAATAAAACTTAAAAATTCAAGACGGAACTGGTTTCTTTTATCTACCGTCTCCCTGTCTGACCTCCGAGGGTGCTATACACATAAAGTTAAATGTACCTACAGTTAAATAGATTGATACCTATTATAACAACAGATGAACAAAGACGAGTGTTAACACTATTGTACTTGAATGCTTGCCCACTGTTGGGAATCGAAGCCACGACCTTGTGTGGATGACGCAGGCTAGCAAATACGCAGCTGCGTTATTATTGGATCAAGATATTTAGCAAACTTCTTAAAATTGCCCATGACTTCAATTTTAATGTAATTTTTTAATGGCCGAAGCAAACTTCTGGGTCCCGTGCACAAAGGGTAAAAAACGACCCTATTACAAAGTATTCAGTGCCTGTTTAGATAGATATCATTATCTTATGACGAAATTCAAGAATGTATGGAAGCTAAAATAACAACAGATACCTAGTATAATGAGGTGGTTTTATCGATTGTAGCGATTTCTTCCAGACAAACTTTGGCCAAGTTTGGTAGAGTTTGGTTTTGGTTGACTGGTTGTGTGTTACCAGGCCAATCCTCATGAAGTCTACGTTTTTTTTCAGTGTCTTCAATTCTTGAATAAAAATCAAATGGCGGGACTACTGAACCAAAGATGTTCGCTTAATTTATTTTCTTTTTATTATCTGTGAACATTTACATCCTCTCATTGATAATTGATCCATGACTTTTCGAAATGCATCGAAAAATATTTATTTATTTTTTAATAATAATAATAATTCTCACAACATCTCATACATTGACCTGATTCGGTACTAAGTAGCGTAAGCCCTTGTGTTACAGGTTTACAGACAACAGAGGCACACAAATATATACTTAAATACATATATTACACCCAGACACTGAACAAACACAAGTGTTCATCGCACGAATGTTTGTCCAGGGTGGGGATCGAACCCACCCACCTTTGGCATAAGAGGCAGGGTCACTACCAATTGCGCCATCCGGTCGGTCAAATTTATTCTTTATTGCACAAGAAAATAAAGTACAATTGGCGGACTTAATGCTATACAGCATTCTCTACCAGTCAACCATTAGGCGATGCATAAATATTCTTCGACTTTGTATTAAAATTAGATTTTTTTTTAAAACGGAATTCCAAAAGTTTTTGAACAAATTTTGTTTAGAATGGTTGGTAGAATACATGGTTAAAGTGACGTAAATGTCCTGTCACTTATTATTATTTTTCTTTCTTAAAATTATGGAATTGCGCGGCCTCTTGGTGGATGACTGGCAGAAAGTAGCGCAAGACCGACCGAGATGGAGGCTCTTACCTAGTTAGTTAAAATTGGGGAAATCTTGGTAACCAAGTTTCGACAAGAACGTTGAGTGTGCCTTTAGCAATCGCCCGAAGACATTTTCTAAACAAATACTTTTACCGAATAAAAAGTATATCCTCGACAAGCAAATCCTAATCCGGTAAACACTCAGCCAAGTCCCGTGCTTTTCACAATTCAAATAAGCAGGCTTGTTATTCGTTTGAGCAGAAGACTGGGAAAAGCTGTGTACACACTAGTGAGGTGACTGGAGTCTCTTGCCAGTCGAGTTATTTTACATTTTACTCGAATGCACTCAAGTGAGTAACACTAGAATAACAAGAGTCAATGATGGTAGATTAGTAGATAAGAACGGGAAGTCGAAGGCTCGCATCTAAACGTGCACTTCTGGATTTTTCAACTATAATATATTATGCATATATTCGATTCTTATTAGCTGCATGGTTACTTATTGCATCTATCATGGGGAACTGTATCTCTGAGGAACTGTTTGATCTACTCCCTGCAGCTGAATTCTTACATCGTACCACACGCAAGCGCTTGTCATTCGATCCTCATCATCTCGATGGATGGAGGTCTAATACTGTGCGTTTCTCGCGGAACTTTTAACCACGTACCTCAGTTCTGTGGAACGGTTTGGCTGCGGAAGTATTTCCCAATGGTTACGTACGTAGAATAAATAAATAAATATTTCACAACATTACATACATTGATCTGACTCCGAGATAGGTAGCTCAAGCACCTGTGTTACGGATATCAGAATCAACAGTGGGATTACAAATATATACATATAATATACTTTTCTTTTGTAAATAAATACTTATAATACATAGGAAACACCCAGATCAATACAAACAGACATGTTCATGCACACAATCTGATTAAATTCTAATATTTGTACTGTGCGGGGATCGAACCCGCAACCCTTGGACCAAAGGCAGCGTTCACTACCACTGTTCCAAACGGGTCGTCAAACTTCATTAATGGGCAAAATATTCTGTTGGTCAAAAGTTCGTGAGTCAACGACTTAATTTTAAAATTTTTATTGCTTCTAATATCTCCAAAGCCACTCGAGTGACAGTCAAACCCTATCCCTAGTACACATGGCGTACATAGGCCCGCATGTAAAACTTAACGCATTTTAGTGATAGTGAGGCAGTGATTTAATATTTTTTTTCATTAAACATAATTTCCCCGATATCAACAGAGCCTCTTGAGTGAAAGTTAACCCCCATCCCTAGTACACTCGGCGTACATAGGCCCGCATGTAAAATTGAACGCGTTTTTCGTGAGGGTGAGGCAGGGTCGCGATAATGGCCGCCGAATGTCGCAGGACGAGGACCCATTTCGTCCCTCCGCCCCTCCCAGCGAAGTCGCGAGAGGGTAGTATACGCGAAATGGCTGCATCTCGGGTAGGTACCTATTTTTATGTATGTTAAAATAATATCATACAACAAGGAAAATTAAAGAAAATGAAATAATTTTGTAAAAGAGTCATTCTTGTACTTGTTTAATTTGCGTCTCGATAGATGTCATTACCGTGGCCATCTTTAAATAAATATTCCACCGAAATTTGGGGCACGTTCGGATTCGAACGATGAAGGTGACGGGTAGGGCACACTAGCGACGCCAATCAATTTAATTTTTATCCATTCTAAAAGATTTCGGGGTTATAACCTCTCGGCAAACACTAATACTATTTATTAAATAACCATGCACAAATGTTGGGTCCACTGCGTACGCGAACAATTGATTACCGCCAAAAGCGGCCACTTTTTTATTTTTCCGGTACAAAAATTTACCCTTAATTTGTGCATGGTTATTTAATAAATAGTATAAGTGTTTGCCGAGAGGTTGTAACCCCGGAATTGTTTGAAATAGATCCGGTTTAGTAGCTAAAAATTAAAATCGATTGGTGTCGCTAGTGTGCCCTACCCGTCACCATAAAGTAGTTATATATCTTATTGTGTCTAGAAAAGAATGGCAATTTCATAGGTAAAGCCTTATTATGAGTAAGTATGGATTAGATAGATAGATGGACAGTTAGATAGATAGATAAATAGAAAGATAGATAAATAGATAGGCAGACATACAGACAGATAGATAGATAAATAGATAGATAGAAACATTTATTCACAAAAAAGAATTGATTAGAAACTGCAGCGATTTTTTTTTCATTTTGTTTTTGATTTATTTTCACTCGGCAGCATATACTACACCATTGAAGTCTCGCTAAATATTAGACGCGTGCTAACTGCCTGTAGAGGGCGCGACTGTTGCGCTGGAAACCTTTTAAAGTTTAACTATTTACACGTTTGACGGAGGTAAAAATTCAACCCTGTATTTTTTTTTTATATGAGAGGAGCAGACGAGCAGACGGATTACCTGATGGTAAGCAATTCCGCCGCCCATGGACACCCGCAACACCAGTGGAGTCACAAGTGCGCTGCCAACCTTTTCCCCTTCCCCCCACTCACACGGCGAAACACAGCGCAGGCGCTGCTTCACGCCGGTCTTATGTGAGGCAGTGGTATCACTCCGGTCGAGCCGGCCCATTCATGCCTAAGCGTGGCTCTCCCACATTTGTATACGAACATGGTGTCTTTTATTTATTTACTTAAAAGTTTATTGCACAAAATGTTTATACAATAGGCGAGGTTAATGCCAAGAGGCATTCTCTACCAGTCAACCTTTGGGTCATAAAGAAAGGATAATGATGCGGCGACAGGAGATTACGAGATCGAAAACCAGAAAACTATAAACAATACAAATGTTTAAGGCGACGGGTAGCCCTAACTAGCGAGACCATTCGTTTTTAATTGTTAGCTGCTAAACCGGATCTATTTTAAACAATTTCGGGGTTACAACCTCTGGGCAAACACTTTTTTTTTATTGGAATAGCCAGACATTTGGCCACAATCTCACCTGATGGTAAGTGATGATGTGGCCGAGGATGGATCATGCCTGTCTAGTAACAGCCTATTCACTCTTTTCTTGAATAAGTTCAGATCATACCGTTCAGGGAACACATCTTCCGGCAGAGAGTTCCATTCCTTAGCTGTACGCAACATGAATGTACATTTGAACTGTTTGAACTTATACTATTTATTAAATAACCATTCACAAATGTTGGGTCTTTTTTTTGTACGCGAAAAGTTGATTACCGCCAAAAGCGGCCACTTGTAACGTGAATCAATTTTTCGTGTACAAATGTTGGGTCCGCATTTGTGCTTGGTTATTTAATAAATAGTATAGTTTTCCGAGAGGTTGTAATCCAGAAATTGTTTAAAATAAATCCGGTTTATTAGCTAAAAAATTAAATCGATTGGCGTCGCTAGTGTGCCTTACCCGTCACTTTAACTAGAAAACTATAAAAATTACACTTTAAAAAGCCTAAACTAACTTGTTTGGTGCAGCGACTATAGTGATTGTTGGCTTCCAATAATAATGAGAGACTATCTTGGTCGGTCCTACGCACCTTCTGCCAGTCATCCGCCAAGAGTCAGAAGAGAGAGATTAAAATATTTGAAAATAATGTACACTAGTTTAAAAAATCTACTTTAGTAAAACACGCTCATAGTTCACTTAAGGTGACGGGTAGGGCACACTAGCGACGCCAATCGATTTTAATTTTTAGCTACTAAACCGGATCTATTTTAAACAATTTCGGGGTTACAACCTCTCGGCAACCACTTATACTATTTATGAAATAACTATGCACAAATGTTGGGTCCGCTTTTTTTTAATTGTTTACCGCCAAAAGCGGCCACTTTTGGCGTGAATCACTTTTTCGCGTACAAAAACGGACCCAACATTTGTGCATGGTTATTGCCCAACATTTGTGCATGGTTATATCAGGTGAACCGTCTGCTCGTCTGCCACCTCTCATATAAAAAAATGTTGTAATCCCGAAATTGTTAATAGACCCGGTTTAGTAGCTAAAAGTTAAAATCGATTGGCGTCGCTAGTGTGCCCTACCCATCACCTTAAAAGGGCCTCTACAAAAATGTCCAAGTTCAACCCTAATTATAAACGAAAGAATCAAATTAGTGTGTCTTATTGTCTCACCTGTTCCAAAATCAAATTAGTGTCAAAAATAAATTTCAAATTTCGAACAGTATCACACGTCGTTCACTAATCACAACCCGTCACTTAATGCGGGCAACTCGTTGTGGGACAAACTATTTTGTGTTTTTTTGTTAATTTTTTTGCTGAGCCCTTCGTAATGAATTCCAGTTTTTGTTCGCTTTACCTTTGCCCGGGACAAATTACGCGTCTCCTTGTCTGCTTATAAATATTCACTCGCTATAATAAAGAATAAAGCCTGTGGCTCTTAAACTATGCTAAACAACTACTTTACAATATTTTAAGAGACACTTTTTTTAAGGCTGTTTAATAATCTACTCGTTTAAAAATGGTCATCGTAATACGTAATTATTTATGACAGTAAAATGTTCTTTGGCAAAGTAAAAGTTTAATGGTCCACATGAAGGTTACTTAATAATTTGAATTGCTGAAGGCATCATTATACTCTGCTTCTATTTAAGTTAATTTTTTTATGAAAAAATAAAAATATGTCGGCGACTCTGGTTCTCTGTCGGATTACATCATTTCTGATGCGGTCCTTCAGAGATACTCCGAGCATAGCCCTTTCCATAGCTCTTTGAGTGACTTTGAACCGGTGGACTAGTCCAGCCGTGAGTGTCCACGTCTCGGCACCGTAAGTCATGACCGGGAGGACGCACGCATAGGTACCTCATCATCATCATCAGCAACCCACACCCGTCCACTGCTGGACATAGGTCTCCCCTAATGCACGCCACTGCTCCCTATTTTCGGCCACTCTCATCCAGCCCACACCAGCCAGCCTTCGAATATCATCATCCCATCTTGTCGCAGGGCGTCCTACACTACGCTTACCGAGTCGCGGTCTCCACTCAAGGACTTTACGGCTCCAACGGCTGTCAGTTCTGCGGCTAATATGACCAGCCCACTGCCACTTCAGTTTGCTAATTCGGTGGGCTATGTCGGTGACTCTGGTTCTCTGTCGGATTACATCATTTCTGATGCGGTCCTTCAGAGATACTCCGAGCATAGCCCTTTCCATAGCTCTTTGAGCGACTTTGAACCGGTGGACTAGTCCAGCCGTGAGTGTCCACGTCTCGGCACCGTAAGTCATGACCGGAAGGACGCACTGGTCGAAGACTTTCGACTTAAGACTTTGAGGGATGGGTGACGAGAAGACTCGACGAAGTTCACCAAATGCTGCCCAGCCTAGCTGAATTCTTCTATTGGCTTCTCTCTCGAAGTTGTTTCTGCCTAATTGGAGCGCTTGTCCTAGATAGACATATTCTTGAACAACTTCGAGAGGTACTCCATTAACAGCGACCGGTCCCGGATCAACGAGCTCGTTGAACATGACCTTGGTTTTATCCAAGTTCATCCGAAGACCGATGTGTTTGGAAGATTCAGCCAGGCTGCTCACCATCTCCTGTAGGTCTTGTAGGGTTTCCGCCAAGATGACGATGTCGTCTGCGAATCGTAGGTGTGACATGTACTCGCCATTAATATATCCATAGGTACCTATTTAATTGAATTTACTCTAGTAAAACGATTCATTTAGATATATAAAAATATGTATATGATTTTTTTTTTACACTATGGAGGCCAAACGAGCAAACGGCTCAACTAATGGTTAGTGATAACCGCCGCCCATGAATAATAATTTTAATGTTAGCAATTTTAATTTTTGGTTAATAAATTTTTCAAAAAGTATTCCGAATTCACTACAGAGAAACAATCATACAATACAAACACTTTAGGAGTCAAAGGGCGCACGGAAAAAAAATGTCACATCCAAAAAGTTTTACAACCGCAGCCCTAATTTAAATTCACTCGGCCCCGCCAAGATCTGAATGAGACGAGCGTCAATGAAAACCTGTTTCAAAAAAGATTGAGATTTTGTACGCAAAATCTCAAGGAAGTTTAGTTCCCAAAGCTGCTAATTCAGGGTGTATCGGCAAACATTACATCCATTTAATCACGTCTTCTATGGATTATTATGAACAACGTTTGTTATACAACTTTTGGATATTCATCGAATTTTTCGATGAATATCCAAGTGTCCCCATACAAAGAGCCAAGTCACGTGATCAACTTTATATGAAAATCTGAACATTTCACATCCGAAATTTCAAAAGGCGTGTTACAAAAACTGTTCAGAAAGGTTGGTAGAAGGCGTTAAGGCAACGTGTAGCCCTAACTAGCGACGCTAATCGATTTAAATCGTTAGTTACTAAACCGGATCTATTTCAAACAATTTCGAAGCGGGAGTCTCTAAGCAAACATACACTATTTATTTAATAACTGTGCTTTTTGATCTGTTTTTGCACTCTAAATTAGGATTAACGCCATAAGTGGCTTTTTTTAACGGTAATTTAAATTTCGAGTACAAAAGCAGACGCAAAAGTTAAGTATAAGTATTAAATAAATAGTATAAGAGTTTTCCGTGAGGCTGCAGCTTCGAAATTGTTATGATATCCGGTTTAGTTGCTAACAATTTAAATCAATTGGCGTTGCTAGTGTGCTTTACCCGTCACCTTAAAGGGATTTCATTGATGTAAATTATATACTTCTGTATTTATCAAGTCTTACATTATAAATAGGGTTTGAATTCCAATAAAATTTCAATAAATATTTAACTCTTTGCATATTCATGTCCTGTAACAATTTTGTTCGGGACAATTTTAAAAATGCAAATGTCATCGTATATTCTTATAAGGTATCTTTTATATGACTAAGTAATATTAATAATTACTTTAATAATTGATGCGACTTTGGAGATACGATGGCGATACGCGATCGATCATTTTTATCTAAGGTTATATCAATATACTTAATCGAAGTATAAATTTTATTGAGCATAAAATTACGACAGAATCTTTTTTTTATAGAGCTATAAGTATATATATTTCAAAATGTCACTCATCATTGATAGTTAAGCAATACTTCTTAATTCCAAAAATATGAAAAAAACCTTTAAAAATTACGAAAAAGTTAACAACTAGAACGACCTTAAATCCATTAAGGCACTTCGTGCGAACGATGGCCAAGAGGCCAATTCTTGGGCTCATGACATTTATTATCATACGACATATATCAGTAACGGCCGCATTCAGAGACGTCATTTAAGCTAATGTTCATTAACTTTAGTATCGATAGTCTTTATGCGTATCAAGATAAGGGTCAATATTTTTTCTTAAGTAGCCAACTAAGTTAATCACAACTGTGAGTGTGGCAGTAAAACATAGTTTTTTTGTATGGATTTCATGCGATATCCGCCATGTTTTTAAAATGTCACGAGCACGAGAATTGCCGTGTGGTCCCCGGCAGAGTAGAATAGGCCACCCTCACTCTTACCGAGGTGTCATAAAAGGCGACTAAGGTAAAACTGCTGGCATGATCATCAGCACCCAGAGAAGGAAAACTCAGCATTTATATCAAAACCCTCGCCAACCCGTCTGCCAAGCGTGGTGAGTATGGCAATTACCCCTCATGTGATTGAGGGAGGCCCGTGCCCCAGCAGTGGGGACTAAAATGGGCTCATGATGATGATGATGACGAGAATTGGGCTCCAAATTTCAACCGGCACCTCTTCCGTGTTGAGTTCACATAAGAAATGATACAAAAAGAAAATAAATGATCTTTTTACTAACCCAACTCATAGGTTTTCTTTAATTTTTTTATTCTACTAACCCAAGGACCTATCATTGTCTGAAATAAAGAAATTTTAATTAAAATTTAAATCTCATTTCCAATTTATCTTCAGGTTTTCAAAAATGTCAACCCTTGACTGCTAGAAAATGATGAAAATCGCGTGTTTTTGGAGATTTTTTTTATACTGACACAGTAGGTATATTGACTCGCCTCAGCCTGATGGTAAGCAAGAGAAGAGCCCACGTTGCAATTACTACGGAAGCGCTATCAGGCATCACCTCCGTTGGGACTGCCATACTGACCCGCGAGATGCTTCTTCACGCTTCGTTTGAAGGAATCCATATTGTAGGAAGGAGGAAATATATACGCCGGCCACGAATTCCATTTATTGGTGGCGGAAGAAATAGGAACTGCGAATTTTTTTAGTCCGTGATGGAATGTTTTCCACTGTGAAGCGGTGACAGAGTGATTTTAGATCTAAAAAAGTGAAGGTGAAATTAATATAAAATCAAATACCTACCTATACTTTTGAAAAGAATTTTATTCTGTTATATTTAAAAACAATAAAGTAAATTACTATTGAGAATTTTATGTGATTAAAATCAGTATGTACTAATCTAAAGATAAGGTCATTCATCATCATCCTCCTGCCCTTTTCCCAGTTTATCTGGGGTCGGCGCAGTATGTTTTCCTTTTCCATAAGTCCCTGTCATTCGTCATCGAATCATCCACCTCTTTTTCCATCATGTCATTCTTCACACAATCCATCCATCTCTTTTTCGGGCGTCCTCTGTTCCTCCACCCACTTACGTTTAAACTCATCACTATTTTGGCAACATGTTCTTCCCCTCTTCTCCTTACATGGCCATACCAGGAAAGACGATTTGCCTTCAATGTATCAATGATTGACTTTCATACTTCCTCTAATATATTCATTCCTTATCTTGTCCATTCTCGTCACTCCACACATCCATCTTAACATTCTCATCTCTGTCGCATGCAATCGTCTGTCATCCGTCTTCTTACGAGCCCAGCATTCTGATCCATACATAGCACCATAAAGATAAGGTCATTATTAGACTCTAAATATGTTTTATTCCACGTGTAGAAAAAAAAGCAACAGAACCAAAACATCTGCTACTACATCGCAAGTTGTTACAATTTAACGGATCTACTAATCTCACACATGGATACCAACAAAAACCTCATTACCATCTCAACGCGGTTACAGTTATAATTCCACATTGTGCGAAACTAAAATAATTGCAGGAGAAAAAATTGCGTTCTGTTTAAGAAAAAATAAATGCGTATGCAAATTGTACCCATGCGGCGTTGGAAGGGTTAATCGGCCGCCATTGCAAATCTGTGACGTTGTTATTTTTGATGGATTCGTAATCAGGTGTTGACAACACATTGGCGATGTGGCTAAGATGTTGGGCAAAGGTTGGAAGGTTCGGAGTTCGATCGCTGATTTAAATTTGGACTGATCCGATGGCGTACCTATTTAAGAGTCCCTCGTAGGTACTACGCCAAAGTGGTGGGATTGATTCCGATTCCCGAGAAACTTCTTCTGATGAACATGTTAGTTCAGTGTCTGGGTGTAAATATGTTTAAGTACTAAATTCTTCTGTCCTCTGATATCCGTCATAAGAGTGCTTAATCTACATAGAAAATAGCAAAAAGTATTATGGCGGAAAGAAGTTTGCCGGGAGCCACTTATTTCAGCCAATAGACGTCCACTGCTGGACATAGGTCTCCCCGAATGATCTCCACACAATTCGGTCCTGCACCGCCCGCATCCAATGAACCCTTGCGGGATCTGAAATGAGATCTAAGGTCATAGCCTAAAGGACTGCATGCCTCAAGTGGCAATGGGCAGGGCACATAGCGAGGAGAACAGACAGCCGTTGGGGCGGAAAGATCCTCGAGTGGTGGCCACGTTCAGGAAGTCGCAGCCGTGGCGCCCCTCACAAGGTGGACCGACGATCTAGTGAAGGTCGCGGGAAAAAAGATTATAAATTATGATATGTATTTAGTGATTATTTTAATAATATATATTAAACTTTAACATATTCCGATTGATTCGTGCACGAGATGTTACCGTCTGTAAATTATGAGTAAGAACATATTTATGACATAAGTAATTAACTATATGCTTTTTGTACATTAAAGCGGACAAACGAGAAGACGGCATACCTGATGGTAAGTAATCATCGCCGCTCATGGACATCTGCAAAAGCTGAGGTGGGGTAAGGTGAGGTGAGCTCTTAAAGTAGTAACATTATTTTGTATAGCATTTTTTTTTATATATGAGAGGTGGCAGACGAGCAGACGGATCAACTGATGGTATGCAATTACGCCGCCCATGGACACCCGCAACACCAGTGGAGTCACAAGTGCGCTGCCAACCTTATTATCCCAATTCAATTATGTAGTACGATAGACACTTAAAATAATGAGACAATTCACATCAATTAATTTATTAAAAACTCAAGCATGAGATTTTTCTGCACTACATATTCCAAATTGGGAGAGCCACGCTTCGGCATGAATGGGCCGGCTCGACCGGAGTGATACCACGGCCTCACAGAAAACTGGCGTGAAGCAGCCACTGTGCTGTGTTTCGCTGCGTGAGTGAGGATACTGGAGGGCCAATCCGGGGGAAAGAGGGTTTTAAGGTTGGCAGCGCATTTGTGACTCCAGTGGTGTCGCGGGTGTCCATGAGCGGTGGCAATCGCTTACTATCTATCCGGTGATCCGTCTACTCGTCTGCCACCTACCACATAAAAAAATGACATCTAACAGTATCACTATCATCAGGCCAGCCAATAGATGTATTCTGATATAAATATCCGTCATTATAGTACTAATTAAATGAACGCATAATTACTCACTCAAGTACCTACGTCATTTATTCTGTGCCGATGTCTTAAACAAAACAAAAAAAAACTAAAGCGCCTTAAGTTGAAAAAAGATTGTATCTCTTTTAAACTCATGCAAAATGCCAATTTAAATCAATTAGTCGAAATAATTATCGTTTCGGAACACGTTAAAATACTTTTTAATATGCTTTATCTGGAAATGAGTGCTTAACGACGTAAGGCACATTCTTCGGGGCAAATTCTGATAAGTATTCTTGAAAGTTTTGAAAAGGTGTATTCGTTTTCTTTGTAACTTTTAATGTTATAATTATTTTACTCGCAGGTTTACGTAATTATTATGATTCGTTCCTAGATGTAGATATATTTTAACGTGCATGATTGCTTTTATTATAGATCATGATATTACAAGCTGGATTTAAGTACGGACGGACAATACCTACATTGTTTAATTTCAAATTTAAATGTATTTTATTGAATAGGTACAAGAGACTTGTCATAAGTTCAGTTTCATTTTGCCTAACAAGGCTTGCAATATCATATATCAATATGTATCGAGGTGTAGATTATAAAGATGATTGAATATAAAGATGAAAATCAAAAAAGCATTGATTACAGTATATGTGTCATTACAGTTTGTCCATACCTTTCATCTCGTCTCATCTCTTAGCGTGCTATTTTTTTATGCTAGAGGCGACAAACGAGCAAGCGAGTCACCTGATGGAAAGTAATCAACGCCGCCCATGAACATCCGCGAAATCAGAGAGATCGCTAATGTGTTTCCGGCCTTTTTAAAAAAGAGTACGCTTCTTCTCTTCTCTTGAAGGTCCCTAAGTCGTAGCCGTCGGGAAATACTCCCGTAGGGAAATCGTTCCAAATAACTGAGGTACGTCTTAGAAAGTTCCACGAAAAACGCACAGTATTAGAACGCCATCCATCGAGATGATGGGGATGGAACGACAATCGCTTGCGAGTGGTTCGATGTACGAATTCAGCTGCAGGGAGTAGATCAAACAGTTCCTCAGAGCACTCCCCATGATAGATGCGGTATAGAATGCTGAATGAACATCCGCGAAATCAGAGAGATCGCTAATGTGTTTCCGGCCTTTTTAAAAACGAATATGCTCTTCTCTTGAAGGTCCCTAAGTCGTAGCCGTCGGGAAATACTCCTGCATCCAAATCGTTCCACAGAACTGAGGTACGTGTTTCCGGTTGGAGCCCGAGATACCGGGTCTCCTACGTAGTTTCGAATGCCGCTGTCACGGCGAACTCGGATTCTCATGGACTCAAATGATGTAGTCGCGAAAGACGCTGATTCGAAAAACATTTGCACTGCCTCATACCCTCGAATGCGGTTGTAAAAAAAAGTAAAGTTTCTATATAAATCCTTAGCATTTTTGGGCATAAATTACCTCACCCAAGCGTATAATTTCCGGTCGCATCTAAAGCTGTCGCTCTGGAGCATAGTGTACTCGCATGCTCGGATTTTAACCTACGACCTTCGGTTTGAAAGTGCACGTTCTTATCCTCTGTACTACCATTGCTCGCTTACATTTAGATTAAAGTAACAATTTAAACTAGGCATTGAACGGACGGATGTTATTGAATATATAAAATAATCAAAAGCAAACTCCCAAAATTTATTCTTAGGTACTTAAAAGTTTTTAACAAGAAACGGTCGTCTAACCCCTTAGGCCTAAATCTTTGTTATCAAATTAATGTAACACTATCTCTGACTATCAGCTCAACTAAACATCCATTAGACATCATTTACATAAATTTAAAACCGAAGACTGCCAACCTAAATGTAAAACATCTTCACAGTTAATCTCCGAAAGGGTGAGAAATAGATAAAATACAGAAATTCAAAAATACAATCTTAACCCTTCTAAAATAGAACTCAGAATACATTAGAGAATACTTTGTAGAACACATTTCCTGTGTTGTGATTCAAATGAACGAGTAACCGATATCCCTGAGAGCGACATTCCAAATACAATTTTGAAAAAAGACCACTCATAGACACCTTTGTTTTTTTCTGTCTCAACGTTCAAAAACTGGGACATGCATATCATTATAGGTTGCCCTTTAATTTTTTTTCGCTCAAAACCGGTAAGCAATGAATACTAAATCATTAGTTGTATTTTTGAAATTGGAACGCAGCTGGTCCTTTTTTTCGCAACATTGTTTTTTTGGCGCTGGAATAATGGCGGAAAAAAACAAAATGTTTGGATAAACGATTTGAATATTTTTATATCCTTTTGACTGTAAAGTCAAAAGGATGGAAATGTAGAAGCGCCATCTTTTATAAGTTTTAATTTATTCTTTTTCATTGAATTTAAGACTATAATAGTTTTTTTTATGCTAAAGGTGGAAAAACGAGCAAGCCAGTCACCTGAAGGGTAAGTAATCAACGCCGCCCATGATCATCCGAGAAATCAGACACATCGCTAATATGTTGCCGGCCTTTTTAAAAAAGAGTGCGCTCTTCTCTTCTTCTTCTTATTTTATTTGTGGCAATCAACTTCTCGACTGAGAATTACTCCTGCCATTATCATGTTTTAGATTTCAGGCATTATTAAGCGGGACAACCGAAGATAATTCGCCAATGTCAAGTAACTTATTGAGAACAAGTAGGTAGTTGACAGTCGAAATCAGTCAAAGTCACAGTCACTCAATAAAACGCCGGTGTTTTGCGTTTTATCGGCCTACGGATTCAGCGGATATCACTCTAAAAGCAATCGCGGGTTTTAAGACTCTATTAGGTCCAAGCAAGTTGTCACGAGACAACGCACTCGACACACAATAGCAGTGTTAAAAACGATACAATCCAACGATTCTTATTATTAGGATCACTTTGCGGCACTTCACTGCACAAATAAACACCAAACTTGCACACTAAAAACCACTAGACACTAATTTAAAACCTTTGAATTGCATCAGCCCACGCGGCTTCTTTTAGCCCTACCCGCCGAATCCCGCTCTTCTCTTAAAGGTCCCTAAGTCGTAGCCGTCCGGAAATACTCCTGCAGACAAACCGTGGGGTAGAAAGTTCCGCGAGAAACGCACAGTAGGTATTAGAACGCCATCCATTCTTTAATAATTTTAATAACAAATGTATGTTTTTTAAAATAAATTATGTGCACTTTATTTTTAAGTTAATTATTAACTACAGCTGACAACTGTAAAGTGGGTACTTAGGTATTTTTTGATTTAATAAGGTTCAAAAACACAGTAAAAAAAGGAATGTTAAAGATTACTCTGTTGATACGACTAAAGTTTCCCATCATCGCGTAACCATGACATGTGAAATCGCACAATGCAATAAAAAGTGATAATTTGATACTTTTAATGGCGAAACGATGTTTAAGATAAAAACATAATTTTAGAAATTCACAATGCAATATTTTATCAGATTTTATGACCGAATTATCAAGAGTTTTTAATTTACAATAGCATTAAGGAGACTGGAAAGGCACACTAGCGACGCCCATCGATTTTAATTTTTAGCTACTAAAACGTATCTATTTTAAACACACCCTCTCGGGGTTACAACCTCTCGGCAAACACTTATACTATTTAATAAATAACTATGGAAAAAATTTGGAGTCTGTCTTTTTTTATAAAACTGCCAAGAGCGGCCACTTTTGGCGTGAATCAATTTTTCGCGTACAAAAACCGACCCTACATTTGTGCATGGTTATTTAATAAATAGTATAAGTGTTTGTAGTGCCGAGAGGTTGTAACCCCGAAATTGTTTAAAATAGATCCGGTTTAGTAGCTAAAAATTACCCGCTCTGCCAAGGAGACAGTCAAACTATTAAAAAACTGAGTCCCGCCTGAAGACGAGATGAAATTTGTAGTGTATTTACTAAAAAACTTTTTTATAATTAAACTATATCCAGGTATACAGTTAAATTAGCATTTAGCAGGCTATTTAAGCATAACAAGAAATTTTATCGCGGAGAAAATGTTAAAAATTTCTGACTCTTAAAATAAATAGCACAAAAGGCACGGAACCAGTGTCCGTAGAATTTAATTTATATTAAAAAAAAGCCTTATAAAGTCAATTTATGTTCCGCACCTAAACTAGAAATAAGAAAGAAGTTCAATTATATGGAAACAAAATTGTTCTACTAATTTAAGTCGCTTGTTACACGCTAACTAAACTGAGTTTTTAGTAACCTTTCAAATTCAGGACAAAAAGTTGCGTCATAACAAGTGTAAAGTTACATAAATATGTCAAGTTCATTTATTTCAAAGGCCGCGTTACATTGTAACCGTAAATTAGTTATTAGGGCATTTAACTTACTAGCGCCAATTTCATATGAAAAAAAATGTGCTTCCAATATTTAGTTACGGGCTTAAGCCCGTCAAAATATATTGTATGTACATTACAACCACATATTAGGTTACCACTCTTCGGCATCAATGGGCCGGATCGACGGGAGTGATACCACGGCCTTACAGAAAACCAGAGTGAAGCAGCACTGTGCTGTTTCACTGCGTGAGTGAAGGTAATGGAGGCCCAATCCGGGGCAAAGGGGGGTTTGGGGTGTGGGATGTCGCGGGTGTCTATGGACGGCGGCAATCGCTTGCCAGCGGACCAGCTGCTCGTCTGCTTAATATCATTGAACTTGACATTGAAAAAAATCCTAAATATCATTGAACCAAACGTGTTTATCATTAAGATGAGAATCGATCAAATTTGACAGATGTGGTATCTATATTGATGTGTACCTGTCCATATCTCTTTTGTCTTCATCTGCCTCAAATCAATCACTATTGAAGACTAGAATCGACGGAAAAATAGGGAGGCTCCATGATTGTGTCTTAATTATTTTTTTAAACACATTTTTTCGCTTTATAATAATTCTCACAACATATCATTCATTGACCTACCATTCAAATCCGCTATATGGAGTACCTACTATAGGAGTGAGGTCCATATACATGTGATTGGTTATTTTTAAGCGTGATCTGTCAAAATGTCAATTTGACAAACTAAACAACCAATGCGGTTGATGTTGGACCTCAGTCCAACAGTACGCCATCTAGCGGATTTTTCACACGCGAAAACTCTCTTTGGCTGATTTTTAAATTAAAAGTTTATTATTTAACTTTGTACAAGAAGGCACTAGTTAACCCTATACTCTGTCCGTAATGAGAAATTACTCTCGGATGCTACCCTATTTCACACAAACGGTAGCAGAATATATTTCATACGGACATCTGCCCACTAATCGTCTAATGAATGACGCGAATAAATTGAACTAAGTTATTGCACGCAAAAAACGTCACAGCGACAACACTTAATTCCATAGCAATCGAGTCAAAACCTGCCCGGTCTCAAAATGTGTGAAATTTGCAAATTTAAAAGAATTTCATTCTCCCCGTAGCGACAGTAAGAAGACAAATTTACGACTTACGCCCCAAGACATACGTATACATAAAGACATAACTGCACTTACGACATTTCTCTAAATGCCCGAATATGCAAATAAGTTAACCCATTTCTTGGCTTGCCCTATAATTACGCTACTTTGCATACTGTTTAGTGAATAAATATTTATAAGGAAGTGAAATTTAAGAAGTTCCTTTTTTAACAAAACTAGCCCTTAATAAATGCGTTCGTTACTTGTTAAAATGTCTTATTTTGCATTTTTTATGCAAATGCCAATATTTCTTAGTTTAGTTTATTTAATTTCGTGTAGATAACTTTGCTGTGACATTCCCACGTTTAATACATTTTAATAAGCTGTATCATAAATTAATAAATTCGTCACTGACCGGTTTTAGATATATAATGGAATTCATTTTTAAAGTTGGCAAAATTTAATGTGATTTTTTGCGAGCATGAGTTCTCATTCATTTCAAAATTTAAACTTAATTAATCATGTATAGTTGCAACCCTTTGCCGGGGAACTACCCCACCTGAATCATGGTTATACGTAATACAAACTATTCGAAACGTGTATACTTTCTTACGATGTTTACTTGACTACCGAGCAAATTAATAATAATATCCGATTACCGGTTGGAGGATACGGCGGCCAATCTCAATGATCAGCCACGTACGCAGGAAACATTATAGTGCTAAAGTGTGTGCGCAAACACAAGTGCTCTCTCTTTTCCCTTACCCTCATATTCTGTTGGGACACCAGGGTGGGCGCAGGACCAACGGCTTAACGTGCTTTCCGAGTCACGAGGGTACAAGACCGCCCACATCCAGACTGCGGGCTGACACTAAGAAATACTTACCGAATACTTAGGTACAAATTTTTGCCCGACCCGGATATCGAACGCGGGACCTCTTGCGCAGCTTTCAAAAATACGAGTATGTACCTACTTCTATCTGTATACCTACATCATCATCATCATCATCGTCAGCCCATTTAAGTCCCCACTGCTGGGGCACGGGCCTCCCTCCATCACATGAGGGGTAATTGCCATACTCACCACGCTTGGCAGACGGGTTGGCGAGGGTTTTGATATAAATGCAGAGTTTTCCTTCTCTGTGTGCTGATGATCATGCCAGCAGCTTTACCTTAGTCGCCTTTTACGACACCTCGGTAAGAGTGAGGGTGGCCTATTCTACTCTGCCGGGGACCACACGGCCTAAACTACCAAAACTATAGGTACCTACTATTTTATGTTAACAAATAAGAAGTAATTTTATAAGGCGGGTTTTTATTCGTGAAGTATTATGATGGGTCATTACATCAATTTCTGTAATTATCGCAAATCAGTTTAAGTGTTTGTAAAACGCTTATAATTCATATCTATGGACGTTATCCCTAAGGCTAGATGGAAAGATATGATAGGCAAACTATGATGGATTAATAGTCATACTTCACTTGTATGTGAATTGGCGTTATTAAATGAAGAAATAAAAAATAATTTCCATGTTCTATTGAATAAGAAATTGGCAAATAATTTGTTTGTTATTTTATTCATATTTTACATGCTTTAAATTTAACTACAGTGAATGAATTATTTAGTTATGTAGAATATATATTTTTAATTTTAGTTACTTTGGTATGTTTCCTATTTATACAATATAATGCATATAGAACCTATTTACTGATCTGAATCTAGAGACTGGCTACCACAATTGAACTCTCCATCGCCTTTTTTTTGAGATTAGACCTTATGCCCCTTAGGGGAAAGAGTTTGTTTTGTTTATAATGCCCTTGAGAAGTTTATGAGGTAATTAAAAATGACTATGTACCTATGCGTAAACACGCAAGCACACACACACACACACACACACACACATTATTTTGCATACACACGTGCAACACAATACAATCAATTTACGCACCCAACAGTATTTCTGTATCTATTGATTTCTAGATTATTATTTCTATCATTAAGTATAGGTATTAGGTATAATCTAACTTTGAGCATACAATTTTTTTCTATTATTATATCGGTCTTAGGTATAATCTAACTTTGAGCATACAATTTTTTTCAATTATTATTACTAATGTAAAACATTCTTATAAACGTGTCTCTGGAAGTAGCGGGCTACTTAATCCAAATACAAGTACTTTTATGATTAACAGGAGAACTCCACCCACGCATGTAATTTAACTGTTAACAAATAAAGATTTCTTTTATCTTTGTATTATAAGTAAACAAAAACGGAACGTCAATCAAAAAATATGTTTATATTTTTAGCAATTTTGAATAAAACTTTTTTCAATTATTTTTTTTGTGTCATAAACAAAATTTGCTAGCAAAATTACAATTACTCGTAAGTGTTAATATGTGCAGTTCCTTAATAACCCTTAAAGGACGACCATACAAAATTGCACAATACAAAGTCGTACACGGCAATCATACAAAAAACCCAATAATTTCTGCGAATGCCACCCTAATTCTCCCCACAAAGGATCTTTTAATCGATTTATAATAACTCAATTGCTACCACTTGACTCGTGTCGATCGATCGTTTGCCCTAATCGATGCTGATTCAATTGGAGAATCGAATTGGGGGTCTATTGTCGCTTTTGTACTATTCAATGGTATTGGCTAATATTTTGACGATATGTGTTATTGAATAGTAATGTGCCTATATTTAGAATATAGGAGCCGTCTTCTGAAAGGAAGGTCATATGTTCGAATTCGACAATTCAGTTCACCTCTGGGTTTTAATCTATATGCGTGTGTTAGGTTTAGTATTATTAGTTAATAAGTTAATAATTTATACTTTCAAATGAAAATCATTTTCAAAGTTATTCTCCATTGATTTTTTCTTATGCTAGAGGCTACAAACGAGCAAGCGATTCATGGAGCGTTTGATGGAAAGTAATCAACGCCGCCCATGTAACAAACGTGGAATCAGAGACATCGCTAACTGTGTGGCCCGCCTTTTTAAAAAAGAGTACGCTCTTCTCTTGAAGGTCCCTAAGTCGTAGCCGTCCGGAAATACTCCTGCAACCAAACCGTTCCACAGAACTGAGGTACGTGTAGAAAGTTCCGCGAGAAACGCACAGTAAATTAGACCGCCATCCATCTATATAGATAAATATAAATACATAAATAAATATTTCACAACATCACATACATTGATCTGACTCCGATATATGTAGCTCAAGCACCTGCGTTACGGATGTCAGAATAAACAGTGGGATTACAAATATATACATATAATACTTTTCTTTTGTAAATACATACTTATAATATATAGATAACACCTAGACCAATACAAACAGATATGTTCATGCACACAAATGTTTGCACTGTGCACCAGATGCAGCGTTCACTACCACTGTTCCAAACGGATCGTCGAGATGATGGGGATGGAATGACAACCGCTTGCGTGTGGATCGATGTAAGAATTCAGCTGCAGGGAGTAGATCAAACAGTTCCTCAGAGCACTCCCCGTGGTTGATATGGTAAAAAATGCTGAGAGAAATTATATCCAGCCTCTATGTTAGAGGATCAAGTCGACTAGAGAGAGTCAAGTCACCGAAAATTCGAACAGCCCTACGTTGTATGCAGTCAAACGGAAGAAGTTGGTACTGAGGTGCATGAGCTGAAATGGGGCTGAACTTGTGCCTTAAAGAGTTATAACCGATGAGATGTCGTGAAATACCGCCCCGCTCTACTTATACAGCGTGTGTATTTTATACGGGCGAATAATTAATCCAGCTATAATATCTGATCCTACGAATCGTATAAGATAATCATTTCATTAAATTTTGTGGTTAATTAGGTGTAATGATTTTTCTAAAGTGCAACCCAGCAGCAATGTATGCCGTCCAACTTTGTTTGACATGACAAGTGACATGAGTGTCATGACACTCGTATGACGTTTAGATACTTATGTCTACGTTAATTGATGTTATTAACGTTAACTACCAGTGGATGCAATACATTGCGTGCTCAATTATTTTGTATGAAAAAAAAGTACCTTAATTTCCTAAAGAAATGTATGTAAACAGGTTCCCTAGGTCCGATAGTAATCGCCATTAAAATATTCGCCCGTATCAAATAAACACGCTGTATACTCTTTTTTTAAAAGGCAGGCAACACATTAGCGACCTGTTTGATTTCGGCAGGCAACACAATAGCGATCTGTTTGATTTCGCGGATGTTCATGGTCGGCGTTGATTACTTTTCATTAAGTGAACCGCTTGCTCATTTGTCACCTGTAGCATAAAAATGTCGTTTTCATTATTCATGATATTTAACAATGACCTATTGTATTCAAATAAGCAAAGCTTTTTTGACAAACTAATCTGCACGCACGTATAACGCGTTAAGAAAATCGTGACAACGGTTTTTTAGGAAATAAAGGAGTTCCCAAGTTCTATAACTAATCCGGTCACTATACCCTATTTGTAAGCGCCATCAATTATTTTCACTACTTTATTGACACATTATAATAACATAAACGTTATTTATGGAAAAGTAGCATTCAAGTTTGACGACCCGTTTGGAACAGTGGTAGTGAACGCTGCCTTTGGTCCAAGGGTTGCGGGCTCGATCCCCGCACAGTACAAACATTTGTGTCAATGAACATGTCTGTTTGTATTGGTCTGGGTGTTTCCTATGTATTATAAGTATGTATTTACAAAATAAAAGTAGTATATGCATATATTTGTAATCCCACTGTTGATTCTGATATCCGTAAAACAGGTGCTTGAGCAACCTATCTCGGAGTCAGATCAATGTATGTGATGTTGTGAAATATTTATTTATTTATTTATTTATTAAAGTTATTTTGCAAGATAAAATGTTATCATCGGAAACTACTTCTTAAGGTGACGGGTCCATTTTAATTTGTAGCTACTAAACCGGATCTATTTTAAACAATTACGGGGTTTCAACCTCTCGGCAAACACTCATACTATTTATTAAATAAAAATGCAAAAATGTTGGGTCTGACGCGTACGCGAAAAATGTATTCACGCCAAAAGCGGCTACTTTTGGCGTGAATCAATTTTTCGCGTACAAAAACAGACCCAAAATTTGTGCATGGTTATTTAATAATTATTAAAGTGTTTGCCGAGAGGTTTTAACCCCGAAATTTTTTAAAATAGATCCGGTTTTGTAGCTAAAAATTAAAATCGATTCTCGTCGTTAGTGTGCCCTACCCGTCACCTTAACAAACCTCGACACAAAACAGCTTTAATCACCAAATATATTAAATTGTTCACTTCAAGAGAAAATATTCTTCTTTATGATTTAATAAAATTCTTAAATACATAGTTTAATATTAACCCGTCACTGCGTAGACATCTATTTAATACACACATAAATTGTTAAGTCCTACCACCTGCTTTCTCTAGCTTCTTCGAAATTTGTCAAACGAATTTTAGTCTATACCATTTTTAATTTTATTACACAGGCTGATGCTTCGAAATGAGAATTTAATGACCTGTCCTACCTATAATAGTGGGTTAAGAGAGGGTTGAAGCAACCAACGTCTTTCTTAATTTTTTTATTCAATTGTGGACTGTATTACCTGGATATAACGATGGGTGAGTGAGTTCGGGTAGTGAACGAATGGACACAATGATAGTAATAAAGATTAATTTCATTCTGTGGAAAGGTGACAGTTTTTAGTGCTCTTTGGGTTCTGTTGAGAAGGGAGAAAAACGGTGGGATTTCTATGCCAGCAAATTAAATATGTAAGCAAGCAAATAAAAGATATTGATCACCTCTCATCTTAACGTGTAATTTGCTGTTAAATGAGAATTGATATTTTTTATAGCACTCTTTTATTCTTAAGTAAATAACACTCCCGCCTGAACGCGACATGAAATTTTGAAGTGCGTAATTTGCTATTTTGAAGAATTTTGTTGTGATCTTTACGGTGACGGGTAGGGCACACTAGCGACGCCAATCGATTTTTAATTTTTAGTCACTATACCGGATCTATTTTAAACAATTTCGGGGTTACAACTTCTTGGCATCACTTATATTTTTTATTAAATAACCATGCACAAATGTTGGGTCCAACGCGTACGCGAAAAATTTATTCACGCCAAAACCGGTCACTATTGGCGTGAATCAATTTTTCGCGTACAAAAACGGACGCAACATTTGTGCATGGTTATATAATAAATAGTGTAAGTGTTTGCTTATGGGTTGTAATCCCAAAATCGTTTAAAATAGATCCGGTCTAGTAGCTAAAAATTAAAATCAATTGGCATCGCTAGTGTGCCCTACCCGTCACATTAAACGAATAATCTGATACAGCAACCGCTTCAAGTGACCTATCAAATTTTGAAGAACTCTCTCAATTTCCCTGAGATCCTATAGCCAGATCTTGAATTATGTTCTTTAAATATTAAAAACAAAAAAATATGTGGTCAATAATTGGCTAAACAATACAATACAACGTAGAACTTCTTCCTTTTTCGAATTCAGTATAAATCAGTCCAGCCTTTTTTGAGTTTTTTTTTTGCACACGGAATTTTAAGGTATTATAGACGTCTCAAACTTGACTAGTTTTTGTCGTTCTTAAACTGAATAACGTGATGGATGATTGGAGTGCAAAACACCGCAAATATATTAGCATTTTTATAGCTTTATGCGTACTGAACAGGTGATTCTTTTACAAAATTAATAACAAAGACAATTTAACATTTAAGGTGACGGGTAGGGCACACTAGCGACGCCCATCGATTTTAATGTTTAGCTACTAAAGCGGATCTATTTTAAACAATTTCGAGATTACAACCTCTCGGCAAACACTTATACTATTTATTAAATAACCATGCACAGATGCGGACCCAACATTTGTACGCGAAAAATGGATTGGTTTTTGCCGAGAGGTTTTAAACCCGAAAATGTTTAAAATAGATCCGGTTTAGTACCTAACAATTAAAAAAGAATGGTATCGCTAGGGCTACCCGTCGCCTTAAGTTATTTAAATCGATAAAAATGGCGCGGTAGCAACCGTGGGAGAGCCACGTTTCGGAATTAATGGGCCGGCTCGACAAGAGTGATACCACGGCCTCACAGAAAACCGGCGTGATGCAGAACTGTGCTGTGTTTTGCTGCGTGAGTGAGGGTACCTGAGGTCCAATCCGGATAAAACGGAGTTTAAAGATTGGCAGCGCATTCGTGACTCCACTGGTGTCGCGGGTGTCTATGGGCGGCGGCAATCTCTTACCATCAGGCAATCATTTTGCTCGTCTGCCACCTATCACTTAAAAAATACTGACGTTGTTAAATCGATTGAGTTAGAGTAATCGATTCGCTAAAATAATGAGTTAAATAATATTTTTATGTGTAGTAAAATTTTGTAATTTTTTTTTTTTATCACCACATTTTTTATTTTATAACTACTAAACCTCATTTAAACAAACTTTTTTAAACTTAGGTACAAATTTTTGGCCTGACCCGGGGATCGCACCCGGGACCTTTTGCGCCACCGAGGCTACGACAACGCGGGCAAAGCCGCGGGCGAAGGCTACTTAGTAATAAAATTTCATTTTGTAGTTGATGTAATTAGACGAAAATTTAAATAATCAGCTAAATTTTTAGCTAATTTTGTTGATTTATTTCCTGAGAGGTCTTTATTATCTTTTCGGTGCATATCAATTTTACATAATATTTTTATTGCCAATTATTTTTAAGTAAATACTGGACTTACCGTGTGGTCCCCGGCAGAGTAGAATAGGCCACCCTCACTCTTACCGAGGTGTCGTAAAAGGCGACTAAGGTAAAGCTGCTGGCATGATCATCTGCACCCAGAGAAGGAAAACTCTGCATTTATATCAAAACCCTCGCCAACCTGTCTGCCAAGCGTGGTGAGTATGGCAATTAGCCCTCATGTGATTGAGGGAGGCCCGTGCCCAAGCAGTGGGGACTTAAATGGGCTGATGATGATGATGATGATAACTGGACTTAAGATGATCGGTAGCCCTACCCGTCGCTATGTGCCCACATAGCGACGCCAATTTTAATTTCTAGCTACAAAACCGGATCTATTTTAAACAATTTCGGGGTTACAACCTCTCGGCAAACACTTATACTATTTAATTAATAACCATGCACAAATGTTAAATAGATCACTTTTATTTTTAAAGAAATTTATTGCAATAATTTTAGAAAGAGACTTAAAATAAACTATTTACATAAATAGTATATTTTTTTAATGTGTTACCTATTTATCTTGAGAAATCTGCGACTTTTTTTTATGATATAGGTAACAGACGAGCCGACGGATTACCTGATGGTAAGCGATTACTGCCGCCCATGGACACCTGCAACACCAGTTTTGTCACAAGTGCGCTGCTTACCTTTTAAACCCCTTCCCCTGGATTGGGCCTCCGGTACCCTCAATCACGCGCGAAACACAGCGCATGCACTGCTTCACGCCGGTTGTCTGTAGGACGTGGTATTACTTCGGTCGAGCCGGCCCATTCATGCCGAAGCGTGGCTCTCCCACTGTTAGAACTACAAATAAGACTAGTCAATAAGTGTGACTGTAAACTGGTTATGAAATAAACTTTTTTTTTAATTTAAATCACGATGAAAAGTTTTTCGCGTGAAAAACTTTTCATCGTGATTTGAATTTAAAAAAAAGTCACGATGAAAAGATTTTCACGTGAAAAGCATTTTGTCTCCTGATGGTACTTGATCGATCATCGCCACCAATGAACATTTGCGAAATCAGCGAGATCGCTGATGCATTGCCGATATTTTAAAAAAGAGTACTTTCTTTTCGTAACTATCATCATCATCAGCCCATTTAAGTCCCCACTGCTGGGGCACGGGCCTCCCTCAATCACATGACGGGTATTTGCCATACTCACCACGCTTGGCAGACGGGTTGGCGAGGGTTTTGATATAAATGCAGAGTTTTCCTTCTCTGGGTGCTGATGATCATGCCAGCAGCTTTACCTTAGTCGCCTTTTACGACACCTCGGTAAGAGTGAGGGTGGCCTATTCTACTCTGCCGGGGACCACACGGCGTAACTATACGGCAAATTAATGCAGTCAAACCGTTCATAATCATTTCTGTGAATTATTTCTTCTACCTAATTACCCTTAGGTATGAAACACCTACCGTGGAAATGTAAAACCAAAACTTAGAAAAAATATTTGAAACAAAGAAGAAATGTTGCAAATGTACCTACCGTGGGAGGGTCTCATTGATTTACCTGTACATAAGTTTAAGTTGCGTGTAAAAAACTGCCTAATGCAGAAAGGCTACTATAAAGTAGATGATTATTTGAATGATAAGGATTCTTGAACTTGTTGATTTCTTCGCCTGTCCTCTAATGTATTAGTTCATTTCATAATTTTTCTTTGACGATTTATCTAAACGATATTGATTATAAGCATTGTATATCATACTGTCACTGTAATCATAATTTGTATAAGAATGAATATTTTAATTACCATATTATTTGAAAAGAGTAACTACAGAGTTGCTTGCTGATTCTTCTCGGTAGAAATTGACCTTCCGAATCAGCGGTAGATTACATAATATTTGACATTCATAAATGTTCTGTATGGACTTAAATTGAATAAAGACGTTTTTGATTTTGATTTTGATTTTGAGAGACACGCTTCGGCATGAATGGGCCGGCTCGACCGGCTTAATAAGCCGACCTCACAGAAAACCAGCGTGAAGCAGTGCTATGATATGTTTCGCTGCGTGAGTGAGGATCCGGGGAATGGGGGGCTTAAAGGTTGGCAGCGCATTTGTGACTCCACTGGTGTCGCGGGTGTCCATGGGCAGCGGCAATCGCTTACCATCAGGTGATCCGTCTGCTCGTGTGTCATCTACCACATAAAAAAACAATAGGTCAGCTTGTTTGTCCGCCATAATGAAAAAAGAAGAAAAAAATTGTAAGCTACGTTAGTAAATTTTGAACTCGACAAGTATTTATTTCATTTATTAAGATTTTATTTAAAAAAAGTTTATAATAATTTTGTTTTCAAAGAAATAACTACGTATGATCTTTGACTTACGGCCGGTTTCTGAATTGAGAATTTGAAGTTTTTTTTTCTTTATGGCTGCTACTGTGTTGCCTACGGCGAACACATAATAACTCTGCCAATGTCGAGTGATCAAAGAGACACGTTAATTTAATGGTTATTGACCGGTGTGGCGAGTTAAATCCTTTTGATGTTTACTTTAATTGAGTTTATCACCAAGCACCATCTAAAACCAAGACAGAAAAAAACATACACAAAGACGTCACCTTGAAGTTAAGCACGATTTGAGCACAAAATTTGACAGTTGACGTATGACTCAAATGTCAAAGTTCGTGCTCAAATCGTGCTTCAAATTTTCAATTCAGGAACCGACTCTTAGGATGTTCTAGTTGTATGGGTATGATCAAGACATTATCTTCGAACAATGGGTATAGTGGGCACAAAGAAACCGATCTCATTTTTGTTTAAATCTTTTATGTCAAAACCCAGCAAATTACGGCTCACCCACAATTATTTCACGGAAGGCGGACAAAAGGAAAAACACCACGAAAAAAACAACCTTTGTTATCGAAATTGGAAAACGAATATATCCGTGCGTACGTACCTAAAAGAAAGTCGGATCCTGTGGGGTGCCATTTTTTCAATCTCATCGGATATACAATGCCTCCCTCCATATGAAGCATTACCCCACAATACATCCAATAAAGCTATGTCCCATCGCATTTTTATAAACAGATTTTTTTCTTTGCCTCCGAGCGAGATGGCTATACCGTCGTTGCTATTTGTTGGCTGGATTAGGGGTGAGTGAAAGGGATGGAGCGAAAGAAAAAGTTTCGGTGTGGATAAAGAAAGCTCAGGTACGGATAAGGGTGTGGAAGGAAGAAAAAAAGGGATACGGCGTGGGGTGGCGGGACACCCTCGAGGGGTGGGGGCATACGACGAGGTTCTCGCCTCTGCCGCTAGATGGGGTAGATGAAAGTTTTTTTTTATTGAATTTGGGCACAGAGTTTTGGCATAATGATGATGGATTGTACTGCGGCTTTCTGCTGATAAGTTTTTGGGGAATTTCCTGCGCGTGTAATGTGTTTCTGGAGTTTTAAATTAGGTATGGAGTGAGGATGTCAATTTTATTAGCCATGGTTGAGTGCCAAGTTTGTTATTATTATGTTATTGTTTAATGTAATTAAATGTTAATGATAATATCCATCTGAGGTCTTTTTAGCTTAGAAACAATTTCAATCAATAATAATTGCGTAATTATGTAGGTAATCCCTTTAAACGAACTTAATTATAATACTTTTATTGTAATTGTTGTAAATGTATAATTTTGTGAGTTTTATTTATTTCATACTAGTAAATTGTATTTACTTAGTTTATTTGCCTGTGTAATTAAATAAATATTTTAAATTAAAAGATAATAGTAACAGAAACAATAATTCAACATATTGGTATATTGTCATAAAGTATTTATTAAATTAAATCTTTGACATTATTAACTGCATTCAATTGGTAATATAATTTTCTTTATAAAAACTGGGTAATTTACTATAGCTGTTGGTATTACAGCTTTTAGACAGCAAACAAGGTCATTACAACTGTAAAATTCTTCATTATTTTTAACAAAATAATCTAATAAGAATTCAATATCATAATTATCTTATACGTACCACGGCGTCACGTCGAGTTACCCTTGTTGACCTTTGGACCGTCCTTATGTCTGGGGCACAAGTGCTATTTTTCCACTGCAGGGGGGTAGCTTGATCTGATGCTGACTGTACATATTGGAATTTTTGACCTAATTAGATTAATAAAACATCCAATACGATTTAAAAATGTTTTTTGGAAGTTTTTTTATAGGATAGGGAGGGAAACGGGAAAACGGGAATTGGAATTTATTTTCATTTTGCATTTTTGTTTTAAATTAATCTTAAGTCGTTTTTAGAAGCTTGTCCAAACGTGTGGGTTACCTTAGGATGTTTACCAGGCCCGTCAAGGTGATGATGCAAATAAATTTGATAAATCATGATATGAAGGCTCTGGCTATGATACAAAGAGCTAACATAACGGAACAATCACAATCAATCATTTTTTTTCCGAATAGCAAGACATTATGCCATAATCTCACCTGATGACGTAAGTAAGGAGTAGAATCATTGATTTGGTCTCATTCTTGTTAGGTTTATTTTTTTTAATTTAAATACTGGTCATATTTACAATTGTTAATAACTTAGTAGATACTTACTACTGTAGTAATGTAGAACACCATGTTTTTGTCAGAAGATTAAAACCACCTGTATAATTCGTAATAGGATTCGTAATAGGTTGTACTAACAACGTATTAATTTGCAGGTCTTCGGTTCGAGTACTAGTAGAGTGCTAGTGTCATCATCATCAGCCCATTTAAGTCCCCACTGCTGGGGCACGGGCCTCCCTCAATCACATGAGGGGTTAATTGCCATACTCACCACGCTTGGCAGACGGGTTGGCGAGGGTTTTGATATAAATGCAGAGTTTTCCTTCTCTGGGTGCTGATGATCATGCCAGCAGGTTTACCTTAGTCGGCTTTTACGACACCTCGGTAAGAGTGAGGGTGGCCTATTCTACTCTGCCGGGGACCACACGGCCGTACTAGTACTACTAGTGTACTCTAAATATAAATTACTTACAATTTTTTTTGATAGGTAGCAGACGAGTAGATGGATCGCCTGTTGGTACGCAATTGCCGCCGCCCATACACACCCGCGACACCAGTGGAGTTACAAGTGCGCTGCAATCTTTAAACCCTTAACCCCCGATTTGGGCCTCCAGTACCCTCACTCACGCACTGAAACACAGCACAGTGTTTTACGCCGGTTTTCTATGAGGCCGAGCTTCCATATTCATACCGAAGCGTAGCTCTCACACGGTGACCATCATCACCATCAGTTGATTACCATCTGGTAATCCTACCTATCACATAAAAAAGTCTAGACATAGTACTACAGTATACTTATTCAATGGCGTAGTTGTGGTGGTGTCTACACTCTTTCAAAAAAAATGTTTTTTTTGTAATTTGTACCTCAACAAGGCGCAGACACCATAATCCTTTAAAAAGATTCCGTCCAATTATTTTTTCAGAGTCGCACACCAATTTATTTTTCAATACATACTTCACTGACACTTGCAACCTGGCAACTTACACGCAGTTAGTATTGTAACGAAACGATGTATCGATAAATCGAAATCAAAATCAACAAATGGAATTGAATGAATCTTGGTTAAATCTTAAACCTTATTTATATGGAAATAAAGCTCAAGTGGCAGCTGACATTCTTATCAAGCAATAATTTACGGAGTATAGTAGCTCGTGGTAGTCTTTCACCGTGGGTGAGCCACGCTTCGGCATGAGTAGGCCGGCTCGACCGGAGTGATACCACGTCCTCACAGAAAACCAGTGTGAAGCACCAATGTGCTGTGTTTCGCTGCGGGAAATGGGGGTTTTAAGATTGGTAGAGCACTTGTGACTCTACTGGTGTCGCCGATGTCCATTGGCAGCGGCAATCGTTTACCATCAGGTGATCCTTCTGGTCGTCTGCCACATATCACAAAAAAAAATAAAAATCGCCCCTAACTTCGTTTTGAGGCTTAATTTCGCTATTAACCAAGAGATGACGCTGAGTGTAGATTACATCGCGCAAGTTTTACACGTTATCTATAGAGTTTAAATCTTTACAAATAGAATATATTTATCCTAGGTAAATTATGTGATTGGGGTGTTTACTCACATTTAAATTAATATGATATTTGACTGATATTATCAGTCAAATATCACAATTATGTTACTATGATATAAATATTAGATTATTTATTTTCAATAGTTTTTTGTTTAAATCAATATTTTATGACAATAATTAAATAATGAAAGGTAAATTATTGGCACCCTGAATTACTTTTTAAATTCTTACTAGAAATGTTAATATTTTTGGTTGTCTATGTGTATGTAGGTTCGTTTATTAATATTTTGATTTAGATAGTGAAAAATCCCAATTAAAATAATAAAACTTAGAAAAAAACAATATAAATAGGTAACTAAAAAGTAAACAGTATACTACAATCAAGCAAGCGAAACAAAAATGCTGATCCGGAAAAATGCTGGCGATTAAAAAAAACAAATTTTATTGTTAATTTACAAGTACAATTTAAAACTTAAATTCTAATTATACTAAATCAAATATCGATATTTCCATCGATAACTGAGCATCCCTACACGCGACCTTTTAATTAGTCAGTCGGTTCGAGTCCCGGCGGTTTTTCCGCCCTCCGTGCTAATGAGACCCCTTGACTCTGTCGCGATGAAGGTGTTAGAGAATTCGCTCTGAATTAACGCTTTTACCTAATATGACATAAAGGGTAGGTAACTTTTGGCATTAGGTTACCTTAGTTATTTGTGTTGGCAGACGAATAGACGGATCACCTTATAAAATCACCTTATAAGGTGTGTCGTATTATTCAGTGAATAAATGTTTCTATCTATCTATCTATCTATCTAAATACTGCTGCAGACAATTCGTTGCACAAAACTGGGCGAGCCACGTTTTGCCATGAATATGCCGGCTCGACCGGCTTCTCAGAAAATCTTGTGATCTTCAAGGAAAGAGCTTCTTCCTCCCTAAAGAGCTGGCAACACATCTGTGATGCCCCGTGTGTCGCAGATGTCCATGGGCGGCGGAAATCACTTATCATCAAGTGAGCCGTCTGCCATAATGTAAAAAAATATGAAAATCGCCGTGAAGCAGCACTGTGCTTTGTTTCGCTGCGTGATTGAGGGTACCGGAGGCTCAATCCGAAGGAAAGGGGGGTTTAAAGGTTGGCAGCGCACTCGAGACTATACTAGTCAGGAGATCCGTCTGCTCGTCTGCTACCTATCACATAAAAACAACTGATGTTTGTTTGGAAACTGGAAATCAACTACAACTTAATATAGCAAATATTTTTTTTGATTAGATATTCGGACTCATATGGGTAGGAGGCAGATCACCAGCCAGACGGGAGATGGGCAGATGACCCATGGACTAGGAAAACTAATCACCGGAGGTGCTTCGGAGAGGCATGTACCTTACGATTGGGGGAAAGAATGCTGATGAAGAAGAAGAAAATTCGGATACATTACAATGAAAGTGAAGCAGCGCTTGCGTTTTGATTCACTGAGTGAGTGAGGCTACCGAAGACCCACAATCAGAAAGGACCCCTTCCTTTCTGATTGTGGGACTTTAGTAAAAGAGTTAGAAGCGCGTTACGTAATAAACATGGTAAAGCGGCCGCTTTTGGCGGTAATTCAAATTTAGAGTACAAAAGCAGACCTTAAAGTTAAATATAAGTACTTAATAAATAGTAAAAGTGTTTGCCGAGAGATTGTAACCCCGTAATTGTTTAAAATAGATCCGGTTTAGTAGATAAAAATTAAAATCGATTGGCGTCGCTAGTGTGCCCTACCCGTCACCATAAATGAAGCCTCTCCAAGTAGAAGCAGTAATAGCACGAAAAACACTTTGTGTTGTAATTTGTAAACTATACTCACGTCGGTTTTCCCATTAGAAAATTTCAATTTCATTCTGCATCCATCAGTCTCCCATTAAATTCTTATCAGCAGCACTCACCAATAAGATCTACCCAAACCTCTTATATTTTCCCATCGACAAACAACTCAACATTTCACAAATATCCAATTCGAGCTTCGTATAAGCAATAAATAAGAGGAAAAGGCTTTCCAGACGGAGGTTGACGGGGAGGGAAAGGCGAAAAAGGCGAAAAAAGGCAAAAAAGGCAATGGATCGAAGTCTTTCGTCCGTCGGATCCAATAATCCGGCCGTCTGTCCGCCGCCTAATGTGATCGTAGCCTAATGAAAAACGCTATGGCAGACGGTATAGTGAAGTCCAAGAATTAGGATTTCGACGATGATGTGGCAATCCTATCTAACAAGATCTTTCGAAAAAAATACTTTCTTATGTCATTGGTGTTAAAGTTGATTATAAATGTCAGTTATTTTCTTCAGATAGGAGGTATTGCCATATCATCGTAGATTTTCGAATAGGATAAAATAATCTTTATTCATAAATTTTCATAAGCCCTTTGTTAGCTCCGATTTCACGTTTGTCGCAAAAAAAATACACAATTTTCGAAAAAAGAATGTCAATTGTTTTAGGTTTTTTGTGTGATAGGTGGCAGACGAGCAGACGGATCACCTGTGGGTAAATGATTACCACCGCCCATGGACACCCGCGACAACAGTGGAGTCACAATTGCTCTGCCAACCTTTAAACCCCCCCTTTCCCCCGGATTGGGCCTCCAGTACCCTCACTTTACTTTTTTACAGCAAACAGCAGATTATGAATAAGACACTATATTTACAGAAATATAGGATAGGATTGATGTTAGAGCAATAAAAGAGATGCACATACATGCTTAACCATATGGCATGCAAAGTTAGTGTAAATGTCAGCAATTTTAAAAATTAAACCTTAGTAATTCAAGCACCAAGCATGACCGTGGGAGAGCCACGCTTCGGCATGAATGGACCGGCTCGACCGGAGCGATACCTCAGCCTCACAGAAAACCGGCGTGAAGCAGCACTGTGCTGTGTTTCGCTGCGTGAGTGAGGGTACCGGAGGCCCAATCCGGGGGAAAGGGGGGTTTAAAGGTTGGCTGCGCACTTGTGACTCCACTGGTGTCGCGGGTGTCTATGGGCGGCGGCAATCGATTACCATCAGGCGATCCGTCTGGTCGTCTGCCATTTATCACATAAAAAAATCAACGTTGATGTGTCATGTGTTGCAGATGTCCATTGGCGGCGGTATTCACTTACCAACAGGTGAGCCGTCTGCTTGTTTGTCCGTCATTATGTAAAAAAAGCTTTATAAATGAAAGCATCATCAAAACAAGTTCCAAAAGAACTCCATAAATGTAATGTATTTGTTTTGGCCAGTAGATGACTGATTACCATTTTTTTCTGTAGAGAAATGTGAAAATCAGTAACATCCAATGGGACAATTTCTTCATTAAAATGTTTCTTGTTAGAAAAAAAAACAAAATAAAAATGTCCATTTGACAAGACTATGAATAGAGGCCCGAGCCTCACGAATGTTAAAAAAGAAATCCTGAAATGGGTTTACGTTGGTAACGAAATCAACATAAATTTAAAAGAAAATTAAAAAGAGAATACATGTTCGCCGATGAAAACATAGTTGTCAAAATGTAGCTAACAGTTAATATTTAAAACAGGTAGATTAATTCTTTATTGCACAAAACAACGATACAAAAGCCATACCAGATCACACACAGTGATATTGCCGGTAATATGACATGAAAATTAGAAAAAAAAGTTACACAAATATAAAAAACCCACTTATTGATTTACAAATAAATAAGACCCGTTTGAGACCCCTATTCTACTCAGCCGTGTGGTCCCGGCAGAGTAGAATAGGCCACCCTCACTCTTACCGAGGTGTCGTAAAAGGCGACTAAGGTAAAGCTGCTGGCATGATCATCAGCACCCAGAGAAGGAAAACTCTGCATTTATATCTAAACCCTCGCCAACCCGTCTGCCAAGCGTGGTGAGTATGGCAATTACCCCTCATGTGATTGAGGGAGGCCCGTGCCCCAGCAGTGGGGACTTAAATGGGCTGACGATGAAGACCCGTTTGGATCAGTGGTAGTGAACACTGCCTCTGATGCCAGAGTTGCGGGTTCGATCCCCGCACAATACAAACATTTGTGTTCATGAACATGTCTGTTTGTAATGGTCTGGGTGTTTTCTATGTATATAAGTAGGTAAGTATTTACAAAAGAAGAGTATTCATTGTATATATTTGTAATTCCGCTGTTGGTTCTGATATCCATAACACGGGTGCTATCTATTTCGGAGTCAGATAAATGTATATGACGTTGTGAAATATTTAAAACAAAAATATACAAATTATCAACACAATTTTTGATTATTAACATACAACACAATAATATGTACGTTTGTGTTAATACATTTTATTATAGAGCATAGACAAATCAATCGACTCTCACTATTGACGTACCTCAATGATGCGTTTAATAAGAGTATTATTACTTTACTCTATGGTTTAATAGGAATTAAGGCTCGACAGAATTTGAATTTTACTGGATGTATGGCTTTTCTTCTGTACCCTATGTTTCCTAAAAATACAAAATATGTTGTTTGGTACAATACTTTTGCAAGTGATTAAAATTCTTCACGAACTGCAGAAACAGAACAACCTTTACACTACAAGTGAAAGTTATTTTCCAATAAGAAAAAAACATCGCGTAAACTTACTGTGAACTAAAAATAACTTGGAAGACGATAGCTTTTTATTTCCATTTCATTATGGTCCGTCTTCTTAAGAAAACTTATTCATTCATCCTTAGCTGGTGCTCTATCTCTGTCCCACTTGAGTGAAGTCGAGGTGTGAAGTATTCTATCTCACTCTGGCGCCATGTTCAAGAAGCAGTGACGTCATTACGAGGTCGTCTCCGATTCACTCATTAAATAAACAAGGAAATGTGTGTGCGATTGGTTGGCTGGGTCACTTCGAAAATATTTCACAAAATCTTTTTTAAATATAATGTTTTTTTTACATTTTGATTATACAAAAAGTAAAAGACGATGACTGCTTCAATTTTGCTGATTTATGTTTGTGTATAATATTCAATCTATTTTCAATTTTATAAAATTGTTGTTTCCCAAAAAAAAAATTCAATCAGAACAATCGGCACAACTCATTTCTGTCATTATAAAAGACAAACATTATTAATTTGGTAGTCCACAGGTAATTTGGTCTTAATTTATTACAAAAGTAGCATCTCCGTGTCCAGCCCTGGAGCGTATAAAATATTGTGTTGCTTTATTAGTTATCCTCCTTGTTATTTTATGTTAAATTATTACTTGTGTTGAAGCATTTCTAAAAATGTGTAAATTTCTAATCTTGCTTCCTATTAAATATTGATTTTGGACTAATATTTAACAATTTTTACGCCGTGTGGTCCCGGCAGAGTAGAATAGGCCACCCTCACTCTTAACGAGGTGTCGTAAAAGGCGACTAAGGTAAAGCTGCTGGCATGATCATCAGCACCCAGAGAAGGAAAACTCTGCATTTATATCAAAACCCTCGCCAGATGGGTATCTGCCAAGCGTGGTGAGTATGGCAATTACCCTTCATGTGATTGAGGGAGGCCCGTGCCCCAGCAGTGGGGACTTAAATGGGCTGATGATGATGATGATGATTTAACAATTTTAAGTTACACATTTACTTCTTTTTTTTTATCTTAGATTAAGGCCACGACCAATTTGCCCAGTTGGGCATATTGATGATTTGTCCCAATTTTTAAATATTATTATACACACCTGATGTTAAGCGATCATGACCGCTCAAGGACATCTCAAGATATCCCATGTATATTTCTGGCTCTCAATAAAGGAAGAAACTAACAATAATTCGTTTTAAACTTAAATTAATAAGTAGGGACTGTTGAACAGGGGTGCGAAAACCCTCTGTGGTGTCGCCATTTTGACGCACACGACGCTCGTTTTAATTCGTACCCCGACCCCGACTGTTCTTCATTATCTTATTACTTGGCCAACTTTCTGAACGCCAACTGGGACTATTTGATACTTGACAATTTTGTTTAATTTTTGTATTGAACAAATAACATACGGCTTTCCTGATTATAGTTATAGTACAAAATCATCCGTATCAACCACACGTTAATTTTATTCTGAAAAAAAAATCTTGCAATAAATAATCTTCTAATATCTTGATTGCAAAAACTGGAAATAGGTGGTGTAAATCTTGAATTGCATTTTTGTATGTAATAGGTGGTAGACGAGCAGATGAATCATTGAATCAAATCACGAATTCAAGATTTAGATCCGAACTAAGGTCGAAAATAATAATATCCCTCCTTTGCCTTGTTATAATTATGCTTTCATCATCTTTCGGCAACCACCAAATTATGTGTTTCAAAGCAAGCTGTGATCTCCTATAATTGTAGGTGCTACACGAGCATGTATTCGTAAATTCCAATTTTTATTTTTAAGGTTGTGCCACCTGTATTGGGATCCTAATAAATAAATAAATAAATCTGTTTTATTGTCCCAGTCTACCGTTCTGCAACATGAGTTAAACTAAGCTAGAGACAAATAGCGGGAGGATGACCTGGTAGTAAATGATCACCGCCGCCCATGAACACCTACACGAGCAGAGGAGTCCTTGATGCGATGCAGACCTTCCAGAAAGGAGTGCCTACGCTCTCTGCTGCTTGCTGAAAATTATTTGAGGGACAAAAATTTTAATTGCTCAAGTATCAAGATCGGCCAATCGGCATAGTCGTCTTAAGACGGTGGCGCGAGTTGTTCTAAGTGCAAACGCTAATGGTGCCCTCACCTTGACCAGCCCTGAACTGGAGCCCCAGTTTCCCCATGCCTCTTAAGTGGGGCAATAAACGGGTCACAGCTTCAGAAGGGTTAAATCGTATTGGGGACGTTTGTGGTACAGTTAAGGAAATTCAACTTTTTAGTTTGGTTTAATGGAAAGGGCTATGCTCGGAGTATCTCTGAAGGACCGCATCAGAAATGATGTAATCCGACAGAGAACCAGAGTCACCGACATAGCCCACCGAATTAGCAAACTGAAGTGGCAGTGGGCTGGTCATATTAGCCGCAGAACTGACAGCCGTTGGAGCCGTAAAGTCCTTGAGTGGAGACCGCGACTCGGTAAGCGTAGTGTAGGACGCCCTGCGACAAGATGGGATGATGACATTCGAAGGCTGGCTGGTGTAGGCTGGATGAGAGTGGCCGAAAATTGGAAGCAGTAGCGTGCATTAGGGGAGACCTATGTCCAGCAGTGGACGAGTGTGGGTTGCTGATGATGCCTCATTCACCAAATGTTTGATACACACTCTGGAAAAACATTTGTGTACTAGTGTTTATTCAGTGTCTGGGTGTTATCTATAAAGGTCTATATTTGTTACCATATGTAACGCAATGACTGAGAAAAATCCTTATATAATAAAATAAAAATACGGAAAAAAACTATGTCTTTAATAGACAGATAGATAATATATTTATTTGTATCAATGTATACATGTGTGTCCTACATAAATACATTTTAAAATGATAAAAAAGAACAGTAAATACAGGCCAAAATAAGCTCATGTGTGCCGCAGCGATACAGAATGGCTGCAGCTACTGAGCTGCGCTGCTGATGTATGTGTCTCAGTTAAAGTCGATTTTGTGTTTTTTCATAGTACCCTTTTATATATATATATTTTTTTTTGTTTTGCTGTTGTTTGGGCTTTGTCCGCCACTCTGTATGATTTATATTTAAGTTTTTACTATTGTTAATGTACTCATGTAAGTGACATTTATATGTTTTAATGAGTAAATAAAGTTATTTCAAACCTAAAGTGTGTCCTGCATGTGTGTACAACTACTGAGTTATTCGCTCGATATTGCACGAGGAAATGACTGATTTTCATATTAAGTACCTACGATTCACAAATCGATTGTGGTTTGTTATCAGACTCTTACCCACGAAAAAGTTGTATGACCAATTTCAGAATTATTTCCACCAGCTAAAAATTATATCTCCCTGTGTTTCCGTTCAATTTTTCTTTAGATTCTTTGTATTGGCTACTTTACATATTTTTAGAACTAGATCTGAAGGAAAAATCGCCTACAATTCGAATACCAGCTACGCGTAACCACAAACTATATTCTGGTTGTAATAATTGGGCCAGAAAAACGCCAGCACTGTCACCGCAGTGACATCAAAGCCTGCCGTCGGCGGCCAGATCAAACGTTTGCCGACGGCGCTGCTCTTTGAAGTGCCGACGGCACTGTGCCTATGCGGTATGGTGCAGTGCAAAATGTTTTTGCTAGTCTAAAATTAACTTATTGTGACCTTATGATTAAATTAAATTAATTACTTGAGTGTACGTATATTTAAATGTCAGAGCTGTTTTGATAGTTTTAAAGATGGATAAAAAGTTTGGGGTCTTAATTTAATTAAGTTTCTTACTAAAACACATTTAATTAGAATCATTATTAGTAGGCTAACAAAAAATAAAATAACTAGGTACCTACCTTTTTTATGTCGAATAATAGGAAGACGAGCTCATAGAAAACTTTTTAACGAAAAATCCATTTCGGTAAGTACTTATTTAAGTTTATTCATCCCTTTTTTATGTCAATTAAGAGGTAGAATAATTTAATATTATCAAAAAATCTGCTATTCTGGTACTATATGATATGCAGACAAGCACAACGACGCAAAACCAGCATCGAAGCGTCCCTTCGGCATATGCTGAGTGCAAACCTTTTTGGTGACACATTTTTTTTCATTGCCTTTATCTCTTTTACTGTATATAACCTTAATATTTTTATAGATGTAATAATGTTTTGTAATTTTGTTACTTTATTTGTGTCACTAAATAAATATTATTTCTTTCTTTCTTCTTTCAAAAATGTATGGAACAGACGGTATTTAAAAAAAACATATACAGGGTGTATCTCTGAACATTTACATCCCTCTAACCACGTGTTCTACCAACCCTTCTGAATAAAATTTGTTCTACTACATTTCGGAATTCGTCGAAAAATTGTTAGATTACCCATACAAAATGAGCAAGTTACGTGACTTACTTTTAATGAAAAGTAGATTTTTTTTAAGGATTTTAATAATCATAAGAACAAATATTGTTCAAAACAAGTGTTTATGGGCGGCGGCAATCGCTTACCATCAGGCGATCCGTCTACTCGTCTACCACCTATCACATAAAAAAATTGTTAATAGAACATGATGTTAATGTTCACAGATAGACCCTGTAAAGTTTATTATGTTATTTCACTGGAAAATTACAAATAATATCCTACGTTAGATTCTAACCAGTTCGACCATCAACTTGTTATCTTCCGATGACAGTTATACGATTATCTTTCTTTCTTTCTTTCAATATAATAATAATAATAATAATAATAATTCTCACAACATCTCATAGGTTGACCTGTTTCCGTACTAAGTAGCTTAAGCACTTGTGTTACAGATATCAGACAACAGAGGAACACAAATACATATATACTTTAATACATATATTACACCCAGACACTGAACAAACACAAGTGTTCATCGCACGAATGTTTGTCCAGGGTGGGGATCGAACCCACGACCTTTGGCGTAAGAGGCAGGGTCACTATCAATTGCGCTATCCGGTCAGTCAATATATGTGATGTTGTGAAATATTATTTTTTATTTATTTTTATTTATTTCTTGCACCATATTATATACAATATACAAGTTACATAAATATCATACATAACTATCATAATACTTGGACCTTGGACTTGAAAGTTAAGTAAGTATTACGTACAATACTATTTATTAACATCATCATTACCAATAATATTTCATGAATGGTTGGAACGATTTTAATGGGGTTTATTTGACTTAATATCCGAATGACTATGTATTTTTTTAAATCGAGAACGCAAGAAAAACATACCAAATTTTTCAAGGGGATACTGCTATAATACCCTTCTGAACCATATCATCTAAGTACTAGTAAAGTATCAGCCTATTACTGTCCCACTGTAAGGCAAAAGCCTCCAACATAGAAATCAAGTCATCGCTACTATGATGGGATTAGGTTTAATCACTACGCTTGCCTAATGCCTAATGCCTGGTACTTAAACCACTAGACCGACGGGGCGATAGGTACTAGTAGGTACCTAGTTATATTGTACTAAATCGTAAAGAACATAACCTTAACTTTGATAAAAACACACCTATCTCAGAAAGTACAAGCCATTGAACCGTATTTCGGCGGTCATAGACAAACAAAACAAGAATGGATTACAAAAACAAAACAAAACAATTTAATAAACAATGCATACGTTGAGAAGAGTATCTTATTTGCGTCGCTTTGCGAGAAGGAAACATTAAAATACGGGGCAACATGTTTCTGTTATAAGGAGAAAAAAATGTTAAGGGCAAGCCGTTCGTAAAATTAACACACATTATTTAAATGACAATTCTTCTCGAGGGCATCATATTAATAATAATCATCAATTTTTACGCAAGGAACTTGGGTTCTAATCTTATAAAAGGTTGGCAAGAAAACAGTAGGAAATTAATGTAAGAAAAGTAATTTTTGTGCGTGGAGAAACATATCTATAAGATATAAGCAAGCAAACAAACTATGTATCGACTAGCAAACAAAGGCAAGGACCTACAATATAAATGTAATTAACCAATAAAACAAAATATTAAAAAAAAAAATTCGCCTCCCATACTAATTGCATCGATCAGCTGATCACTAGATGGGAAGTTATTTTTTAAGATTCAACCCTATGTTTCTTGGGGAAAAATATTTATTTTTTAATATTTCTTGTGTTTTCAAAATTCACGATGTTTATGGTAACCACGGTGGGTATTTTAAAAATGTCAGCTATCTTTGTACTTTCCAACTATAGTGCTTAAATGTACCTAACAACTTTTTGTATGGGCAATATTGAAAACTGAAAAGAAGCCTTCCCGTACTAAAAAAATCAGCTGTTATATGGAAGTGGAAGTGTGGAGTGAGGTAGTTCCAAAAATTCATAGATAGATAGATAGATACTCTTTATTGCACAACGTTACAAAACTTAAAAGCTAGGTATACAGAGATACAATTTAGGCGGTGTTATCGCTGGGAGTGATCTCTACCCGACAACCTTCAGGCAAAGGACATTAGATTCATTAGGGTGATTCATGTCAAATTAAAATCATTTTCAGTTCTGAATCTCATCCTTATTTTAAAAGGTGTGATTCCAGGAACCAAACACGTGGTTTCTAGAAACATCCATATAATTTTATCATATTTCAAGACACTTTTTCTTAATTTTAAGGTAGTCAGGCCGAAAATCCTTTTTAAGGCTAAAACAATAGATTTTTTATTGTGTCTGCTTGTTTCTAGGTGGCTTTTGGAGGTTAAAATTGAAAGCTTACATACAAGTTTTCAAAACATTCTCTTCTCTTTATTTTTTTTTATGGCTTGTTGTTGCTCTTACGAGACAACTCTGCCAATGTCAAGTGATTAAAGAGACACGTTCCTTAGAAAATTGGTTGAGTAATAAGCTGGTTCTCTTCAATTAATTGAGTTTGGGTTATTATTAAACACCACCCTAAACAAACAAAACGTACATATTTAGACAACACAAACTTTGGTAATTGGGAGATTCATAGCTCTTCTCCTTAACAGACTCGCGTTATTCCTTTGCAGAAGAAAAATCCGCCCGGGATTAAAAAGGGACTCATTCGTGTGTGAACGCTACAGTATCTCTTAGCCGTGGAACAAAGGATGGGGAAAACACCCGCCTTTGAACGTAGGTGTCCACTGAGAGCTATGCTACACGAAGATATATTAAGCTACATGTTTCGTACCGAAAGATTGATTATCGTGTTCTGCTTTCAAACGCGCCAAAGCAACACAGTTCGGAAGGAAGTTTGGTATTTTTTTTCATCGTCAGCCCATTTAAGTCCCCACTGCTGGGGCACGGGCCTCCCTCAATCACATGAGGGGTAATTGCCATACTCACCACGCTTGGCAGACGGGTTGGCGAGGGTTTTGATATAAATGCAGAGTTTTTCTTCTCTGGGTGCTGATGATCATGCCAGCAGCTTTACCTTAGTCGCCTTTTACGACACCTCGGTAAGAGTGAGGGTGGCCTATTCTACTCTGCCGGGACCACACGGCTTCGCACGGTATTTTTTTTAATCATTTTTAAACCTTATCTAAATAAGTCCCATTCCGAAGCTGTTGAGCTTCGAAGAATTAGTTTGGTGACCAGCGCCATCCGCCCTGCATTACCAAGGGCAAACAAGTAGGCTTCTGAATCCCGTGGCGCGTGACCATGTGAATCAATGGTCTTCTCCAGCATCCCATCCTAGCGGAAGCTATCGCCGCGCATCAGTGCCTATTGTTTCGTATCATCATCTTTCAAGACCTATAGACATTGCGAATCAGCGTGAAGTTGAACGTTAGTTCGAAATCAGAAAGTAAACAGCGGTTTCGCCGACGCCAGCATTGCTCTAGCACGGCAGTTAGGAGATAGAGGTATTTTGGCCAACACTACGTAACACTATAAAAATGGTGGTCAAAATATGTACATAGATTTGAAGAATCCAGAGGTGCATGCTCAGATTTGAACCACGATCCGTTGACCGCGGGGGATCCACGTTTCAGCATGAAAGGGCCGATTTTACTGGAGTGATACCACAGCCTCACAGAAAACCGGCGTGAAGCAGCACTGTGCTGTGTTTCGCTACGTGAGTGAGGGTGCCGGAGGCCCAATTAAGAGGAAAGGAGGGTTTATGGGCTGGCAGCGCATATATGCGACTTCACTGCATAATCGCTTACCATTTGGTGATCCGTCTGCTCGTCTGTCACCTAAAAAAACGATCCCCGTATGGAAAGCGCATTCTGAACCAGCTACCATCGCTCATTTTGTTACAAATTGATTTGCCCTTAGCATGCACTGTGCACAATCCTAACGTAGCGTGTATTTACGTTTACGGATATCTGTTCTAATAATACCCTCTTTTCTTATATCGGCATTGAAATGTTTCAGCGAGCTGTTCTGCTGCACCCTCAGATAATATTTGATCAAAGCTTGCTTAGAAGTCCGGAAGTTCAAATCGATTAAAACTCACTTTTTGTTCTTATTTCACGATATTTATTATAAACTATGAGTACAACACTATAGAGCGATGGTGACTCAGCACTTCAGTTTCAGTTCAGGATATAAAACTTAGGATTTAAGGTAGTTAAAACGTTTGATTTTATAGCAAGTTTTTGATTGAAAATATGTTAATAATCAATCAGCCTATCGTCGTCCACTGTTGAACGTAGGCCTTCCCCAAAGAGCGCCAACCAACCCGGTCCTGAGCAGTCTGCATCCAGCTCACACCAGCCATCTTTCTCAAATCGTCAGTCCATCGCACCGCAGGGCATCCTACACTGCGTTTCCCCACGTGGCGACCTCTCCACTCCAGTACGTGTCGACTCCATCTTTCACCAGAACGTCTAGAGACATGACCGGGGAACCGGTCTTTGGGTGAGGCCTACGTTCAGCAGTGAACGGCGATAAATAAATAAATATTTCACAACATCACATACATTGATCTGACTCCGAGATAGGTAGCTCAAGCACCTGTGTTACGGATATCAGAACCAACAGCGGAATTACAAATATATACATATAATACTTTTCTTTTGTAAACACATACGTATAATACATAAAAACACCCAGACTAATACAAACAGACATGTTCATGCACACAAATGTTTGTACTGTGCGGGGATCGAACCCGCAACCCTTGGGCCAAAGGTAGCGTTCACTACCACTGTTCCAAACGGGTCATCGATAGGCTGATTGATAGATGTAAATAATAGAGAATAATATTTTTAGATATTTTTCGAAGTAACGTTACTTCATCGGACATGCTGATAGAACACGGCATCGATGTAATGAAAATTCAAACAAACAAACTGTATGTCGCAGAAACAACCCATCACTCTATAAAGGCTACAATGAAATATTGTCGATGTATCAATTTTCGAAGAATAGTGTTTCGGAGTGACATAGAGAACCCGTTCATAATGCGCCATCCATACGGGGTCTCGTGGTTCGAATCCGAGTATGCTACTATGGATTTTTCAGATGGCTGGTAGGAGCTGGATGAGAGTAGTGGAGAAAGGCCTATGTCAGCAGTGGACTGCGGCGGTCTATTTATGATTGACTGACCGGATGGCTCGTTCCAACCATTCATGAAATATTATTGGTAATGATGATGTTAATAAATAGTATTGTAACTAATACTTACTTAACTTTCAAGTCCAAGGTCCAAGTATTATGATAGTTATGTATGATATTTATGTAACTTGTATATTGTATATAATATGGTGCAAGAAATAAATAAAAATAAATAAAAAAATATATTTCACAACATTACAATATTGACTGACCGGATGGCGCAATTGGTAGTGACCCTGCCTCTTACGCCAAAGGTCGTGGGTTCGATTCCCACCCTGAACAAACATTCGTGCGATGAACACTTGTGTTTGTTCAGTGTCTGGGTGTAATATATGTATTTAAGTATATATTTGTGTTCTTCTGTTGTCTGATATCTGTAACACAAGTGCTTAAGCTACTTAGTACGGAATCAGGTCAACGTATGAGATGTTGTGAGAGTTATTATGATCAACCCTCATGGGTCAGCTGCGTTCGGGGTATCAAAAGAGCACAAATATGAAAGGAATTCGTAACTTAATCGTTGCGTTCATACTTTGTCATCTTTTAATTCCAAGCGAGAGACTGAGAGAGAAGATAGTTATGCTTACGCACGATAAAGGGAGCTCTTCAGTTTTCATACAAATTGCTTATCCATACGCAAATACTTATTACAAATTACTTATTATTCTTCCAAGCCAATCGTATTAAAGTCCTGCATTTTCTATCTATTTCTCTTTGCTATTTCTTATAAAACATAAGACAATCCCCGGGCATGTCTAATTTCCCATGGGACGTACCTACTTTCAAAACCCGTGTCCCGTAAACGAACAAAACCGCAGCAGATTTCTCGAAGCGCGCTTCTTCCGATTTGTGTGCACCAGCTAATAATAAGACGCGGACAGTTTAATAAATAATTAATATCAGTCAACCGCACATACACCAAGATTTTTGTATTAATATTAGGGGTTAAAGTATGAAATTGCCGATTTGTATGGAGTTTTTTTGAAAAGCTGTTTTTCCCATACTAACTTTTGTTTTATTTTTAATTCAAAGTAAATATGAATGCTACTTTTCCATGACTATAATGTATCAATACGGGGATTAACACGATATTTATTATGTGAAACAACATTGTGTACTCACATATTTGGCTCGACACGTGAGTGTCGACCTCGTCGCGACCTCGATATGTGAGTACACAATGTTGTATCACATAATAAATATCATGTTAATCCCCGTATTGATACATTATAGTTATAATGCAACGCGAAAATCTAAAAAGCTACTTTTCCATGTTTCATTGTGCTTTAATGGACAATAATTAGGTAGATTTGGAAAAGTTTTTCAGAAAAAAACATTGTTTATTTAAAAAGTTACGATCATAATGCAATTTAAGCAAAAAAAAACAGGTTACTTTCAAGTATTTTTTGCTGCATAAAATATACAATATTGTCTGATCTGCACATTATAAACTTTAGAAATATGGTCTATAATCGAAATAAAAATATACTACAATAACTTTTTGGTTATTTTAGGAATTATCATTTATCTGTTTGTTTCTAGAAAATAAAAGTAGCGAATGCATACTTTAACGTCTATTATTTAAACTTTCTGTGTAAGTATATCATTTAAGGTGACGGGTTGGGCACACTAGCGACGACAATTGATTTTAATGCTTAGCTACTAAACCGGATCTATTTTAAACAATTTTTGGGGATACAACCTCTCGGCAAACACTTATACTATTTATTTAATATCCATGCACAAATGTTCGGTCCAACGCGTACGCGAAAAATTGATTACCGCCAAAAGCGGCCACTTTTAGCGTGAATCAATTTTTCGCGTACAAAAACGAACCTAACCTTTGTGCATGGCTATTTAATAAACAGTATAAGTGTTTGCCTAGAGGTTGTAACCCCGAAATTGTTAAAAATAAATCCGGTTTAGTAGCTAAAAATTATAATCGATTGGTGTCGCTAGTGTGCCCTACCCGTCACCTTAAGCAGACAGGTCATTTAGTAGAGACTGCAGTTGTGCTCTCATTGGGCTGCTGCACTGACAAGGCATCTTCTTTATACATTTCAGTTAGTGCCGGCGGGCTGGCCGGCGGCTTCAGTGTGTAGACTCCATAACATGAATACATTTCTTAATAGTTGACTGTACACGCGCGTTTATGTATGTGTGCGTAGTCTATTTAGCTTTTTGTGTATGTATCCAGCCAGTTGTGTCTACTAGATTCAGTTGTATATTTTCTGCTTAAGGACGGCTGGTTAAGACTGGATGAGATAACCTAGGCCAGAGTGCTATGACCCAGGGGGAAAACTCCTTTATTCAGCGCAGCGGAAAAAAATGGTTCAAAAATACCAGCGTCCAAAAACAATGCACTTTGAAGAATACCTCGTTAAAACTGTAACCGCCAACCAATCTCCATGTAATTTATTTATAACCCTCCGAACGTCTACGTCTGAAGCCGAGGTAAGACGCAGCTTAGGGGTACGGAGTCACCCCACGCGTTCGGAGCAATAAATCGAGCAAATGTACTTCATAAATTTTGTCACCAACTCCTTACTAATGTAGCGTAATGTGAAATGAAAAAATGTGCACCCATTTCTTCTGTCCTGTTGTCTGTAATGAGATGGTGTACGTCTATGTAAGGGTGTGTAACCGAAATTGGTTTTAAATGAAAATTGATCATCATGATTCCAGGTCATTAATTCGGAGTTGGCACAGTACCTATGTTTTTAGTTCTGCTGGAAGATGTGTTCCCTGAATGATATGATCTGAACGTAGAAGAAGAGAAGAGTGAATAGGATGTTACTAGACAGACATGATCCATCCTCGGCCTCATCAGCACTTACCATCACGTGAGATTTGAAGTAATTTATAATGGATCTGAGCACCAATCTCCACCAAATTTACATTCATAATGCGTACAGCTAAGGAATGGAACTCTCTGCCGGAAGATGTGTTCCCTGAACGCTATGATCTGAACTTATTCGAGAAAAGAGTGAATAGGCTGTTACTAGACAGACATGATCCATCCTCGGCCTCGTCAGCACTTACCATCAGGTGAGATTGAAGCCAAATATCTGGGTATACTAATTTAAAAAAAGGTATACAATATATTTTATTTTTCTTTTTTTGTTTGTAAATGTATTTAATGTTTAAATTTTTTAACATCATTATTTTATGTATTTCTAGTCCCCTAAATAAATTAAATTAAATTAAATTTATTCCCCCCCGTAAGCCCCCAAACCAAATGATCCCATCACACTCGCCGCATTACCACGCTGAATAGCGATGGCCAGCCTCTGCACCAGGAATGAACTGCAGCGTGAGTCACCAGTCACATCGTTTATTCTGCGGCCTATCTCACGCACAAAGACTCTAGCCTCTGACCCCAAACAGCCCATCGTCTCCACAGCCACAGGCACAAACTCGTAAAGAGGCTCCATATTGGCGTACTTAAGCCTCTTTTTTAAACTCGCATCTTCCGCAGCCGCTGACGGAGAGTGGACAGTGCGACTTAGGTGGCTGGCGGCTACAGTGCTAACGCAAGTAGCGTCCCAAACACCACACTTGCCGTTCTTCCAAGGCACCAAAGTCAGCCCATCCGGCCTCTTACCGTCAGTTCTACTCTATATATTTTAATTGAACTTTTTTATGCAACAACATGCTAAGCCATATACCTATTGTGGACTCAGAACTTGTTTTAGAAATAATTAATTATCTTACTTCCAGGTTTGTGGCGATTACGTCATAAATTCGAGTGCAAAAAAGATTCTAAGACCTCTATCTAAGACCATTAATATCATATAAGGACCATAATAATTATCATCATTATCTGGAGCTATAAGTCCCAGTTCCATCCCAAACTGGTACTTCAGAGCCCAGAGTCTGCTTTCCTGCTACTCCACTTCGCATGGTCTTTAAGCTACTGTTAAACATGCTCATTTGTAGCATGTGTAGCCGCATGTCTGGCCGTGTGGTCCCCGGCAGAGTAGAATAGGTCACCTCACTACCGAGGTGTCGTAAAAGGCGATTAAGGTAAAGCTGCTGGCATAATCATCAGCACCCAGAGAAGGAAAACTCTGCATTTAGTTCAAAACCCTCGCCAACCCATCTGCCAAGCGTGGTGAGTATGGCAATTACCCCTCATGTGATTGAGGGAGGCCCGTGCCCCAGCAGTGGGGACTTAAATGGGCTGATGATGATTTGTAGCATGCTTAAAGACAATGTTAAATATGAGCATGCTTAATGAATTGTCCACACTTGCTATCATTAAGCATACTATTACACATCTATTTGCATGCTTAAAATAAGCAAACCTGTTTACACGTGCTTTACTCCGCTACACTCCCCCTTCCACCCCCACTACAGGTAGCATGCTCAAAAATCGACTGGGAGTGCAATTTTTGAGCATGCTCAAAATTAGTATGCTTATTAGTAGCACGTCTGTCCACACATGCTACTAAAATAGCACTTGCTCAAAAGTAGCATGCTTTAAGCATGATCAAGCTTGTATAAAGCTACTGTTACACATGCTCGTTTAAAGCATGCTTTTTAAGCATGCCAAATATAAGCATGCTTAATAAACTGTCCACATTTGCTATCAATAAGCATGCTACTAACCATATTTTAGCATGCTTAAAAATCGAACCAGCGTGCGACTTTTGAGGATGCTCAAAATTTGCTTGCTTATTTATAGCACGTCCGTTCACATATGCTACTAAGTAGCACTTACTCAGAAGTAGCATGCTTTAACTATAATTAATCAAGACGGGATTTAACACGATATTTATTATGTGATACAACATTGTGTACTCACATATTTTACTCGACGTTTCGGGTACATTACAGCAGCCGTGGTCACGAGCGAACTCTTGTTGACACAAATGTTGGGTCCATTTTTGTATGCGAAAAATTGATTCACGCTAAAAGTAGCCGCTTTTGGCGGTAATCAATTTCTCGCATACAAAAACAGACCCAACATTTGTGCATGGTTATTTAATAAATAGTATAAGTGTTTGACCAGAGGTTGTAACCCCGAAATTGTTTAAAATAGATCCGGAATAGTAGCTAACAAATAAAAACGAATGGTGTCGCTAGTTAGAGCTAACCGTCGCCTTAAGCACGAAAATAAGGATATGTAACAGTACCTTTATAGTTCATATATTATAATAATATAGTGTGGTTGTTGACACGTATATCATCCCTTACGACGCTAAGCACAACCTTTTTGAACCCCCTCTACCATGACTGGACCCTGCACTGGTAGCATGGCATACTTAATTTCATAGACCAGAACCCGTTTACACCATCGGTTGTCGGTTCTGCGGCTAATATGGCCAGCCCACTGCCACTTAAGCTTGCTAATCCGGTGAGCAATGTCGATGCACTGGTAGCATGGCATACTTAATTTATGGAAGATACTACATTAAATAAATAAATAAATATTTCACAACATCACATACATTGATCTGACTCCGAGATAGGTAGCTCAAGCACCTGTGTTACGGATATCAGAATCAACAGTGGGATTACAAATATATACATATAATACTTTTCTTTCGTGAATACATACTTATAATACATAGATAACACCCAGACCAATACAAACCGATATGTTCTTGCACACAAATGTTTGCACTGTGCGGGGATCGAACCCGCAACCCTTGCACCAGAGGCAGCGTTCACTACCACTGTTCCAAACGGGTCGTCATTATTTTTCATTTATTTCCAACAAAATATCTATAGCATCTTAAGTAAATAACACACTTAAAAATTTCATCTCGTGTATTATGTTATTTACTTAAGAATAAATTGAAAAAGAGTGGTATAAAAAATATCAACTATCTATAATATCTATTTGTTTCTCAATACATTTTCTTCGGCTAATATGTATGTAGGTATAGATACTTACCCCCCTGTCTTAGAACAAGCCACGATCACATTTAAAAAACCTCCCCAGACTAAAACGGCGGAAGTAAGCAACCGGAAGCGCCCCGCTGCCATAGCCGGAACTACCCGCCCATAGAGCGTAAGAACGTGTCGAATAAATCACTTTTATGTCCCAGCGTACCCTGGGTATGTACCCAGCCGGATATTGTCGCGTGTGGGTAAAGGAATGGCCAGGGCCGTTTGCAGAAGTGCCAGGGCACTGGGCCAAGTTTTTGAACTTGTCGGAAAAACATGTGGCTAATGCTATGCTTCGCTGCGTGAGTGAGGGTAACGGAGCCCCAATCTGTGATTTTATTTAGAGTGGTATCGGCAGAATTCGTAAGTCGATAAAACGTATAACACCGGCGTCTTATTGAGTGACTCTGACTGACTGACTTCGACTGTTGACTACCCGCTTATTTTTTTTGATATCTGGGGCTCTAATCTCCAAGGGTCTTAGCGCGAAAACGTCCCGTAAAAAACGAGAGTATAACACAGCGCGTGTGAAAGGGAGGGGAACTCCGATTTGATCGTAACGTCTGGTTTGCGCTAAGGCCCCAGGGCCCCACGGCTCCAGGGCCCCAGGGCCCCAGGGCTCCAAGGCCCCAGGGCCCCAGGCCCCGTAAGCACGTTTAATAAATACGGCGCTGAAAACGCCATTTTGAGTATTTGAAGTAATTCATAATGGACCTGAGCACCAATCTTAGTTTTAACACTTATATATTTTACGACATGAAATTGGGGTGCATACTGGCTGTGCGTAGAGGGTTTTCGGAATTTTATTTATCTATCGTAAATTACAAAAAAGCTCGATGACCTTGTTAAGCCTTGAACACAGGCGTAAGGTAGCGTGTCTTTCGGTCTTTTACAGGTTGCATTTTGGAGATGTGTTCGAAGAAATTACATGATCTTATGGAAAGGGCTATGCTCGGAGTATCTCTGAAGGACCGCATCAGAAATGATGTAATCCGACAGAGAATCAGAGTCACCGAGATAGCCCACCGAATTAGCAAACTGAAGTGGCAGTAGGGTGGTCATATTAGCCGCAGAACTGACAGCCGTTGGAGCCGTAAAGTCCCTTGAGTGGAGACCGCGACTCGGTAAGCGTAGTATAGGACGCCCTGCGACAAGATGGGATTATGACATTTGAAGACTGGCTAGTGTGGGCTGGATGAGAGTGGCCGAAAATCGGGAGCAGTGGCGTGCATTAGGGGAGACCTATGTCCAGCAGTGGACGAGTGTGGGTTGCTGATGATGATGATGATGATGACATAATCTTATTCTACCGCCCCCTTTCATTATCGGGACACAAGACAGATAAGGGATTACCACCCTTATGTGGTAGAAATACCGGCAATACGTACCAAACGGTTCAAATTTACATTCATGTGGCGTAGAGCTAAGGAATGGAACTCTCTGCCGGAAGATGTGTTCCCTGAACGGTATGATCTGAACTTATTCGGGAAAAGATTGAATAGGCTGTTACTAGACAGGCATGATCCATCCACGGCTACATCATCACTTACCATCAGGTGAGATTGTGGCCAAATGTCTGGCTATTCTAATAAAAAAAAAACCTTTTGAATTGAACCCATGTTTTTTCCACTCTTTTTGAGTGGGAAAAATATGGGCCCTGAATGGAAATGGTTTCCAAATGCTACATCAGGCCAGTCTGACTTGAGAATCGAACAAGCTAAGATACATTAAAATAATCAGTTTTTTTTTATTACACTAGTCGCTAAAATCACCACACCGCAACTTTTTACCGCAATCGATCGCATTGCGCCTGCGAACGACGCAAATCACATTTCCACAACCATTAGCGGTAATCACGCGCAGACTAATCACTAATTATGCGACAGAGAAAGACAAAATGCAATCTTTAAGTAAATTGAGACAAAAAACAAAACGCTTGAGCCGGATTGGTACGTCGAGTCAGGAAAAGACGGATAGGACATTTTTTAAATAATAAGGGGTAGATGAGCAGATGGATTGCCTGATGGATAAGCGATTGCCGCCTGCCCATAAACACCCTCGACACTAGTGGAGTCACAAGTGCGCTGCCAACCTTCAAACCCCCCATTTCCTCCTGGATTGGGCCTTCGTTACCGTTTGGAAAGCTTTTTTATTTATTTGAAAGTACAGATAGTCGTTGTGTCTGGTGTCTTCTAGTTAGCACGTTCATACTAGAGACCATTAAGAATTTTTTTTTCTAAATAGACCTGACTGGGAATCGGATTCCAATCCTTCCGCGCTTGGGACAACATCTTAGCTACTGCGCCATTGAAGTCGTCATTATTATGTGATCCATAAACTCTGTCGTCAAAAAGAGTCAGACCTCAATGTAAAGGGACTTGACCCCGACGAATCACTTTCTCCTTTTTTTGGTAACGCAGAGAAAATGCCGCCGGCTCAGAAGGAGCCAATGTCGGTATGCATACCTGGCCGCTGGAAGACGGCCGGGTAATGTGGGGCTCTCCCCTTGTTTACCCACTAAACTCTCTGCGACAGTAAATCACTTTCTCGTGGACTATCTTCCGCCAGCTTGCCCTATCTTCGATAAGACATGCATCGCAGACTGAAGTGTTTGGTGTTCATTTAGTCTGACCAACGTATTTTCCGTTAAGTTGGTCCCGTCAGCAGCAGGTTCTCCAGGTTTTCCCCTGTCTCTCTTGCAACATGTGGAAAAAAACTCAAACTACTAGGGTACTCCAAATTAACTGAATCTGGGCCCACTAATTTGATAATAATTGCCTTGAATTTTTGAAAAGCAAGTTTGTGTTCCTACGCTTTATTTTAAAACATGGAATTATGCATTATGGTCGTTTCGCTTTAGCATGACATCGGTGACAGCAGGACAGAAAACGTTAGAAAGAGACTAACTGCTAAGATTTTGCCATCTGTCACTCATATCATGTCAAAGCGAAATTTAAGGCGATTGTAAAGGTGCCGCATCCAAAATCGCTTAATCCTTGCGCAAACGAAATCGTTAAAACTCTCCGGACGAGAGTACAAATGGAATTATTAAAGACCGCCTGCGAGAACCGAGTTATCTTAGCCACCTGTTGACGCCCTAATTAATTCAATTTTGTTACAGCACCTTTTTATTTAGGGGCCCGTGGTGACTGAAGATGGCTGCTAATCTGGTGGGCTGTCTGGTGAGCGGTTAGAGAATAGCCTTTGTACAAATTACAGCGTGCTACGGACGTATGTATAGTGCATAGCATGCACAGTGATCTGGGGGTGGTGAGATTAACATCAAAACAAATATCAAAATCAAAAATATCTTGCAAAAATAATTGCATCAGCCCACGCGGAGTGTTTTAGTCCTAGCCAGCCAGAATCATACAAGTTGTAACAAAGTGTTATTCTTATTTGACAATTGTCACTCGACAATTAAGTGCCGCGTCCATATTGAAATACTATTCATCTTCTTAATAGTTATTTTTTCTTAAAATTATGTATTTTAGTTAATATTTTTTGACTAAAAATATCTTTACTCAATTTAAGTCCATACAGAACATTAATGAATGTCAAATATTAGGTAAGTAATCTACCGCTGATTCTCAGAGATAAAGACAGGGTTTACGGAACGTAAACGTAAACGTGCTAGACAAAGTATCATCATCATCATCAGCCCATTTAAGTACCCACTGCTGGGACACGGGCCCCCCTCAAACATATGAGGGGTAATTGCCATACTCACCACGCTTGGCAGACGGGTTGGCAAGGGTTTTGATATAGATGCAGAGTTTTCCTTCTCTGGGTGCTGATGATCATGCCAGCAGCTTTACCTTAGTCGCCTTTTACGACACCTCGGTAAGAGTGAGGGTGGCCTATTCTACTCTGCCGGGAACCACACGGAGACAAAGTATAAGAAGTACGAAACCCTTAAATGAATTATCAAAGAATCCGACCTAATATGTGACTGTTTTCCATTTAAATATTAAATCTGTAAATATTGAAAGAACCTTTTTTGTTACTTTTGCTCTTTTAGATTCTGACAGATGATGGACAGGTTTCTACGTTATAGTAAAAGTTAGTAAGCTACCTGCTTTAAGTTTTGAGACAAATGTATGATGTGAAGGTAAAAGCCGATTCCCGCAGCACCCGTAATTTGATTGATCTTTACAATTTTTTCAAAATGGCGGATTGTGTGACAGCTCTAAACGGAAACGTCAAGTTTTCTTAAAAACCGTCGTTTCTCGTAATTTGCAACACTTTTGTTGAACACTGAACACCTTATCTCGATTAGGAACAACTCGTTAGATATGCTTCTTTTTAAAAGGTCGCCATAAAAAAATACTTGTCACTTTATATCAAGTAAAAAGCTTAATAAAGAAAACGCAACATTTTCCTGACACCTTTGTAATTGTAACAATAAATGGTAACTCATGAATATAATAATATGCAAAACGCAATATGCAAAATACTGCAAGTGTATTCAAATTAAAAAACAAAAAAGACATTTGGAAAAAAATATTACGCCATCCAAGTTAATAATGAACTTTAAAATTATAAATATAAAATTTGAACACTCTTATTGTATAAGGTTCAAAGTAGAAAATTGAAAAGCAAAAAGTTTTTGTATTTTTACTGGATCGATAAACAACCGCCACACATTATAATTACGATAATTACCAAAGTAACTTAATAGGACATGTCTTTCTTTCACCGAAAACTTTCTTTGTCGTAAAGGCTTAAAGTACGCGCGCACGCGCAGGTGTCCGTCATTAAAAAATGTTTATTAACCACTGTCGCATCGATTTATCGGGCAGCCATCTTGGTCGCTATATTGTTTTTAAATTTATTACAGTAATTACGTTACCGTGTGGCGATGGATAGCACCAAAAACATAGCCATTTCAGTTGCATAATTGAGTTTATTTTTTAAATTATGAGTGTAATAATGGATATATTGTTTTTAACTTTTTTGCACTGTTGCAAGCGCCATGGTCACGGAGTAACTGAATAGTTACTCCGTGACCATGGCACTTGCAACAGGGCCGAAATATCCGAAACTCAAAAATAAGGTACATGGTAGAAATCTCGTAAATAACTACAATAATGGATGTTGAAAATTTACACTTACTCGCAACTTACTTCCCGAGCTCACTGGCGAAGTCCCAAAGTAGAAGTGGAAAGCTCACGACATACAAGTACCTATGTCACCCGTGTCTTGTGCCAATCTTGAATCTTTCAACCCATACGCTTCTCCGAAACTCCTCCACTGGTCTCTGTTTGAAGCCAGCGTTTGACAATACTGACATTGCTGGTCTAAATCGTCACGCTATGTTTACCCAGGACTGCCTCTTAACCGTCGCCTCTCTGCTGGTATTATGTGACGATTTTAGTTCACCTCTTCTGGTACGATCAGTATCATCATCATCGTCATCGTCAGCCCATTTAAGTCCCCACTGCTGGGGTACGGACCTCCCTCAATCACATGAGGGGTAATTGCCATACTCGGCAGACGGGTTGGCGAGGGTTTTGATATAAATGCAGAGTTTTCCTTCTCTGGGTGCTGATGATCATGCCAGCATCTTTGCCTTAGTCGCCTTTTACGACACCTCGGTAAGAGTGAGGGTGGCCTATTCTACTCTGCCGGGACCACATGGCGATCAGTATCAAAAGTAGCTTAACACTTCAGTACCGTCTCCAAGTAACATTTTTTACGAACCCCTTGAAAACTGCACAGTTACTTTGACATAAATTGTTAAGCTACTTTTGATGCTGACCGTTCATTCTAGACACGTGACTAGACCAGTTACATTTCAGTTTGGCAGATTTGTGCCAAACTGCGCCAAACATTTGCGATCCCCGCTTTTGAGTGGATTTCTGTTTGTATTGTTTTATTAACTTCGAAAGTACTACTTTTGAAAATTCCTGAGCTTCCAATGTTCGGTTAGATTAAAATTAGAGGGCCTAATTTAAAGCAGACATTAAGACCGAATTGGAGTTTCCCTCTCTTTCACACGCGCTGTTTTTCTCCTTTGTTTGGATGCGGCAGGTATATTCTAGTTCGTTATGGAACGGCTTTAAATTAAGCCACCAGGTTTGAGCATCGTAGGTGAGAATGAGCAGATGAGTTTACACGTTAAATGACAGAGTAAGATCTCCCTTCTTGCAGTCTTTCATAAACCAGTAGCTCTTCAATCAAGGTTAAATATATTGCTGTATAGCAATAAGTCCAACATTTGTACTTTTTTTATTCTTCTTCTTAATGTGCCTGTCCGACTAGCGAAGGTTGGCCGTCGATCTAGAATATCCTTCTCGGTATCTAGCGAGGCGAAACAGCTCGGCGGCGGCGCTCGCGATCCCCGTTCACTCCCGGATAGTTACGCAGCCATGATTTTTTGCTCCGAAACCCACACGCCTCTTACCAGCTATTTTCCTCATCATAAGTTGCAACAACTCGTGTCTTAACACATGCCCTAAGTAGGTATAGTTACCTACTTAGGGCATATAAAGAATAAATAAATAAATCCAACTGTACTACTCTTGAAGCCAGGTGAAAGAAAACTCAATGAAAGAATATTACATATAATCCGTAACACAGGTGCTTGAGCTACCTATCTCGGAGTCAGATCAATGTATGTGATGTTGTGAAATATTTATTTACTATTTATTCATTTATAATGTGATTCTACAGTAACAAAGCCAATTTTTTTTTAATGTAATAGGTAGGCAGACGAACAGACGGATCACCTGATGGTAAGCAATTGCCGCCGCCCATGGACACCCGCGACACCAGTGGAGTCACAAGTGCGCTGCCAACCTTTAAACCCCCCTTATCCCCTCACGCAGCGAAACACAGCACAGTGCTGCTTCACGCCGCTTTTTATTTGCCTAATTCAGAAACTAATGAATTAGAAATTCAGAAAATAAAATGCATATAGTAAATGGTAGTAACCATGATACTAAATATTCTGTTGGTGACTATTTATTATGTGACTATGAATGTGAACCTGCCGATGTACCTTTTATTTTATTTAATTTCAGGTCGAAATTTGCTTATTGCTTTAACAGTGTATCCTTAAAATTATAGTGAAAAATCTAAAAAAACTCAAAACCTTAATTAACGCTGATGATTCCCTCCCCGTTCCATTGTGCGCCTTGCAGTGTCTAACTGACATTTCGTCGCAATCATTCTGTCACATTATGGTGTCCGTGGCGCGATGCCATTATCACGCTTGCGACCTCACTTATCTTTCGTCTACTGCTCTAATTGTTGGCATCAATTAGATTTTAATACGACCACCTTTGGGCTGTGGTCTGACTGGAAGCGAGAAGCTTGGCGGCTCCGCACTATTTCCGTACTTGTGAAAAAAAAATCTATTCTAAAATTATTTTTTATTTTCACGGATTCAGATCAGACGTAGTGCGGAACCATCCGAGTATTTTAAACGTGTTGACTTTGCATGCTCACAGTAGGACATACAATCTAAGAACCACGAAAGTTACAGTTATATAAGTACTTGTGTTCTAACCTCCATCATCGTCATCGTCAGCCCATTTAAGTCCCCACTGCTGGGGCATGGGCCTCCCTCAATCACATGAGAGGTAATTGCCATACTCACCACGCTTGGCAGACGGGTTGGCGGGGGTTTTGATATAAATGCAGAGTTTTACTTCTCTGGGTGCTGATGATCATGCCAGCAGCTTTACTTTAGTCGCCTTTTACGACACCTCGGTAAGAGCGAGGGTGGCCTATTCTACTCTGCCGGGGACCACACGGCGTTCTAACCTTCGCCACAGAATAAATAGACATGGTCAGCTCTGGCTGACATTAATAGCTAAGAGTTTGTGAATCTACTCGCTAGGCGTTGCATCTCTAGCATACAGTGTCTAGACTCTTTAACACGCGATTTAGGTAGGCAGGTTACTTTGGATGTCCAAGACCGTGCTAAGCGGAGGAGATGCCGCGGGAAGGAGATGCAGCAGATTCCGGGCTCCAAGGTGGCAGCCTAGGACGTAACCGAGATAAAACGCTAAGAGATGACGTTGCAGGTAGGAACCTACTATGGATGCTGAAGACCGAGCTAAGTGGAAAAGATGCCACAGGAAAGAGATGCAGCAGATTCCGGGCTCCAAAGCGATAGCTTGGGACGTAACCAGAACGCTAAGATGATGACGATGTAGATAGACAGCTACTATGGATGCCTATTGTCTAAGACCAGGCAAAGTGGAGGAAATTCCGCGGGAAGGAGATGTAGCAGATTCAGGGTTACCCAGATAAAACGAATTAAGGAGGCTCAAAGTCACCCAGAGAGCCATGGAGAGGGCTATGCTCGGAGTCTCCCTGCGTGATCGCATCAGAAATGATGAGATCCGCAGGAGAACTAAGGTCACAGACATAGCCCAAAGGATTGCATGCCTCAAGTGGCAATGGGCAGGGCACAAAGCGAGGAGAACAGACGGCCGTTGGGGCGGAAAGGTCCTCGAGTGGAGGCCACGTACAGGAAGTCGCAGCCGTGGCAGGCCCCCCACAAGGTGGACCGATGATCTGGTGAGATCGCGGGAATCCATTGGATGCAGGCGGCACAGGACCGATCTGTGTGGAGAACATTGGGGGAGGCCTATGTCCAGCAGTGGACGTCTATTGGCTGAAATGATGAGATAAAACACTAAAATGGTGACGATGTAGGTTAGGCAGCTACTATGGATAACCAAGAACGTGCTAAGTGGAGGAGATGCAATAGGAAAGCGGACCCCGGGTTACAAAGGGAAAGTAACCAAGATAAAAGGCTAAGATGACGATGATATAGTTAGGCAGTTGTTTTTTTCTAGAGGCGACAAACGAGCAAGTGGGACACCTGTAAGTAATCAACGTTTAGACTAGTGACGATATGAATGAATGAATGAATGATACTTTTGTTGCACTCAAAATAAAGTATAAAAACGTAAAAACTAAGGTGTTACAGGATGTTAAGTTAGCAAAAAAGAGATAAGTAAATTAATGTAAGAAAAGTAATTGTTGTGCGCGATGAACCATAACTATAAGGAAGCAAATAAACTATGTAATCACTAGCAAATAAGTGCACCTAGAGACTGTGTGTTACATACACACAGTCTCTAGGTATTAACTAATATAGAAAAGGTATCCAAGGACGCTCATGAACATCCGCAAAATCGGCTAAAGTGTTATCGGCCTAAAAAGAGAACGCTCTTCTCTTGAAGATCCCTAAGTCATAGCCGTATATATTTTTTGTCTCCGCTCCGTTCAGGCCCCGGCTTTACTCCACAGACAAAAACGTTCAGTTAGGCAAGAATCTTGTCGATCGCTATCTACCAAGAGGGTGTGATTAAATGATTGCAACTTTAATTGTCTTCGCCTGCGAACGTTTTACTTACTTTGTTTTATCGTTGATGATTTCATTTTTTTAAAAATGACGTAAATGAGGTTATTAACTTCTTTTGCGATAATCATTTCGAGGTTACTTTGTATGTATTCATACAAGGTGTCGGTAAAAAGCAGTGTTGTCAACCCTAAAGTGGTAGATGAAGTGCCAAAAGTAGGTAGATCTACCTACTGGGAATGAGTCACTGAGATGGGTGATAAGGGAAACTCGCCCTATTATTTTTTTTATGCTGGAGGCGACAAACGAGCAAGCGAGTCACCTGATGGAAAGCAATCATCGCCGCCCATTAACATCCGCGAAATCAGTGAGACCGCTAATGCGTTGCCGGCCTTTTTAAAAAAGAGTACCTCTTCTCTTGAAGGTCCCTAAGTCGTAGCCGTCGGGAAATACTCCCGTAGGCAAACCGTTCCAAAGAACTGAGGTACGTCTTAGAAAGTTCCACGAAAAACGCACAGAATTAGACCGCCATCCATCGAGATGATGGGGATGGAACGACAATCGCTTGCGTGTGGTTCGATGTAAGAATTCAGCTGCAGGGAGTAGATCAAACTGTTCCTCAGAGCACTCCCCATGATAGATACGGTATAGAATGCTGAGGGAGGCTATATCCCGCCACAGTGCTAGAGGATCAAGTCAAGTAGAGAGAGTCAAGTCACCGACAATTCGAGCAGCCCTACGTTTACGCGGTCAAATGGAAGAAGTTGGTAATGAGGTGCACCAGCCCAGAGATGGGAGCAGTATTCCATATGGAGCCGAACTTGTGCCCCATTTCATCTGGAAGACAAAGCTGTCTTCCAGATGACCGCGAAACTGGACATCGCTCGAAATGTCGACACCAAGGATCCCGATAGAAGGCATGATATCAAGGGGAGTGCCCTGAAAACTTATTGGCACTTCAAAGGGACGTCTTTTAGCGGTTAACGCGCACACTTGTGTCTTGGAGGGATTAAAACGGACTAAATTAAGTCGACCCCAGTTCGAAACATGATTCAACATGTCTTCGACTTCAGACACAAGTGTGTTCCGGTTTTCAATGACGTTTTCCGGAGAAATATTTGCACGTCTGGTATACAGTGTATCTCCAGTACTGTCATCCGCATAGCAATGAATATTGTTCTGAGACAACATATCATTGATGTGCAGAAGAAACAGTGTCGGAGATAGCACACAGCCCTGTGGGACACCAGCGTTCACGGGCTTCAGGTCGGAGCAAGAACCGTCGCTAACGACCTTAATGCTACGCCCATTTAGAAAACTAGCGACCCACGTGCGTAATTTCTCTGGAAGACCGTATGAGGGAATTTAAGATAGCAGCGCCTTGTGCCACTACCCTATCAAAGGCTTTCGCTATGTCCAAACTGACAGCCAGAGACTCACCCTCACTCTCCAACGCCTGTGCCCATCGATAAGTCAGAAATACCAAGATGTCACCGGTGGAGCGACCACTACGGAAGCCGTCGCTTAATAGGCAGTTCTCCTCTAAGTATTTCAAGAGCTGGCGATTGGCAATGGACTCCATTAATTTAAAGAGGATTGAGGTAATGCTTATTGTTCTATAATTGGACGGGTCCGAGCGATCGCCTTTTTTGGGTATCGGGTGGACAAGGGCTGATTAAAAGTCGTCCCAGAATTTTAGGATTTTTTTGCTGGCCACTGTTCTAACCTAACCCAAGCCATTTTTTTGTGGCGGTAATACATATTGAACTCTTCAAAACCAAAAATATTGGTTAGATTAGATTAGAACAGTCCGTGGCTTCGTGTCGTCAACGAGAAGTCATCAGTTCTGACCTGGAAAGAACAGTGGCCAGCAAAAACAAATCTGCGACGATTTTTAATAGAGCGAGTTTCCCCCTAACCAGATGATGTTACTTGGTTTCTAACACAAACTTCTTCGACCACGACTTGTGTTAAAATGTTTACTGATTAACTTTTTAAAGATTATAAATAACGTTAGTGTGATTAGATTTACTGAACATAAGTAATTTATGGTTATCCGTTTCTACCGCGAATCCCATTATTTCTTATATTAACACAACACGTCAGTTTTTAGCGGTTTAAGCTAATTTTATTTTCGGAAGTTTTCATCAATGCTAAAACGAGTTTTATTACAATGCACTAAGGTGTAACTACATTATTACACTGTCCGCGTGACTGAATGAGATGGTGAATTGGTAAAAGATTGTAACTTAGAATTAACAACTTTTGCACTAAACTTTTAAAAGTGTACCTTGTACTTTTGGATAGAGCTTTAGGGTGAGCTTTTGTATTTTGCTTCTGTATTATTAAATAATACAGCAGCAAAATACAAAAGCTTCTAAAGCCAAATACAAGACCTACCTACACATACCTGAAATATTGACTCTTAGTTCTTAAGCAATAAAATAATTAATCTTTCCCTTTATACCAACTTAAACAATATTTTTTTAATATTCTGTACACATTTAGGAAGAGGACTATTGCCTGCAACACAAGCCTCGGCTTAGGCAAGGTAGTTTGCATTGTTAACGACTATACTAGCACCTTAAACATTTTGTGTGTAATATGTAAAACTTTTTTTTTAATATAAAAATATTTATATTGATATTTGACACAATAAATAATATCAAAAATACAAGACATGCTCTAGAAACTTTATATCTAAAACGATTTAGGTCCGGTTTTTAATTCAAGTCTTAGACAGATGTTCAGTGAAATATTGATATAAAACATCTAATTGTGTGTTAGTGTGTGTGTGTGTGTGTGTGTGTGTGTGTGTGTGTGTGTGTGTGTGTATTATGAACAAGAAACTTAAACAACTTAGGCCTCTGTTATGGCAGGCGATCCACCTCGATTAGGGGCTTTGTATTCTTAGGTCTTGTGGCTGGTCTAACACAATATGGCTTTTTTACCTGATGGTAAGTGGTTGTCACTTATAGCTATATACTTATAGACACCCGCAACATCAGTGGAGTCACAAGTACGCTTAAAACCATGAAGCTGTCCTTCTTCTCGGATTAGGTAAAGATAAAGATATTTATTTACGAAAACCTGTGTAAGAACATATTACAGAGCATAACATGGGTTGGTACTGATTTAGAGTTTCAAAATGTTTTGTCAATATTTGGCGTGTAAAATTTAAATTAATCACAAATGAAGGGTACAGGGGAAGAAAGATCATAGTCCATTTTTGTAAATTTAACACATTGTTGGGATAAAAAGATCTTACATATTTTTTTCTAATTTAGCAAAAATCTTAATTAATGTTATTAGATTTTATAACACATAATATCATAGCACAAAAACACTAGAATATTTTTAAATAATGACTTTGAGAAAATGAAATAAACATTAACAGTTTTCTCAAAAAACCTTAAGTGACAATGATCTTTTTTCCCTGTACTCTTCAAATATTATTATATATACATAGGTATCCTTACTCACTCAGCGAAACCCAGCGCAAGCACTGCTTTACGCTGGTTTCCTCTGAGGCATCACTCGAACCGTCCCATTCATCTCGCGTGGCTTTTTACAATTTTCTTCACTTACTCGCTTTCACCACCCAACCTCCAAACGAATGACCTTATCGCCACTTATCTCAATCCGGTGAAACTTTCAACAGCAAAAAAAAAAACGGAATAGTTAAAATTTAAAGATGTCCGATAACCGATTACGATCGTGAGTATTTCTCTACTGGAAATTATCGTACGAGCACGGTGGCAGTAAATACACGTTTTACTTTTGAATATTTATGACTATTTAGTATGATAATGCATGTGCAGTGAACGCGTTAATTCGAGCATTTGAAGCTTTTATCCGAGGGTTATGGAGTTTTGGAATAATTTGTGGCGATAATAGATTGTCTAAACGGCCGTTTTTGGTGTGAAATTCTTTGGGTTTATAAGTTGTGTTTTAGGGTTGGGGTTTTTAATTAAGAAGGTATTTTAATTACTCCACTGGCTCAGCGAACCGAATCTTGGCCTCCAAAACAAGAGATCACCACTGGTCGCCACTGGTCGATTGTGCATAGCGTCTTTCTGGTCAATAACCTGAAGTTATCGTAGATTAAGGATTAAATTATTGGTAAAAACGTGATTTTTATTGTTGTTTCAAAGTCAAAGTCAAATATTCTTTATTTTCACAGGCTTGTACAGCTCTTACAAATCGTCATACATTTAAGAAATCTTTTATAACTATTCATATTTAGGTAGGTATGTATAATATACATGTAAATACTTATTGTGAAACTCATTGCCTCAGTTTTGTTTGGAAAGCAGTCTTTATTGCAAAGTCGAAAAAAGATGTAAATTACCTTTTTTCAAGTTTATTTGGTACGGACTTAGATCAAATATATGAATCTAAGGGTACCTATATAACTATAATAATTTATTTATTTATTTATTGATGCACAAAACAGTTTACAGCCTATAGGAATAACGTGCTATACACCTATTTATGACTTAGGAGCTAGATTGAAACCCTTACATATGTACACACTTTGCAAAAATCCTTTCAGCAGACAATATTTTACAGTGACTATAATAATAAGTAAAAAACAAAATTAATAATAATAATTTACAAGTAGAATATACAAATAAAAATAGAGGTTAATGTAAGTAAGACAAAGTGACACTTGTGATAGGTAATAGATGTATAGTTTCACTTTACATCATCTCAGACTGTTTCTAGTATTAATCAATTAAAGGGAGTTTAAAGGTTGGCAGCGCACTTGTGACTCCACTAGTGTGTCCATGGGCGGCGGCAATCGCTTACCATCAGGTGATCCGTCTGCTCGTCTGCCACCTGTCTTAAAAAAAGATACAACCTGCATTGTGCAGCCGCGCCCCTGATACAAAGGTAAAGTAACCAAAAAATATCATCATCGTCAGCCCATTTATGTCCCCACTGCTGAGGCACGGGCCTCCCTCAATCACATGAGGGGTAATTGCCATACTCACCACGCTTGGCAGACGGGTTGGCGAGGGTTTTGATATAAATGCAGAGTTTTCCCTCTCTGGGTGCTGATGATCATGCCAGCAGCTTTACCTTAGTCGCCTTTTACGACACCTCGGTAAGAGTGAGGGTGGCCTATTCTACTCTGCCGGGGACCACACGGCATTAACCAAAAAATATACTCACATAATATTGTCCCTCTCATATTCAAGTCATTGTTCCAACAAATTGCTAATAGGAACTCGTTAATGCGTAGGCGCACATTATCATTAATTAACTTTTAATATTGAAGGGCTTATTACGGTGTTCATTTTGATATTGTAATTTTATAGCCTCTGTTTGGATTTGGGGGTAGTTTGATTCTAGTAAGATAAGGTTTGGGACATGTGATTTTAATTTTATTCAATTGGTATATTCTCGGTAAATAATAACAAGGATGTCAAATATTCAAACCGTTTTTTTAATATATATTTTTTTATAACATATCATACATTGATCTGATTCCGAGATAGGTAGCTCAAGCACCTGTGTTACGGATATCAGAATCAACAGAAGGATTACAAATATATACATATAATACTTTTCTTTTGTAAATACATACTTACAATACATAGATAACACCCAGACCAATATAAACAGACATGTTCATGGACACAAATGTTTGTACTGTGCGGGGATCGAACCCGCAACCCTTGTACCAGAGGCAGCGTTCACTACCAATGTTCCAAACGGGTCGACTGGTAGAATAGTCTCAAACTCTTAGGTAACCTATTGCGTAAAGGTTTAAGGTGAAGGGTATACCCCACTAGCGACACCAATCGGTTTTAATTGTTAGCAACTAAACTGGATATCATTTTAACAATTTTTGTTGAGTCTGTTTTTGCACCCAAAAGTTAAGTAATATAAATGTTTTCCGAGAGATCGAAGTCTCGAAATTGTTAAAAAGTTGTCCGGTTTAGTTGTTAATAATTAAAATCAATTGGCGTCGCTAGTTTACCCTACCCGTCACCTTAAGAAATTCACAGTGTCAGCCTCGAAGTCTGGAAGTTGGCGGTTTCGTACTTCCGTGCCTCGGAAAGCACGTTAAGCCATTGGTCTTGCGCCCGATCCCTCTCCGGTCGTGTCACACTGGTGTCCCATCGGAATATGAGGGCTAGGGAATATAGAGTGAACTTGTGTTTGCGCCCACGAACTTGTCTGTTTGTATTGGTCTGGGTGTTTTCCATGTATTTACAAAAGAAAAGTATTATATGTATATATTTGTAATCCCACTGTTGATTCTGGTATCCGTCACACAGGTGATTGAGCTACCTATCTTGGAGTCAAATCAATGTTTGTGATGCTGTGAAATATTTATTTATTATTAAGGTGACGGTTAGGGCACACTAGCGACGCCAATCGATTAAAAGTTTTAGCTACTAAGCCGGATCTATTTTAAATAATTTCGAGGTACAACCTCTCGGCAAACACTTATTACTATTTATTTAATAACCACGCACAAATGTTGGGTCCAACGCTTTGGGAGCGCCTCTTGCGCAAAGTATTGTGTTTAGAAAAAAAATATGTTAAAAACCTCAACATCATTTTCAAAGACCTATCCATACATATCCCACACGTATAGGTATGATGAAAAAAAAATTTTTAGTTTCAGTTTCAAGTATGGAGACCCCCAATTTTTTATTTTTTCTGACTTTTATGTAAAAATTGTAATGCGGTTAACAAAATACATCTGTTTAACAAGTTTCAATAGTATATATAGTTCTTATAGTTTCGGAGAAAAGTGTGTGTGCTATGACATACGGACGGACACACAGATGGACAGACGTACAGACATGACGAATCTATAAGGGTCCCGTTTTTTGCCATTTGGCTACGAAACCCTAAAAATACCGGTATCTCATTTGTTGAGTTTATTTTTAGTTAAAACACCACATTTAACAAGTAACACACATTGAAAACACAGTACTTATACATAATTCTTTTGTAACCAAAATAATGTGCGCGTATTTTGACAGCCAACCGGAAAGTGAAACTATAAAAAAATAAATTTATTTTTTTATGTCTTACCAGATTGTTCTGTAGCATTCACTATGAATATTTATATTAATGTTTCGAGTAATTTACACAAACCACCTTAATTTATAGCAAAGCTTGACAGTTATGTTTCGGCTATAAATAATATTAAGTTAACGTATTTTTTTGTAATTGTAACACTTTTGGGTAACACGAACTGCTCACGTAGATCCAATCCGACAGTGACATTATATTAAAGATACATATAAATTTGTTGCCTACATCCGTACGAGTATTTTTGGTACCTTCTTTTAGCCAGAATATTGGATTTGGTACCTATGAAAAATGTGTTTTTTTTATGATAAAGTTTGCAGACGAGCGATGGTAAGCGATTATCGCCGTCCATGGACGCCTGCAACACCAGTGGTGTCACAAGTGCGCTGCTTACCTTTTAACCCCCTTCCCCTAGATTGGGCCTCCGGTACCCTCACTCACGCAGCGAAACACAGCGCATGCACTGCTTCACGCCGGTTTTCTGTGAGGACGTGGTATTACTCGAGCCGGCCCATTCATGCCGAAGCGTGGCTCTCCCACTGTTAAAATGTGTTTTATTTATACACAGGCTACAATTATTAACAAGTCGATAACATCACAGGAAGAGGCCGTCAAGCAACGCACTCATTATGGATATGATTTAAAACTAAAATGTTGGCTTTTTAATGGACTGTTGTACTAAAGTTCACAAAAGAGGGTAATAATTATGAGATCACCCCAACACATTTCCATGACGCACTATTCACACTCTCCATTTAGATATCCAGTGGATCTCCCATTCTCTACAGCCCGAAACACCTGTAACAAAAAGCGACCAATTAATTATCACAAAAAACGCATTAAATCACCTATGCAAATAGATATTGCGATCATCATCATCAGCCCATTTAAGTCCCCACTGCTGGGGCACGGGCCTCCCTCAATCATATGAGGGGTAATTGCCATACTCACCACGCTTGGCGTCTCAACGGGTTGGCGAGGGCTTTGATATAAATGCAGAGTTTTCCTTCTCTGGGTGCTGATGATCATGCCAGCAGCTTTACCTTAGTCGCCTTTTACGACACCTCGGTAAGAGTGAGGGTGGCCTATTCTACTCTGCCGGGGACCACACGGCTCTTGGATATTGCGATACGCAGTGTGAACCCATTCCGAAATTACGACAAAAACTGTAAGAATCTAACACCCGCTCGTAAAAGTGCGTTAACCACTTGGAGGTTGGGTTCCGTAGTCAGTCAGACAAACACATTACAAAACCACATAAGTAGCTTAATGGATAAGAACGCGTCATCCACCCACGGAGTCGAGATTCGAATCCCAGCATGCACCAATGGATTTTTCAAATCTATGTGCATATTTCTACCACAAATTATTCAATGTTCTTAAAGTAGGCACAACATACTTACGTACTTACCTACGTACTAAAAATCACAACAATAATTGGTACTTAAGAAGCGTTCTATGTCCTAAATCATTAACTTCTTGTCTTTATTTATACTATTATAGTTTTATTCTCTCTCTTTCTTATTTAAGAACAACGCTCTAGAGTAGTATCCATTCCTCTCTCGACTCTGCCAGCACCTTCAATTCCTTGTACGACATGACATTTGCCTTTTCCTTAAGTTGTTGGACGTAATTTCTTCTTGGTCTTCCTCTTCCTCTCTTTCCTTCCACTTTTCCTTCCATTATTATTTTGATGAACATGTCATGCCGTACCAGGTGTCCCATCATATTTCCCCTCCTGATATCTATAGTTTCGAGCAAGGACCGCTTCTCCCCTACCATTTCTAAAACTTCCTCATTCGTTTTCTTTTCCATCCATGTTATGCCTTTCATTCTTTGCCAATACCACATCTCAAAAGCCTCCAATCTCTCTCTGTCTCTTTGTTTCATTATCCACGTCTCACAACAGTATAGAGCAATTCTCCAGATGTATAATTTAATTAGTTTTTTCCTCAGGTTTAGCGATACGTTTGATTTAAATAGGTGTTTTTTTCTGTTAAAAGCTGTTTTTGCCATGGCTATTCTTGCTTTAATGTCTGATGTACATCTGGAGTCAAATGTTATTAAACTACCTAGATATTTAAATGAAGTAACTTGCTCTAATTGCTGGTCTTTTATTTTGATTGGGCTATGTTCTATTGCAAATTTTGACGTTGTAAGTGTTTTATTTTTCCTTATGTTTATTTTCAATCCAACTTCTTCGAGAGTTTTGTCCATTTCTTCTAATAGGTTATGGAGTTGGGTGGTACTTTCATATATGGGTATAGTTTTATTGTTCGCATGATAAATAGGGGAAAATTAAAATGTCGGCTATTTAATGGACTACTGTTGTACTAAAATTCACAAAAGAGGGTAATAATTATGAGATAATATAAAATAGCGGTGGGCTAACACTATCATGTGAAAGGCCCATAATTCTATTACCATTTGTAGGTAAGCTCTTATCGTTGTACGTACATATAGATATGATCAATGACAGGTTAAACTTTGCTCGGTAAATTAGTTCAAACATTGGTATGTATAGATACCGATTGTTACAGAAAGTGGGTCAGGTGGCCAAATAACGTAGAAGTAGACTGGGAACAAGTATTAATTCGGACAGAGCTTCGCCTTACACATAAAATCGAGATGAATTGAATGACGAAATGAGCTGACGCCATGCTTTTTTAACAAAAATCCGTCGAACTAAGATAGTCAAAATAATTACTTATAAATTTAGAATTTAACAATATAAATTAGAAATAAATATATATAATTACATAATAATTAATTAGAAAGGTAAATAATATTATTTTAATACTTATTAATTTGAACTAATTATATGACTTCTAAAAATCAAATAAAATTGTATTAATTTCCCGCCATCCGGTATTAGGCTTCCCCTTATCCGCTAGTATGGCGCGTAAGAAGGTTGTGACGTAGCCGCACCGGAAATGGTTGATAACACTATTGTTTGCGGAAGGAAATGTGTCTTTTCACATGACTATACCCACTTACTTTGCCCACTTACAATCTGTGCGGATAAAGAATGGGATCGGAAATGGCGGCGCATCTATTCACTTCTCGCTCGCACACTATTTGCGTCTATACTCGCACCCCACGAGTGCGAGTATAGACGCAAATAGTGGGCGAGCGAGAAGTGAATAGATATGCCGCCATTTCTGATCCCATTTTTTATCCGCACAGGTAGTACGTATTTTATTACCATGGGAGAGTCACAATCTGGCTCGACCATCGAGCCAGCCGTCGAGCCACGGTCTCATAGGGGAAACCGGAGTGAAGCAGCGCCTTCGCTCGCAAATCGTCACCCCATTCTGACATGAGGGCTACATACTCCAAGTTTCTTGCCATGTGATAATCATGCCAGCAACTTTACCTTAGTCGCCTCTTACAAAACCTCGGTAAGAGTGAGGGTGGCCTATTCTACTCTGCCGGGGACCACACGGCAATGATGGCGATATCAGCCGCAGAACAGAAATCAATGTAATTTTAGAGGATAATCTATGAATCTAATATACGTAACACTAATTAACTAAATAAAACATTTTAATGAGTTGGATTCATGGATCTTCCTATAAATCAGGATAGTTAGATATATATACATTTTACATATATCATATTATGTTTACTTATACATATGTGTATTTACATATCTATATAATAATTCATTTATTTATATATTATTTACCTACCTATTTATTTAAATATTTATCAATCTACTAACTAATTAATTACCAATCTACTAATTATATAATTTATCTATTTATTTATTAATAATACCTTAATAAGATAAATCAATCGATTCCTTTGTGCGGTCGGCGTCAGGTCAAGTTACCCCCCGCAATGCAAAAATGGCACTTGCGTCTCAGATATAAGGTCGGTCCAAAGTCCATTAAGGGTACATTGGCGTGACACCGTGTGTACACGTTGGTCGAAACAGTGACGAGTAGTTATGCACGTTCACAACTTAAATATAGATTTTGTGCTTCTTGGACAACATTTCATATTTTTAACATGTCCATATTGTTTTTTTATATGAAAATAGACATAAAATGAATGGACCCATATTTTTTCTTTTTTCAAAATTTGTCCATTTTCATGCATAAAATAATTATTAAAATTCTTTATATTCTAAATAGACGTAAGCGCCAAATGACGTCATCGGACGGCTGAATACAGCAATATTCCTTTGCTTATCATTGTTTTAATAAAAAAAAAGGTACTACTGTCAAAGGTAAATAATACTAGTGTCAACATTGTCAACGTCATTCATACATTCAACGTTGACAAGTTGTCTTTTTTTTGACAGTTGCATGTCATGGGTTTGGCATTTCGTAAATTTAAAACTATAATGTGCTAAGCAAAGAAATATTTTACATTCTGCCGTCCGATGACGTCATCTTACGTTTTTTAGTTTTTAATTTTTTTCTCAGTAAATAAGCAATATAAAAAATTAATAAATATATATTCGCGCATCGGAAAAGTAAATAAAGAAATGGTATTTTTTGTTTCAGAGCTTAGCAATTTTGAAATGTTGTCCCAGCACAATTAATTTTTGTTTATATAAGGAAAACCTGTTATTGGCCATATTATTAATCTATATTCTTTGTAATGCATTAATGGAATTACGCTGTTGGTTTTCTAAGAAATAAAAATAAAATAAAATAAGAACTAACAGTTGCTGCTGCCCACTGCCACTTCAATCTTGGAGAAACTTACGAAATTTCTTTATTTCCTCAATATTTTATTTATCTATCAGTATTCGTCTAACTTCACCGCCATGCTAACTATAGAAATCTTGATGGTAAACCTTATATTGCAAATAATATGCATACTGCATAGGCAAGGATGCATAACATTTATAAATCAATCATCAAGACATTAATTTATTACCTGATGCAAATCGCTGCCTTCATTATTTTTAAATGAAACTACATAAATAATGAGAATAAAGTCATATTTTATTCTCTACAAATTATGTTGTTTGATTCAATACTAGCTAATTGTTTATTGCAAAACCATAACGTACAGACAGACACATATCAAGTTACTACAATCTGTCAAAATTCCTCTATTGATATTGAACCCAACCTTTTTTGATATTGAGGTGAGATTTGCGTGAAGACATTTGACTGTTGATGTGTGGCTGCACGTACAAAAATGATGTTATTACATATTGATCTTCTTTTAATTAAACTAATGATAAATTTATTTAATAAACCAATACGAAAACCTCATCCATTCTTGTGCCATCCACTGTTCCAAACGACCCAGTTTGGATCAGTGGTTGTGAACGCTACCTTTTTGGTCAAAGGGTTGCAGGTTCGATCCCCGCACAGTACAAACATTTGTGTGCTTAAACAAGTCTGTTTGCATTGGTCTGGGTATTTTCTATGTAGGTATTATAAGAATGTATGGACCTAAGGTATTGACAAAAGAAAAATATTGTATATATTTGTAATCCCACTGTAGATACTGATATCCGAAACACAGGTGCTTGAGCTACCTATCTCGGAGTTAGATCAATGTATGTGATGTTGTGAAATATTTGTTAAAATAATTGACATGACGATTCTTTCTTTACTTGATAAAGCTATTAAAAAAACTACAATTACAGAATTATTAATTTTTATTTTAAAAACTTCCCAAAATAAGTAATAAATACAATTCAAAAATTATACTTTTTAACTTAACTAAAGACGAAAAGAGAAATAAAAATAATTTATATTAATAGAATACTATTAATGGCTTAGTTCACAATTGTACTAACTACAGATTTGTAAATTTTGCAGGAGTGCATTTTTTAGTTTTTTAAAGTTTGAAAGTGGACAGGTCGAAAGCAAAGTCATATAATATAAAACAATATCAGTCTATTCATTGCAGTGATTCTTTAATTTTAACATACCCCAATATTGTTATATTAGTACAAGCAAAATTTACAAATCTGTAGTTAGTACAATTGTGAACTAAGCCATCGATATACCAATATAAATAAGTTACTATTTATTAGTAAAACTTTGTTGAATTTTCTCCCGACAATAGTTTAAGATCCTCGAAATATTTACTCGATCGAAGTTTAAGACGGACTTGTGTATTTCTGAAACATGACCGACTTTTTGTCGGACACATTTTTGGACCTAAAAAGTCGGCCAATTTTTCATATTTTCTCTCACAGACATAGTGCGTCATGATGATGATGAGTTTAAACGTAAGTGGGTGGAGGAACCGAGGACGGCCGAAAAAGAGATGGATGGATTGTGTGAAGAATGACATGATGGAAAAAGAGGTGGATGATTCTATGACGAATGACAGGGACGTATGGAAAAGGAAAACATACTGCGCCGACCCCAGATAACCTGGGAAAAGGGCAGGAGGATGAGATGAGACATAGTGCGTCATGGAAATGAGTAATTCGTGTGCTTTGCGCTATTGATATCAGTACGACGATCTATTTTTCTGCTACAAAAATCGGTCACTTAGCGGTCATGTGGGATCACCCCAACACCATGATGCACCAGTCACACTCTCCATTTAGATATCCAGCCGATCTCCCATTCTCTACTGCCCGAAACACCTGTAACAAAAAGCGACCAATTAATTATCACAAAAAACGCATTAAATTACCTATGCAAATAGATATTGCGATACGCAGTGTGAACCCATTCCGAAATTACGACAAAAACTGTAAGAATCTAACACCCGCTCGTAAAAGTGCGTTAACCACTTCAACGTGCGGAGATTGGGTTCCGTAGTGAGTCAGATAAACGGCAAGGTTTTTTACAATGACAGGCGACAGATGAGTAGACGGATAACCGGATTGTATACGATTACCGCCGCCTAAAATGTATTCCAAACGCCAGTAGATTCACAAGTGCTAATATTAATTAACTTTTTCCTGATTGGGCCTCTGGACCCTCACTCACTTGGCGAAACACAGCAGGTTACTATATAACCTATAAATACACAGCGTAGGCTTCTTTACCTCGGTTTTCTGCGAAGCTGGTTGAAATAAGCCCATTGTCATTTATACTTTCGATAGCATTGGTGCGATGGTTGAAATGTGCGTAAATTCCATGGTTTTCTACATTCTGTCAATTTATTTTAATGATTATGTATAAGTGTTAGACTTGTATTATACTCGAAAAATTGGATATCGCGAAAATTAGCCACTTTTGGCATCAACAAATTTTCTGAGTAGTGCACAATCATTTAATAAATAGTAGACAGGTTTGTCGAGTCTCCGAAGGTACGTAATTGTTAATAATAGATCCGGTTTACTAGCTATAAATCAATTGGTGGTGCTAACGTGTCTTAAACTTCGCCTTAAGTTACTACAACCCCAGTCAAAGTATTTCATACTAGCTGTTTCACGCGGTTTCACCCGCGTCCCGAGGGAACTACTTCCCGTACCGGGATAAAATATAGCCTATGTTACTTCTGAATAATGCAGCTTTCTAATGGTGTAAAAATTATTGCAATCGGTCCAGTAGTTTTTGAGTTTATTCATTACAAACATACAAAAATACAAAAATACAAATATTTCCTCTTTATAATATTATATTTCATAAGACTCTCACCTATACCCTACGGAACCCACTTCCACCAATGCGCCTCAGCTATACCCGCTTTTTTCGGTTAATTTGCATCGGCCGGTTATCTCGCCCATCTGAATGGTTAATTGTGAACCGCGATGTTTAACCGTTGCCAGTTATCTGATAGTTAACTCACAGTTAGTTCTAACACGCACACGTTATGGCGGGTACACACGTCCCGGGTTGGGTGTGTTGACATATAAAGTGAGATGTCAATGTTAATTCGGGGTTTTTGATATTACTATTCGTTGAGAACAGAAGTGTGACAGGAACAATCGCCGTTTGACAGGGCGTGTCAAGCGGTGAGTAAAAAAAGCGAGAATGCAACGTATTTTTTTAATAATCTTGTAGACTTTACGAGGTTGTCAAAAAAATACTGTTGCTGTTTTTTAATTGTAATATGTTTACTGAGAAAACATTTCTACCACATGCCTCAGTTCTGTGGAACTGTTTGGCTGCAGGAGTATTTCGCGACGGCCACGACTTAGGGACCTTTAAGAGAAGAGCGTAGGTATTCTTTTTTAAATGGCCGGCAACACATAAGCGATCTCTCTGATTTCGCGGATGCTCATGGGAGATGATGATTACTTTTCATCAGGGCAAGTTGGTCACCGCTTGCTCGTTTGTCGTGTCTAATATAAAAAAAACACATCACAGTAATTTTAAATATTTTGCTCACACTAACGACACAAGTACTAAATTAAGTATTAGTAAATATGTGATTTGGCCGATTTTAAATTATAATATTTATGGGCTTTCATCATCATCATCATCAGCCCATTTAAGTCCCCACTGCTGGGGCACGGGCCTCCGTCAATCACATGAGGGGTTGCCATACTCACCACGCTTGGCAGACGGGTTGGCGAGGGTTTTGATATAAATGCAGAGTTTTCCTTCTCTGGGTGCTGATGATCATGCCAGCAGCTTTACCTTAGTCGCCTTTTACGACACCTCGGTAAGAGTGAGGGTGGCCTATTCTACTCTGCCGGAGACCATTTATGGGCTTTAGATATTTTTTATACAAAAGCAAGACTCAACAGAATAAAAAAAACCTATTTTCTGTGATAGAGGTTGCAAACAAGTTCTTAAACTATCCGAAACGTGCAGCTCGACCGTGCGAGACCGGAGTGATACCACGGCCTCACAGAAAAACAGCGTGAAGCAGCACTGTGCTGTGTTTCGCTTCGTTAGTGAGGGTACTGCAGGACCAATCCGGGGGAAAGGGTGTGACTTCAATGGTGTCACGGATGTCCATCGGCGGCGGCAATCGCTTACCATCAGGTGATCCGTCTGCTCGTCTGCCACCTATTAAATAAAAAAAATGTCAGTGTGTCGACAGCTTAACATTTTTTAGCTGTTCAACGTATCAGTAACTTTGTTAGTTAGATGCCGTGATAACAGCTTAATCGATACTCCACCATTGTGCTTATAGCACATAATTAAATCTAATACCACGTACTTCAAAGGTATATAATTAAATATGGACTTAGTGCTACGTCATCCAGGCAATTTGGTTAATTTGTAAATCGCGTTACTATGAAGCGATAGGTGCGCCCACGCAATAGTTATGTTAGGTATAGGTAAGCACTGATATTATAATACAAGCAGTTGTAATTATAATCTGGAGAACATTTAAGAACGTTTTATGAAATTTCAAAAAAACACACTGTTACCACAATTTTAGGTATTTTATTAATTGTGATGTGTACTTATTTTGACTGACCGGATGGCGCAATTGGTAGTGACCCTGCCTCTTACGCCAAGGGTCGTGGGTTCGATCCCCACCCTGGACAAACATTCGTGCAATGAACACTTGTGTTTGTTCGGTGTTTGGGTGTAATATATGTATTTAAGTATATATTTGTGTTCCTCTGTTGTCTGATATCTGTAACACAAGTGTTTAAGGTACTTAGTACGGAATCAGGTCAACTTATGAGATGTTGTGAGAATTATTATTATTATTATTATAAAAATGTTTTCGTCGTGTACCTACTCAAGGAAGCCACTTTTAACAATATTCTGAATAAATACAATTATTACTTCATTTAGGTATTCAAATGGTTTACATAATAATAATAATGTCCTCCAAACCGATATTTCGGTCATGGCGGCCAATCTTAGAGATCGGCCATCGACGCAAGACATATTATAGTGCACAAGTGTTTGCGCAGACAGTGCACTTATGCACTCTCTATTCCCTTACGCTCATATTTCGATGGGACACCACTGTGACACGACCGAAGAGGGATCAGGCGCAGAACCAACGGCTTAACGTACTTTCCAAGGCACGGGGGTACAAGACCGCCAACGTCTAGACTCCGGGCTGACACTGAAAGCTTCTTAACAGAAACACTCAGGTACAAATTTTGGCCCAACCCGGGGATCGCACCCGGGACTACAAGCGCAGCCGTCGCTTTAAAGTGCGACCTACTAACCACTGCGCCTACGAGGCAGTAAAATGGCTAACATAATATGATCAGAAAGACATGACTAGTTACAAAATAATTCCCATTAATGACAATTACTTTTTGTAAGTATATAAGATGTTCTTTTTTCTATAAATGACATCTTCATCGTTTTCTTCATTGCTTAAGGTCGTACCTTTCTCGAAATGCCTTTATCGAGGCGGTGACAAGGTCTTTCCATCCTTCCCTATCCTCGGCTTGTCTCAGGGCAATCGGCAAAGTGAGTCCGGTTACATCCCTTATTTGGTCTGAGCAACGAAGAGGTGAACGGCCTTTTCGTCTTTTACCACCTTCCCCACAACAACCAACTTGTCCAAGTTTTCGGACTGTCTTCGGGCGATATGGCCAAAGTAACCTAGTACTCTTTGGTAACAGATACTCGACAGTCTGGTTTTGATCTTCAGTTGATCAAGAATTGATCTAATGGTTCTTTTTGTGGTCCAAGGTATGAGTAACATTCTCCTTCAACACCACATCTCAAAGGCCTTTTGAATAGCATTTTTTTTTCTTTTTGCTTGGAAGGTGACGTCAATAGACAGCTGACGGCACCTCCACACGAGCGGTCACATCACGTTCGCGCTGCATACTCGGCGTGCGGTCTGCCATCACCAAGGCATCAGAAGGCTATCACTGTATTATATGTTTAGAAAATTACTTCTGATTTTTTGTATCCTCATTCTTTTTGTCTTTTCTTTTTGTTATCTTTAATTATTTCTCACATTCCTTGTTATCTGTCACATTTAAAATTGATTTCCCCAGTCACTCAAGGTCCAAACTGAAAACCAGCGCGGCAGCAAACCGCTGCAGCACATGCTGAGCTTGGAACTTGTTGACCATTTCACTTTATTCCTTTTCTTCTTCCTCACTAGTTTATATATTAACTATTTTTTTTTTGTTTTTGTTTAATTTCTTTCCTATGTATTACTGAGCAATCTCCTTATGCTTATGTTATGTGTTCTGTCTATGTAAATATTTTATGTGGTCAATAAATGTTTACTTACTTACTTCCAAATGACATAAAATCGCCATAATTGCTAAAAATCAAATGACTGATGGACTCAATAACAAAGATTAACCCCACACCTGCTTTAGAAAAATTACCACAACTCAAATAATAATGTATTTAAATAAAATACTGACAATAAAAGTCGAACATCCATTATTCAAGCATTAAAAGTCATAATAACACAATTTATTATGTCATTACAGTATAAAAAAATGGTCAAGCTGAGTTTTAACCTAATTAAGTATGCATGATTTTATGTGTTTTTGATGGCTCCCAAGTAATTAACTGGTAAGACAAAATATTTATGTGAAAAGTCGTTAATTTCGACCAGGTACTTTATTATATCCGAGTTCCGGTATAGGGATGGAGATTGAGAATTTTGACACTTAAGTCATTATTTTAATATTTCAATATATTCCGCACGGAACAGACAAAATACATATTCAAAATTCAAATTCAAACATTCAAAATTTAAAAGTATTTGCATAGGCTTAGGCAGCTCTTACAAATCGTCATACATGAAAAATATAAATTATTGCTATGTATATTATACATGTAATTAAACATATATGTCGATACAAAAAATATACTAAGAAATGAATAAATATAATGTGATTCTACCACTGGAATCGGAAAATTGATTCTGCCGAGAAGATCCGGCAAGAAACTCGCCAGTTACTCTTTTTAATCGTCAAATTTTTGTAAGTACAGTATCATGGGTGTAGGCGAACAGTTTATCATTTCCACAAATTCTTGTCATTTAAGTAATCATTAACTGTATAATAGGCTTTTGCCATTAAATAATTTTTAACATGTGTTTAAATTTAGGCATTGGTAAATCAACATGCTTTTGTGGTAACTTATTAAATATTTTAATACTCATTCCTACAAATGAATTACCAATCTTATGCAGTCTGAGATGTGGAACTGCAAGCTTATGTTTATTTCTAGTATTTAGGTTATGGTTGTCGGATTTTTGAGGCAAGTTTTCTAAATTTTTATAAACATAGATACATAATACAGTCAAAGATGTACTATGATGCTAATGTTAAAATGTTAATTTCTTTGAATAAGTTTCTAAGCGAGTCTCTATTCTATGTTTATCGTACAATTTACAAGTGATTAAGATAAAATTACTAAACTTATCCATTCCTGGATCATGGTCCTTTGTTCTTGCACTGGGCTCCGAACCGATCAGAATTTTGGACAAAAATTATGTGTTAGAATTTCAGTATACCACCGAAAAAACATTTCGTCAGCTTGTTTTGGAATTACAACTATATATAATATAAGTTTTGGCATAAGATTTATGAAAATAGTGCTCGATATAGTACCTAAGGTGCTAAGTTAGGCAACAGAGTACCGAGTTAATCGAACAAATTCTTGGTATGATCTTAGTCATTTGATCGAGTTCTTTCTTCACTCGAATGACAAAACTGACTCAAGTCGCATCACTATCACAGTATTATAATTAACATGTTTCATATCGATTTAATATCACATCAAATTCTAGTGACAATGAGGAAATGAGTTTTTTACTATCTGGATATGAGATTGTTATGGTCATCGAGATATCTGATTCGAATAAAACTGTTGATGTTTATGTGAAAATTAGGGGTAAAATAGCTATTCCTAATTAGATAATAATCTCATATGCATGTAATTATATGAAGGAATGATAATTTTGAAAATCATACAATTCATTTACTATGTTAGTACATGTTTCTAGTCCCCTAAATAAATCCAGATAAATTATTACAATAAAATTCAAATAAAAATACTTAAAACTCATAATTAATTCAAGGAATAACGAAATAAAAAGTAAAAAAAAAAAAAAAAAATAACAAACAAAATTTAACATCCTCTGTCTAACGGCCAAAAACAGGCCACTCACCCCCGCCCGCCTCCGACGCAAAGGTGCCCATCACACTCGCCGCATTACCACGCTGAATAGCGATGGCCAGCCTCTGCACCAGAAACGACCCAGAGCGTGAGTCACCTGTCACCTCGCACAATCTACGGCCTATCTCCCACACAAAGTCCCTGGCTTCTGATCCCCAACAGCCCATCGTCTCCACGGCCACAGGCACAAATTGATAAAGGGGCTCCAAATTGGCGTACTTGAGCCTCTCATTCATTTACTTATTTAAATGTTTTTAATTATGCAGGTAGGTTTTTGTCATTTGTACAGTAAATCTAATAAGGAATAATAGAAGAGAGCGATAGTAGCTCAATGCATAAGAACGCACCTTCCGTATTTGTCGTTTTTCGAATCCGTGGCACATCTGGGTTTTTCAAATCTTGTGCATATTTCTACCATTAGCTCGGCGGTGAGAGAAAACATCGTGAGGAAGCCTGCGCGTCTCGTATAGTTCTCATAATTGTGGAAAACTTCAATATATAATATTTGAAATAATGATTGTGAACGTTTACCCGTGATCCAAAAACATGTAAAATAAAACACATTATGGGTAAGTAAGCACCTATATAAAATAAGTATTATTTTTTAGTAAGTATTTTTAATGTTTTGATGCAGAAGGCAGCATTTTTTACAAACCTTAGTGGTTTATAAAATTCTGTATACCTACATTGTTTATTACAATATTTTGTTTTTAAATAAATTAAAAAAAAAAGTTGCGAAGGTCAGACGGCAGTCGTTTCATTGTAAACTGCCAAAAAAAAATTCTGTGAAAAAAAAACCTCCTTCGAACTAAAAAGTGTAAAATAATATTTTTATCACTTTATACACTTCGAATAACATTTTAGAATAGTACACTCGAGAAAAGGTTTTATCTGAAATCAGCGCCCATTCTCTGTTGAATAATTGAATGTTGTATTAAATTACAACATAGTATTGGGCTCCGACTTCGGTAAACCTTGTCTCGAGTGTACTGTTCTAAAATTTTATTTGAAGTGTATAAAGTGATAAAAAATATTATTTTACACTTGTTAGTTCGTGGTTTTTGAGGGCGGTTTTTTTTCGCAGATTTTTTTTATATATCGGGTAATTCATAATATAATGCATTATATTGCACCCGTACTAAACCAAGCCAGGTGGTTTATTTTATTTATAAAGAATTTGAAAATGTATGATTACAGAATTAAAGTTAAACCTAACGTTATTTCGGCTTTTCTTTAACTTTCTTATTTCCTGGCGGACGCGAAACTCGCAACCGCCATAAAATGGCCCACACACTTCCGAAAATCAATTTAACCCCCAAAAACGTATCATATTTTCTGCCACCCCACGCTCCGATAGGGTGAAAGAGACCACACACAATTCTTGCGAGTTAGATAAGGATAGCACGACAAACAAAAAGTTGTATACGAAAAAACATGGTCGTGGAAAGCTTATGGGGGCCGATTTTGAAGTGGGACATTAGTGTTCCCTGCACTGAATTTGACTGGAGAAAAATGAATAATAACCTTTGGCGGGGCTGTTAAGCTTTACGACACCGTCTCAAAGATGGAGTTTGGCGATATTAAATTTTAAGTATTGTGCAAGAAAGTAGTATTTGAAGATATTCTAATAAGAATATAAATGTGGGCCCAATAAGTTTCATAAATATACTTTGTGTCGTCTCGTCACTATCATTTGCTCGTAGTTTCCCGCTTTCAGCATTGCTTGCGTATCCTACTAATATGGTAAACTCGAAAGTTTATGCTGTACACAACACAACACACATTTTTTTTATAAAGGCACAGTATATTGGCTCTCCTCAGCCTGATGGTAAGCAAGAGAAGAGCCCAATTTGCAATTACAACGGAAGCGATGTCAAGGCATCACCTCCGTTGGTACCGCCATACTGGCCCGCGAGATGGTTCTTGACGCTTTGTTTGAAGGAATCCATATTGTAGGAAGAGGGAAAGTTCCATATCTTCAGAAATAAGAACTGCCAAATTATTAAGTCTTATTATGTAGTCTTGGTAAGTCCAACTTCCAGAAAGAGGTCGATCGACGAATCCAACTCGGCTGGACAACGTTCGGGAAGCTACGCAGCATATTTTCAGCCCATCTACCGCAGTGTCTCAAGACGAAAGTCTTCAATGCGTGTGTGTTGCCAGTGATGACATACGGAACCGAAACGTGGCCGCTTACAACGTGCCGATTAAGGAGGCTCAAAGTCACCCAGAGAGCAATGTAGAGGGCTATGCTCGGAGTCTCCCTGCGTGATCGTATCAGAAATGATGAGATCCGCAGGAGAACTAAGGTCACAGACATAGCTCAAAGGATTGCATACCTCAAGTGACAATGGGCAGGGCACATAGCGAGAAGAAAAGACGGCCGTTGGGGCGGAAAGGTCCTCGAGTGGAGGCCACGTATAGGAAGTCGCAGCCGTGGCAGGCCCCCACATGGTGGACCGACGATCTGGTAAAGATCGCGGGAATCTATTGGATGCGGGCGGCACAGGACCGATCTGTGTGGAGAACATTGGGAGAGGTCCAGCAGTGGACGTCTATTGGCTGAAATGATGATGATGAAATTATATAGTCATTGATGCATACTAAAATTCATAAGTTTAAATTTAGAAATATACATATAATTTTTAAGAGCCTACTATAACATACGCAGATCAATTATAGCAATTTATCTTACTATTGTTATAAGAGTAGCAACAAAAAAGACACGGATCCAGAGTCTGTGGTTGTAACATTCACTCAATAAAAAAAACTCCAAAGTTTGTTACGATGTATGTATGTAAGTACAACCTGTGCGGATAAAGAATGGGATCAGAAATGGCGGCGCATCTATTCACTTCTCGCTCGCACACTATTTGCGTCTATACACGGTCACCTTAAGCCAAATAATCTGTGTACAAAAGTTTTTATAAAAAAAATTATGAAAATCTCCCACATTAGATGGTGGACTTTAGAAAGATACATATAAGGTAACTTTTTTGCACATCAAAAAAGATAATTAGATAGATAGATAATACTGAGATCCGATATACAAACGGCGTCAGGTCGATATATTTGCACCCAGCGGTTCCTCTTATGTGGTGATATAATTATCGTTATATTTTGGATAATTATACAATTTATCTTCATGAATTTAAGCTTATATATTACATTCATGTGTAAACTATATTGAAGTTTTATTAAATTCCATTCAGTAGTTTTTACGTGAAAGAGCAACAAATAGACTTACTACATATGCGGATAAAGAATGGGATCAGAAATGGCGGCGCATCTATTCACTTCTCGCTCGTACACTTTTTACCAAAAAACTCGCACTCGTGGGGTGCGAGTATAGACGCAAATAGTGTGCGCGCGAGAAGTGAATAGATACGCCGCCATTTCTGATCCCATTCTTTATCCGCACAGTTTGTATATTTCTCTAGTCTCTACCGTCTGCCGCTAGTCTTTGCGTTGAGTATAGTTAGTTGATTACTCCGACAGTCGTTCGATTAGGCATTATTCTTCAAATTGTTTTCATTTCACAATCACGCCCATTGTCTAAATGCCTACGAGTAGGTACTTTATTCTCTACATTTCCAACTCAACCGACGCAAAGTTCCATTTTTACGCTGATTGGCTTGTAAATTAGGGGCCGAACCCTCGTTAAGCCTATCGATCGGCCCTAAAATTGGCACCGTAGCCTAGTTCTGTAGGGCACAGTTAATTGTTAGGGTGTAAACTTCATTTGGTTGGCCGATGATTTAAAGGATGGAAGAAAAATTATCGTGATATGATACTGTCACTGTAATCATAATTTGTATAAGAATGAAAATTGTAATTACCATAATATTTGACATTCATAAATGTTCTTTATTGAATAAAGACATTTTTGATTTTGAATGTATAAAAATTGATTTATATTGATTATTCAATAATTGACAAGATGCTAACCACCTACTATTGTACACCTCGTCCTGCAGTTTATTAGTCTGGATTAAGTAACTACTACTCTTTGTGACCTATGAGGGGAACCTAAGTAGTCATGCTCACTCAAATGTCTCTGAGGTGGTGGCGCTATGTGGCGGGTCATTACATTCCCTCTAATATGGTTGAGTGAAATGATGGCTGACACGTACGTCATACTTGTGAACAGGTGCCACATTTGGGGACTGGTCTGCTTCGGTTTACCTCATAATATTTATTTTATTATTATTTCCTTTATTTTATTTTGTGTAACAATTAAACTGTATGGCTTGGTATGATGATGACACAACATTGTATGAAAGTTTGGCGATTAAAAAGAGTAACTGGCGAGTTTCTTGCCGGATCTTCTCGACCAGAAACAACTTTCCGAGCCGGTGGTAGAATCGCATTATGTTTATTTATTTCTTTAGTATATTTAATGTATCAACATATATATGTATTAACATGTAAATTATACATAAGTACTTATAAATAGTTTTAAGTCATTAAAATGTATGACGATTTGTAAGTGCTGTATACAAGCCTATGCAAATAAAGAATTATTTGATTTGATATTTCATTTGATTCGTGTACTAGCTAACCCCGCGAACTTTGTTCCGCCTTAATGGCAATAAATAAGCAGATTGTTTTTTTTTTTGGAAAAAATACAAAAAAAAATTCTTGTTCTTCTTCAAGCCTTTCATTTGCAGTATTTTGTATTCTTCTTGCATTACGGCTTTGTTGGGAAAGATTCGATCGTCTTGGTCGCGGCATTATTAATTAAACTTCACTTCACTTCAATCCACTTGACAATTATTTATTTAATAGAAATAGTTATAATATTGATTTCTTACCAATTAACAAATTGTAATCCACACGTCATTACATATCTGTCATTTTACGTCAATTACATAGCTGTAATTTGCGTTTTGTTATTCCAAGTCTGATTCTTCTTTGTTATACCACGTTTTTAGTGACTGACGTTTCTTGTCAAGTCACACGGGAACGCTATCGAACGGGATAAAAAGTATCCTATGTCCGTCTCCTGGCTCTAAGCTACCTCCCTACCAATTTTCAGCCAAATCTGTTCTGCCGTTCTTGAGTTATAAGTGGTGTAACTAACACGACTTTCTTTTATATATATAGATATATATACATATATAACTTTCTACCTCGTACGACAAAACTGTGGAATGAACTATCACCTGCGGTGTTTTCGGACCGGTACGATCTGCAAACCTTCAAGAAAGACTCCCTTTTAAAAAGGCCGGCAGCGCACCTGTGACTCGTACATACTCGTGATACGTCTGATCGTCTGCCCCTTATATCATAAAAAAAATGAATGAGTGAAAAACGGCTCAACCGGAATGATACGGCCACGGCCTCACAGAAAACCAGCGTGAAGCAGCATCGTGCTGGGTTTCGTGCCGGATTGGGTAGACCTGTGTATCTCTTTACTGAAACGACTCAGTGATCTGACTCAGCCAAATGATACACAGTGACTGTTCCGAATCTCTAATGTTCGCTCCGAATGTATCTTTCGACTCAAATGGATCTCGAGTTCCAGTGAACCAAATGATCCGAATGTCTCAATGAGCCGAATGAGAGCTGAATGATCCGAATGAGCTGAATGATCCGAATGAGCGGAATGATCCGATGAGCCAAATGATCCGAATGAGCTGAATTAAAAAAAAATCTAAATTCAAAATATTATAGGCTTGTATACATACAGCACTTTCAAATCGTCATACATTAGAAATTATAACTATTTATTTGTTAGTATAATATACATCTAATTACACATATATGTCGATACATACAATAAACTAAGAAATGAATAAACATATTAATGTGATTCTACCACCGGAATCAGAAAGTTGATTCTGACGAGAAGATCCGGCAAGAAACTCGCCAGTTACTCTTTTTAATCGCCAAACATTTTTAATACAATGTTATTTTTACTATATTACTCGCATAAATAAGTCGATTTCATGTCCAACAATAAATATATCCATTACAATATATAAGGGGTAGGCGAACAGTTTATCATTTTCACAAATTCTTGTCATTTAAATAATCATCAACTGTATAATAGGCTTTTGCCATTAAATAATTTTTATGTGTGTTTTAAATTTAGGCATTAGTAAGTGAACAAGCTTCTGTGGTAACTTGTTAAATATTTTAAAACTCAAACCAACCTTATGAAGTCTGAGATTTGGAAAAGCAAGCCTATGTATATTGAATGATCCGAGGGAGCCGAATTTTCCGAATGAATGACGGATCTATCTGAGAGTCGATGTTGCAAATGAAGCGTTTCACTGTTCCGCATATCTGCACTGCTCCAGATGCAAATTTTCTAATCTTTTGAACGATACGATATTGCCAGGTCAAATTTATTCATTATTTCGCGAATGATAATTTATTATTTAGAAATGAGTAAAATACTCTATCATCTGCCGCGAGTCCTTGCGGGTAGTATAGTGTCATACTGTCGGGCCCTAGGATTGATGGCTACATAAATGAAACCCGAGCGCTTTTGATAGGAGTAATACGAGTATCAAAAAAAATTGGTTTGCACTGCACTTTTTCTACTTTCCGAATGTTCCGGCCGCGAATTGGAAGCGCATTAATCGGCCATGGCGGTCCCCTGGGGCTGTTTGCCCGGTTGACGACTGATCCCGAATGATCTACCATCAGCCATCACATTGACAACCGCAAAATGGTTCATAGATGGAATCTGACTTTTCTTTTTTAATTATTGGCCATAATTTTACACGGCCAGTTACAGTACCTACTTATTTCTATAACTGGGAGATAAATGTTAATACATGGGGGCTAAGGCGTGCGAAAAATCCGCAAAAATGGCGTACTATAAGAATGAGGTCCATCTAAACTCTAACTTTTAACTAAACTGACAGCTGCCAACGTCAAGTTCCCATACATTTTGACACTTTGCATCTGTCAAAAGTAGCAAAAATGTATGGGAATGGCTAATTGACACCTGTCAGATTAATTCGTCGAATTAAAAATCAGAGTTTACAACGTAATTGGATATTTGTAGACGTGATATGTCAAATTACTGACCGGATGGCGCAATTGTTAGTGACCCTGTTTCTTACGCAAAAGGTCGTGGGTTCGATCCCCACCCTGGACAAACATTCGTGCGATGAACACTTGTGTTTGTTCGGTGTCTGGGTGTAATATATGTATTTAAGTATATATTTGTGTTCCTCTGTTGTCTGATATCTGTAACACAAGTGCTTAAGCTACTTAGTACGGAATCAGGTCAATGTATGAGATGTTGTGAGAACTATTATCAATTAACGAATAAATCAGCCAATGATGTTGAAGATAGACCTCGGTTCACAGGCACGCCATCTATCGGATATATCCCACGCGATAGCCCACGCGATAGTTGAGACAGCATAATACAGCGTAAACATACATAGGTAAATGAAAACATCGTTTAACCTGCAGGTTCCTCAAACTATATTATTTCCTCAAACTATAGATAACCACAATTGTAAATATAATGATTTTGAATGTGTTAGCATGATCTAGATAGTCGGACTCCTCTGTCTGTGAAGGTAAGTTGACTTGCTTCCATATTATCATGATACAAGTGTACGCTACTTAATCATTTTATCGTCATTAAAAACTATGGAAAATCTGCTGAGTTTATTAAAATCGTTGAAAAATTACATATTATAATATTCAAATGAGTTTCATAATTAACTCTGAAACAATTACCTACGTGGTTTGGTTTAATCCGACATAATTAGACCACCGCAATTAATTTGTGAATTGAAAAGATTAATATTTGGCATAAATTAGAATAATTGCATAGTTTGCAATGAAAATGAGCTCGGGATAATCTTATTCATTAATATAATGACGGAATATGTTTGTCTGATAAATACACATTTTTGTCTTTTTTATTTTGCTGACTATACGGGTTAAAGCTGGACCAATCTCAACAGATGGAAAGTGACGATGAGGTCTGGGATGTTACACGTTTGCCTAGAAGATGCCTGTGCCCTTACCATGAGTTTGAATTACTATCCTCGCTATCCAAAACTGTTGCTCTGTCTCTTTCACATGCACTACAATGAAAGGGACAAAGTAATAGTTTTCGATAACGAGAACAGTTTTTCAACCTCATGGTAAGGGTACTGTTCTCTCTTGCTTCAAGGGTACCGTTACACATGCTTATTTTCATGCTTAAAGCATGCTGCTTTTGATTGAAAATGTGCTGGTTGCGTAGCCATTTATTATCCACGAATCTCTTTGGTTGTCTCCATGACGAATCTATGACGTATGGTAGACTAGGGCTGACGACTCTTCAAAAAAATAATACCAATACATTACGTCATGATTGTTTAAAAAGTTTCCTAGACACCAATTTGTTTAAGTTCCTTCCACTCCGGATTATCCCGTCTGGACAACGTTTCAAGGCATAATGACGTCATTATCAAACAGAAACATCTTTTCTTAGCTGCATTGTCTTTTGATGGGCCAACTTGACATGCGACAACACACCCTAATGCTTCAGTTTTAGGGTGTGTTTTGTGTAATTTTGTCCGCCTAATTCATATTTTCACCCCAGATATCTGCAGTTATTTGTCAAGACCACTAATTGCCTGTTATATTGGGATGAACTGCGATTTACAAGAGACGATTTTAATTTCTTAATGTTCTTTTATTTACAAAAGACAGAAGAGTTAAAAACATATTTTTAATTAAAAAGTTATTATTGATAAAAATCTCAATTCTGCCAAGTAAAAAAGGGCCATTTTCAGGGGTTTTTTTGCATCACAAATACAATAATGTCTTATCTCTTTTTAATATAAACCCTAAATATAGTCTCAATTAAAATAAAATTATAATATGGTGACCTTATTAAAGGAGTCTTACATCTTGTTGTATCTAGAAAACAAGAGCGTGTCGGACTCACGCACAAAGGGTTCCGCGAAAAAAAACTACTGACTGGATTTCGTTCAAAACAATTTTCGTTGGTAGTTTTTACAATAATGTAAGTACATCATAATTTTAGAAATTAGAGGGGGGGGGGAGCAACTTTTTTCCACTTTGGAAGCAGTCTGTCACGCAAACTATTCAGTTTAGAAAATATAATATTTGCAACCTCGATATAATTTTCATAGACCTATCCACAGATATATGTTGGATGAAAAAAAAATTGGTTTCTGTTCTAAGTATGGACACCCCAAATTTTTTTTTTCTATATTTGTGTAAAAATCGTAATGCGGTTAGCAAAATACATCTATTTACCAAGTTTCAATAGTATAGTGCTTATAATTTCGGAAAAAAGTGACTGTGACATACGGACCGACGTACGGACGGACAGACAGACAGACAAGACGATAAGGGTTCCGTTTTTTGCCATTTGGCTAGGGAACCCTAAAAAACGGCATTTTCATATTACGACATTACATAATGGCGGCAATAGCATTACATATGGCGCTGAAACCTGGGTGTTTACTAAGGATATCCTTAATAAACTGGGCACAACCCAGAGAGCACTGGAGAGAAAACTGGTTGGGATCACGTTGAGGGACCGAAAAACCAATGAGTGGCTTAGACAACAGAGCAAGGTCACCGACGTCGTGAAGCACGTGGCAAACTAAAGTGGGAATAGGCCAGTCATAAAGACACAAGAGCGACTCATGGAGCAAGCGGCTGCGGCAATGGAGACCATGGGATCAGATACGACCAAAAGGGAGACCCCAAATGCGTTGGGAGGACGATATAACAATAACTGCAGGGAAAAGTGGATTCAAAATGCACAAGTGGCGTGAATTGAAGGAGGCCTACACCCGGAGGGTCGAACAGGCTGAAGAGAGAGAGAGAGAAAGAGGTTTCGAAGACCTAAGAACTTAAAGAACTAATCTAATATTATATTCTCTAGTCTTTTTCTTATCTGTCGTAAATATTTTCCTGTTCCCGGGGATAGAACTTTGTATTAATTTATTGTTCATCGAATTTCAAACAAAAGGATGTTACTGTTTACCGATACACATAGAATCTTATTCTGGCAAAAACATTGATTTACCTTAACGCGAGCCAGAAAAGTCACTTGGAGCGGTTTAGAGTATTTCCCGATGGCCACGACTTAGGCACCTTCAAGGGAAGAGCGTATTTTTTTTAAAAGGCCGACAACAAATTTGCGATCTCTCTGATTTTGCGGATGTTCATGGGCGGCGTTGATTACTTTTCATCAGGTAACTCGCTTGCTCGTTTGCCGCCTCTAACATAAAAAAGCTGTTTCATTCCATTATTCCCGGGTGGACATACCACCAAAAAAAATACAGTAAAAACAACGGAAAATCGTCGCGTGTAAACTCAAGTAAAGGGACTGTTTGAGCATTTTTGTATCATTAAAGATCAACAAGTCTGCGCCGGAGTGGGCATTGATCTCTTTGTCGACTGTTCTTTATGAATCATTAAGCTTGCATTTTGATGGTTTGCTAAAAGCTCTTGGCTAATTATGTCATTCTGAGGGAGGCTTTCAAATAATTTGGCTTATGGATGGATTGCGGAACTCTCCTTTCATACGGGGGGAGGATATTGTTCGAAACCGATCATGCACCGGGTAGAACCACGCTTCGGCATGAATGGGCCGGCTCGACCGGACCACGGCAACACAGAAAACCGGCGTGAAGCAGCACAGTGCTGTGGTTCACTGCGTGAGTGAGGGTACCGAAGGCTCAATCCGGGGGAAAGGGGGTTTAAAGGTTGGCAGCGCACTTGTGACTCCCCTATGTCGCGGGTGTCCATGGGCGGTGGCAATCGCTTACCATCAGGTGATCAGTCTGCTCATCTGTCACATAAAAAGAAACCGGCCAAGTGCGAGTCGGACTCGTCCACGAAAGGTTCCGTAGCAGCATGTAAGATATATGGAAGGTAAATTGCGGTTTACGGTTTATAACGTAAAAAAAAGCTACTTAATAAATCTAGTTGAAACCAATTTTTGTGGTTTTACAGGAGCGGCTCTTGCGCTAAGTTAGAAAAATTATATTAGAAACCGCAACATCATTTTTAAAGACCTATCCATAGATACTTGACTGACCGAATGGCGCAATTGGTAGTGACCCTACCTCTTACGCCAAAGGTCGTGGGTTCGATCCCCACCATGGACAAACATTCGTGCGATGAACACTTGTGTTTGTTCAGTGTCTGGGTGTAATATATGTATTTAAGTATGTATTTGTGTTCCTCTGTTGTCTGATATCTGTAACACAAGTGCTAAATCTACTACGGAATTAGGTCAACGTATGAGATGTGAGAATTATTAATTTACAGTTTTAAAAACAGTTCTTATAGTTTCGGAAAAAAGTGGCTGTGGCACACGGACGGACGCACAGACGGACAGACATGACGAATCTATAAGGGTTCCGTTTTCTGCCATTTGGCTACGGAGCCCTAAAAATGCACCTCTGAATATTTTATATCTTGTACATTTTATTCGTATACTACCATTAGCTCGACAGTTAGGGAAAACATCATGAGGAAACCTGTACGTTTCAGATCGTTTCTGAAACATTTAACCATATTTCAGTTTGTCTAGTACCCCGGTTATAAGGGTTACGAAGTTTAAACATACCTAAGTCATCGTCATCGTCAGCCCATTTAAGTCCCCAATGCTAGGGCTCGGGCCTCCCTCAATCACATGAGAGGTAATTGCCATACTCACCACGCTTGGCAGACGGGTTGGCGAGGGTTTTGATATAAATGCAGACTTTTCCTTCTCTGGTTGCTAATGATCATGCCAGCAGCTTTACCTTAGTCGCCTTTTACGACACCTCGGTATGAGTGAGGGTGGCCTATTCTACTCTGCCGGGGACCACATACCTAAGTCGCTTTATTGTAATTGCCAGACTTACTAAAACCTGGATTATGCTCAAACTTAGACAATTTAATGCTCAAAGCTCCTGTTTACTTATAAAACCGTGAATTGAGCATATTTATACAGTACGGGCGGTTAGATTCGCCTCGGGTGTATTTACCGATATTCGCTTATACCTATTACTCGTATAAGCAATAAAAAAAAAATTCTTGCCTCTGCCTCGTTGGCGCAGTGGATAGTGCGTCGCACTGCGCTTGGGGTCCTGGGTACGATCCTCGAGTCAGGCCAAAATTTTTCTGTTAAGGTGACGCGTCAGCCGTGTGGTCCCCGGCAGAGTAGAATAGGCCACCTTCACTCTTACCGAGGGTGGTCGTAAAAGGCGACTAAGGTAAAGCTGTTGGCATGATCATCAGCACCCAGAGAAGGAAAACTCTGCATTTATATCAAAACCCTCGCCAACCCGTCTGCCAAGCGTGGTGAGTATGGCAATTACCCCTCATGTGATTGAGGGAGGCCCGTGCCCCAGCAGTGGGGACTTAAATGGGCTGGCGATGATGATGATGACGGGTAGGGCACACTAGCAACGCCAATCGATTTTAATTTTTAGCTACAAAACCGATTTACGCCAAAAGTGGCCACTTTTGGCGGTAATCAATTTTTGCGTACAAAAACGGACCCAACATTTGTGCATGGTTATTTAATAAATAGTAAATGGTTATTTAATAATAGTATAGTGTTTGCCAAGATAGTATAACCCCGAAACTGTTTTAAATAGATCCGGTTTAGTAGCTAAAAATTAAAATCGTTTGGCGTCGCTAGTGTGCCCTACCCGTTATCTTAAGAAATTCTAAGTTGACACTTAGAAGAACGCCAACTTACAGACTCCGGGCTGACGCCCGGAGTCTGTAAGTTGGCGTTCTTGCACCCCCGTGCCTCGGAAAGCACGATAAGCCGTTGGTCCTGCGCCCGTCTCCGGTCGTGTCACATTGCTGTCCCATCGGAATATGAGGGCAAGGGAATAGAGAGTGCACTTGTGTTTGCGCACACACTTGAGCACTAATAATATGGAATGCGTTAGTGGCTGATCGTGGAGATTGGCCGCCTGAGGCAAAATCGGTTGGAGGATAATTTATTATTACAATAAATTCAAATGAATGTATAACTTGAAACCATTTTCCGTACTTTTTTAATACATATATGTATTATTTTTATGATGTACCTTTAATTAGTATTTTTACACTACTGGACGAATGGACTAAAAGTTTCAATAACAAAAGATATCTCCGTAAATGATTTTCCTTTTTTGTATCTACAAATGTGTAAATACACATGCCATTGCTGTAAAATCGCTTCAAATATTTGGTACTTAATTGGTTTCAAATATCTCAACTGCAATCTCGATTAAGTATTTACTTGTATTTTACTGACCAGCACAAACTATTCACTCCCCGACTTATCTACAATTCTAATCTGTGCCTTTTCCTTACAGCTAAAACTTAATCGAAAATTCCGATCTTAGCAAAAATCCTTGTCTTGCACACAATCCCACACACCAACATAAACCTTTCAACAGTAGCAGGACCCACACAAGACCTTATACTCGCGTAAAATACATCCTCAAAGAAGGAAAAAGTAATGCGAAGGAATCAGTACCAACTACTATCTCAAAATTGATCTACGTCCCCCCAAACGAAATTCTTTTTTACCCTATGTAAAATTAAGGTTTAAATTTGCGTGTAGATTGCGATTATAAATTGGTTTTTCTGTACACACAGCTTTTCACTCTAAAGTTCACCGCATAAAGTTCAATTTGAAAGTGAGGGACTATCTCATATACCCCACATAAGTTAAGGCGCAAGTAATACAGATGACGATGCGAAGTTAGAAAGAAAGGGGAGATGGGAAATGGCGAGGGGTTCAGGGGGGTGGGGGACACACCCCCTGTTTCGGGTTTTCAATAGATGTTTGAGAGCACAGGGTACGATTTAAAAAGCATGCAGGGATACAGGTGTGTGACGTTATGACGGATTCGACTTGGTATTTTTGGTTGGTTTTCCTTTGCGTCGGTAATTTGTTTGCTTGCGAAATTTCGCTGATTATTTGCACCAAAAACAAAGTTTTTTTTAAATTTATTTATTCAAAAAATCGTACAACTAACATTACAGGTTACCCTAATGCGATAGTGTTGATTACTTAATTAGCTTAATTGGTTTGGCACTAAAACAACAAACAAAGTATCATTTGTGAATTCAGTCAAAGATCAGCTAAACATGTCGACGGTCCCGCCGATTTTGTTAAGGTGTGCCCTACCCGTCACGTAGGGCACACTAGCAACGCTAATCGATTTTAATTTTCAGCCACTAAACCGGATCCATTTTAAACAATTTCGGGGTTACAATCTCGCGGCAAACACTTGTACTATTTATCAAATAACCATGCACAATGTTGGGTCCGCGATTCCGCGGTTTTGTACGCGAAAAATTTATTCACCCAAAAAGTGGCCGCTTTTGGCGTGAATAAATTTTTCGCGTACGCGTTGGACCCAACATTTGTGCATGGTTATTAAATAAATAGTACCTATAAGTAAGTGCTTTTGCAGAGATTGTTTACCCGAAATTATTAAAAATAGATTCGGTTTAGTAGCTAAAAATTAATATCGATTGGCGTCGCTAGTGTACCCTACCCGTCACCTTAAGTGTACGCAGTGCTCGTGTTAGTGGCGCTTCTTTTAAAATTGGTCCGTGCGTGTGGGACTGCGAACAGGTTTAAGGTGAAGGGTATACCTTACTAGCGACTCCAATTGATTTTAATTGTTAGCTACTAAACCAGATCTATTTTAAACAACTTCGGGACTTTAGTCTCTCGGTAAACACCTAAACCTTTTTTATAATAGTTATAGTTAGCTATTTGATCTGGTTTTGCACTTGAATTTAGAATTATCGCCAAAAGCGGCCACTTTTGGCGTGAATCAATTTTTGTAGTACAAAAACAGACCCAACATTTGGGCATGGTTATTAAGTAAATAGTATAAGTGTTTAATAATAATATATATAAATTATATTTGTTTTGGTAGGTAACAATTAAAATCAATTGCCTTCGCTAGTGTGCCCTACCCGTCGCCTTAAGTCCATACAAAACCGACCTAGAATAACTAAGATTTTTTAGATTTCTTTCCTACAAATAAAATAAAAAAACTTGCCCTATTTTTATTTTGTTGTAATCATTTATACAAAAAAATCCTACCGATATTACAAAACCAATAACTGGTAACTTTGATACCCAGCTCCACACCCCAAACTTTCTACCCCGCATATAAGATATGAAATGAAAATATATCGCGCGATGTGCGATTCATCGCAAATGCTTAGGGACGCGTTTTTCCATTTTTCAAGACACAATCCACCCTCGGTTTCTTCGTCCCAGAAAGGTGTGGTCCAAGTGGTAAGAGGTAGCGGATTGGAAAGACAATCGTCAACAAGTCCCCACTGCTGGGGCACGGGCCTCCCTCAATGAGGGGTAATTGCCATACTCACCACGCTTGGCAGACGGGTTGGCGAGGGTTTTGATATAAATGCAGAGTTTTCCTTCTCTGGGTGCTGATGATCATGCCAGCAGCTTTACCTTAGTCGCCTTTTACGACACCTCGGTAAGAGTGAGGGTGGCCTATTCTACTCTGCCGGGGACCACACGGCCAAGAACTTGAAAGAAATGGAAAGACAAGATTATGGAAAAAACAAAATCTCACAGCTCAAATAGTTTGGTCATGTGGTTAGACCGGGAGAGATCAAATATAGGTACAACAAGTATTTTACTTCATCACAATTTTTTTTTATTTACTGCTTTAAATTATTTTTTTAAAATTTCAAGCGATTTAAATGTGGGAGAGCCACGCTTAGGCATGAATGGGCCGGCTCGACCGGAGTGTTACCACTGCCTCACAGAAGACCGGCGTGAAGCAGCGCCTGAGCTGTGTTTCACCGTGTGAGTGAGGTTACCGGAGGCCTAATGGGGGGAAGTGGAAAAGGTTGGCAGCGCACTTGTGACTGCACTGGAGTTGCGGGTGTCCATGGGCGGCGGAATTGCTTATCATCAGGTGATCCGTCTGCTCGTCTGCCACCTCTGATATAAAAAAAAAAAAATACGCCCTGTTGGTCAAGTGGACCCCGAGATCATCGCCCGGTACTTAGGGCGGTGATCTCGGGGTCCTGGGTTCGATTCCCAGGTCGAACCAAAAGTATGTTTCGAATTTTTCGAACATAGCTGGAGTTTGTGATTACCAATGCGCATTTGGCAAGCGTGGTGATTAGGCATAATCCCATCATAGTAGCGATGACTTGATTTCTATGATGGAGACCTTTGCCCTGCAATGGAACAATATATAGGCTGATACTTTAAATAATGAAAAGTATTATAAGAATATATTTTAATGTTAAAAAGTAAATAACATTATCCTCCGCCAAAAGCTTGTAATCTGCACGGCAAAAAAGTGGGCAAGTTCGTTTTTCTCGCAATGCTCCTTGGCAGTTTTGATGCATCGCAATATTTTCGCGTCAGCCGCACACGCTGGTGACGTCACATGATATATTGGCTTTCACCGTGACGCCATATTGTTATTATATTTCAGTCTCAGCTCAGCGTTTATTGTTTTTTTTTTCTTTTATTATTTACATTTTGAAGCGGTTTCTCATATTTTGATTAGCGTCTTGTAGATTAAATAGATTAAAGTGTCCGCTAAATTCAAAGGAATAAATAACACATATACACTTTTATATGGCACTCGGTCTGCAGTCTGTAGTCTCAAATTAAAAGTCTTATTTCCGATTAAGAAGGTAATAAATAATGCTGTATCTGTGGACATTTACATCCCATTAACCACGTGTTCCACCAACCATTCTGGACAACATTTGTTGATTTTTTTCGACTCCCCATACAAAATGTCCAAGTCACATGACCGTCTTTGTATGAGAAGTTGAAATTTTTTATGAGTATTTTCAAATTTCCAAATTTCCGTGACACCCGTGGGGTCACGAGTGCACTGCCAACCTTTGAACTCCCCTTACCCCCCGGATTGAACTCTCATTCACGCAGCGAAACACAGCACAGTGCTGCTTCACGCCGGTTTTGTGTTGCAAATTCCAAAAACTCTCACAACTTATTTCTTCCGTCTAACAAATAGGTAGGTACGGCTTTCTATTCCTTAAAACCCAAGACAAATTGAAACCGAAACTTTGGCCAAGAAACGTACCTATTCCCTAAAGTTTCCGAGTGGTGAGACCGACAAAAAGTCCCATCTCAGTGTAAGCCGAAAGAGTCGAGACAAGACAAAGGCGCACAGGTTTAGAGATGTGTCAAAGATATCATATCCTATTATTTTTAAGCTAGAGGCCGACAAACGAGCAAGCGAGTCACCTGATGGAAAGTAATCAACGCCGCACGTGAAATCAGAGAGATTGCTAATATGTTTCCGGCCTTTTTAAAAAAGAGAACGCTCTTCTCTTGAAGGTCTCTAAGTCGTAGCTGTCCGGAAATACTCCTGCAGCCAAACCGTTCCATAGAACTGAGGTACGTGGTAGAAAGTTCCGCGAGAAACGCACAGTATTAGACCGCCATCCATCGAGATGATGAGGATGGAATGACAATCACTTGCGAGTGGTTCGATCTAAGAATTCAGCTGCTGGGAGTAGGATCAAATTATTCTCAGAGCACTCCCCATGATAGATGCGTTATAGAATCCTGAGGGAAGCTATGTCTCGTCGCAGTGCTAGAGGATCAAGTCGACTAGAGAGAATCAAGTCACCGACAATACAGCCAGAGCAGCCACACATTGTACGCGGTCAAACAGAAGAAGTTGGTACTGAGGTGCACCAGCCCAGAGATGGGAGCAGTATTTCATATGGGGCCGAACTTCCTATGTGTGAATGGCTCGTCTTGGCGGGGGGGCACAAGCCGTGCCTGCAGATATATAAACTCATTGCTCTAGTTATTTTCAATTGCTATATGTGATAGGTGGAAGACGATCACCTGATGGTAAGCTCTTCACCAGTGGAATTACAAGTGCGTTGCCTACCTTTAAATCCCTTCCTTGGGCTTCCAAGTCATGTGTGTCGGATATTAATAAAGATTTGGCTCTCACAGGATGTAAAATTAGTTAAATCAAAACAAAAGTTTTTCTTTAATTAATCGGATTCTGTCCAAACATAATCGACTTTTTCTTGAATCGATTCTTCTTCACATCCCTACTGCGGAAAAATTGCTAACTACAAAGAGGTGGGGTAGCTCGTCTCGAGATGTCTGCCTCATATGTATGGAAATAGGGGCTAAGCCGCCCGCCTGGGGCGCGTCCAAATGCACATTTTATCCGAGCGATGATACAAGCAAGTCACAAAAATAGAACTGAAATAGGTAAGTCAATAAAGTCGAACGATTACACAAGTGAGTCACAAAAAAACTTAAATAAATATATCTCAATCCTCTTAAAGGAATAAATAAAATGCCTCATCATCATCATCATCATCAGCCCATTTAAGTCCCCACTGCTGGGGCACGGGCCTCCCTCAATCACATGAGGGGTAATTGCCATACTCACCACGCTTGGCAGACGGGTTGGCGAGGGTTTAGATATAAATGCAGAGTTTTTCTCCCTTCTCTGGGTGCTGATGATCATGCCAGCAGCTTTACCTTAGTCGCCTTTTACGACACCTCGGTAAGAGTGAGGGTGGCCTATTCTACTCTGCCGGGGACCACACGGCCAATAAAATGCCTATCATACGCCAAATTAATATGAATATTACAATTAATATACCTAATTACGGGTATCAACGCGTTGATATTTTTAATATAGACAGTTACATTTTAGGATACTATAATCTATCAAAATTCTTCAATGGACAACATTTCATATTTTTAACATGTCCATATTGTTTTTTTATATGAAAATAGACATAAAATATACAGACCCATATTTTTTCTTTTTTCTAAATTTGTCCATTTTCATGCATAAAATAATTATTGAAATTCTTTTTATTCTAAATAGACGTAAGCGCCAAATGACGTCATCGGACGGCTGAATACAGCGATATTCCTTTGCTTATCATTGTTTTAATAAAAAAAGGTAGTACTGTCAAAGGTAAATAATACTAGTGTCAACATTGTCAACGTCATTCATACATTCAACGTTGACAAGTTGTCTTTTTTTTGACATTTACATGTCATGGTTTTGGCATTTCGTAAATTTAAAACTATAATGTGCTAAGCAAAGAAAAATTTTACATTCTGCCGTTCGATGTCGTCATCTTACGTTTTTTAGTTTTTAATTTTTTTCTCAGTAAATAAGCAATATAAAAAATGAGTAAATATATACTCGAGCAGCGGAAAACTAAACAAAGAATTGGTATTTCTTGTTTCAGAGCTTAGCAATTTTGAAATGTTGTCCATTGATATTGAACCGAACGTGTTTGACATTAAGGTGAGAATAGACTGAAGAAAGTCAGTTTTGTAAACTTTGACGTATAATATTATATATATTATTAATTTCTTAATAATTATAATCATCATCATATATTATAATCATCTTAAAGAATGGAAAATAAAAATCTTATATTCACTCACACCCAAACAAATACAAATACCTAGGTAAAATTCAAATTTGAATTGAATTTATTTTATTTTTTTGTAAAATATCTTTATTGCTTATTTGTACCAACCTCATGTTATAGGAGAGCGCACTCTCCTGGCACAAGTGTTTATATACTTAAAAGGAGATTCCAAACTCGGAAATTGTTATGTATACTTTTTGGAGGCAAGGTAAAGATTTTTCATTTTTTCATTCACTACAGCAGTGTAGAACCTGATATTTATCTCCCTTTAATAAAGGTTATTTCTTATTACAAGTACTTTGAACACTAAGCACAGAGAATTTGCGCCTACGCCTTGGCTTACGAGTTGATATAATGGCGGGCCTAATGCGCAACCTTGTGGCACGCCTAGATAGAATCTGCGCATAATTGAAATGCGCGCCACGTTGCTTAGACTACAGATTAGCTTCTGTTACGCAGGCAAGAATGAAGACATTAATAACTATAGAACATAGTTTTGTTTGATTTTTTACACATAATAGAGTTTGAAAATTCTTTGTAGAATGTAGTTTTAAAATCCAAATTAATACCTGTTCGCATAGTTACTTCAAAGTTTGAATTTTCAATTATTTTTTAAGGGAATAAATCTTATGACACAAAATATCATTACGGGCTCAATTTGTAATTAAAAGACTTAGGTCTTAATTTTCACTTTAAAAAATATTAAAGTTACTCAGTTATAAGGTATCAAGTATGATCAGCGTCTACAATAGATTCTCGGAATCACTATTCATATTAAACTCTCGCTATTTTTAATTAATATTTGATTTGTAATAATTTCTGATTTTTAATACGTTTCGCGTCCTATCTTCTCAAAGGCTTTTTTATTTATTTAAATGATGATTTCATATCCTCATCCTAGCGTGTAATTCCCAATTGCAGCCAAAGCTGACGCTTCGGAGCCCGGGGTACGCTTAAACCATGATCCAAGATTCGGGAAAGTCTGGTAAGTCAGTAATAAATAGTATAAGTGTTTGCCGAGAGATTGTAACCGAAATTGTTTAAAATAGATCTGGTTTAGTAGCTAAAATTAAAATCGATTGGCGTCGCTAGTGTGCCCTACCGGTACCTAACCTTAATCTTCGTTCTTATTATTTATACTTTTGATACAACGGGAAAAATCTGAAGATGATCCATGTTTCCTTTCCATTTTCTCGTTTCACATTTTTTGTTTTCTTCCAACAAAGGCCGGTGCCACATGAGCGCGTCTTTACTTGGCATCGCAGTATACATAAATACATGTCAGGTGCGCTCAAACCCAACTCTGCGAATTTATTTTTCTCCAAGATATTGCGTGGAGAGATTTGTGGGCGCTCACACAAGCCCCCAAATTATTAACGTGCACGTTTCTATGTAGAAAGTATATAATAGAAGTACCGTGAAAGATTACTATATACGGTTCAAGTTTTAGTGCGCTTTTGAGGTGATACTTGCATTGTTTTCATTTAGTGTTAAAATATTAGCAAAAACGCAATTAGAATAACTACGAAGATTGTTTTCTCGGTTGCGTCCAAAACCAAGTCAATTACAATGAAGCGACCATCATCTGACCTTCGCAACCCATCAACAGCGGTACCAGACCAACTGAATCATGGTTACATGTTTCAGAAACTAACAATTAGCAATTTCGTTACAATGTTTTCCCTAATCGCCATCATCATCATCATCATTTCAGCCAATAGACGTCCACTGCTGGACATAGGCCTCCCCCAATGTTCTCCACACAGATCGGTCCTGTGCCGCCCGCATCCAATGGATTCCCGCGATCTTCACCAGAAAGTCGGTCCACCTTGTGGAGGGCCTGCCACGGCTGTGACTTCCTGTACGTGGCCTCCACTCGAGGACCTTGCCGCCCCAACGGCCGTCTGTTCTTCTCGCTATATGCCCTGCCCATTGCCACTTGAGGCATGCAATCCTTTGGCTTTATCTGTGACCTTAGTTCTCCTGCAGATCTCATCATTTCTGATACGATCACGCAGGGAGACTCCGAGCATGGCCCTCTCCATTGCTCTCTGGGTGGCTTTGAGCCTCCTTAATCGGCACATTGTAAGCGGCCACGTTTCGGTTCCGTATGTCATCACTGGCAACACACACGCATTGAAGACTTTCGTCTTGAGACACTGCGGTAGATGGGCCGAAAATATGCTGCGTGGCTTCCTAATTGCCAAACTTATCGTAGAAATATGCACCAAGATTTGAAAAATCTAGAAGTGTTCGGACTCCAAAGGCTGGCTCGCAACGCCAAAGGGGTAAACTATGCATGCTTCCTAATAAGACTACTTTATTTAATAAGTCTATATTCTGCAATGCTCCTCGAATATATAATAAAATTACAGAAGCCATTCGTGATCTAGATGACCTACAAATGTTCAAAAGAAAATCAGCAGATTATTTAATTGACAAATGTTTTTATACTGTGTCTGAATATTTATTGGACAAAAATTTTAACGTAACGAATGTATATATTTTTTATTATTGTTATCAATTTTTTACTGACAAAATTTAATGTAATCATCATCATCCCATTTAAGTCCCCACTGCTGGAGCACGGGCCTCCCTCAATCACATGAGGGGTAATTGCCATACTCACCACGCTTGACAGAAGGGTTGGCGAGGGTTTTGATATAAATGCAGAGTTTTCCTTCTCTGGGCGCTGATGATCATGCCAGCAGCTTTACCTTAGTCGCCTTTTACGACACCTCGGTAAGAGTGAGGGTGGCCTTTTCTACTCTGCCGGGGACCACACGGCTTGAATGTAATGAACTAATGATATTTTGCAAATTGACTATTGTATGCCTTGAAAGGTAGGGCACAGTCAAATGCCATGATAAATTTTGTAACATTAATTTACACCTGTGTTGCACAGTAAAGAATTTATGAATAACATATTTGTAATTCCTCTGTTGTTTCATATCTGTAACATAAGTGCTTAAAATACTTATTACCGAAACAGGTCAATGTATGAGATATTTTAGATCAATTTATTTATTTTATTATTACAGCAAAATACTAGTTTGAAAATTTTACCTAAAATGTCGTCTCTTTTACCTAGCTAAGTTTTTGGCACGTAATACATTAGCTCTAATCTTCTTACATCGTCTCAATTTCGGCCTACCCTCCCTCCTCCCAGAGGGATTACCCCCCACGCGGGTGATTTTTCTCCCTCAGTAAAACGTTGAAGATACACTATTCTTTGCCGCTATTTGTTTTCGTAGAAGTGTGGGATAAAATGACATGATATATTGGTACTATTTATTGTACAAACGAGGATATGTACTGGAATTAATTCTAAAATGAGTAGGTATTTATAACCCTATATACCACCTAACCTATATACTTTATGGTAGGTACCTTCGTTGATTGATTGATGATAGCCATTACACACCTTTTTCACCGTGGGAGGGCCATGCTTCGGCATTAATGGTCCGGCATTGTTTTAAATAAGAATTTGCGAAATTTTTGAACGAAAATTATGACTAATACCATAGAAATGACACTCAATAAATTAATTTGCGTTAATTCTATTCATATTATTTATTTTAAACTTTCTTGCACAAAAATTATATAATAGACGAACATATTGCCAAGAGGCATTCTCTACCAGACAACATTTGGGTTATACTAAAGGATAGTGACGATATTAGTAGAGGCGTACAGGCGTATTCTATTCTATTCTATTCAATGGGCTGGAAGATCGGAGAATTAAAATAGCAGCCATTATACGACTATTTTTTAACGTAGTTAACCTGCCAAATATATACTGGGAGGATGCCATAAAATATTAGTTCTAGAGTAGGTATCATTATTGCAAATACGTACTAACCACATAAACTTGTATCTTTGCAACCTTGTTCCAAAAAATAAATAAATCTTAACAAAATAAACTTTTCTTACTTTATCCACGTTCCTTTGTCATCCGCGGTTATTACGGAACAAAACATGTTTTTATTTTTCCCCGAGCGGATACGACGTCACCCCCGACACACGCCGAAAAAAAACATAATTTACTTACATCCAACCATCCAAGACATTACCATGGTTCTAACAAGACACAATAGCTTCGCGGAATAACGGTCCTCCCTAAGTTGGCAGACCAGCGTAAATTGAACTGCCCTCCCCCTACTTTGGGAGTGAACGTCCGACGGATTTTGGCTTAGCTTTATGTCGATGTTTCATATAAGACACGTTCGAAAGAGCGTGTTCGTAGTGTGTGTTCGGTGATTTTAAAATTAGAAAGCCACAAGCTGTGTTCGCTTATAGTGACACTCCTTTACTCGTAATTCAAAAGACGAATTTTGTATTCGAAATTCGAATGACGGTTCTAAACAGAAATACCATAACTATTGTATTTTCATTTCAAATTCAGCTAAATACAGTGTTAATAATTAGTAGGTACGCACACAGTGACGTCGCTATAGACAACAGCAAAGAAAACGATACGTGCTCATTTCCAAGAAGTAGAGAAAGATATTTAAATATATTATAAGTACTTCACAATACAGAAACTTAAGTGTACAATTTTCAAAGTACAAAAATGTACAAAGATTCAATGAATAATTTTCCATCCTTCTAATCCTATTTTCTATTATTCTAACCTAATAAGAAAATATTGCTGCTGGTCTTATAGTTTTATCATTGTTCAGAAAAAAATATTATAGTAATGAAGCCATCCGCCATGGTTATGTAATAATTTCCGTCATCAAAAAATACATTAAACAGTTATAAAATTAGTTTTGTAGTAGAAGAAATAGCATGAGCTAACACGGTAAACTATGCAGATTATCTTTACAAATATTTTCTCAATTTTTATCTCTCAGAGAAATAATTACCTTGTCTATTTATTGCAACATACACGCTTAAAATCACATAGTCTCAAATCAGAAAAACAACTTACATTTTCAACGTCACAACGTTGCAAAGTCAGGGGTCTTCGCCCACTGGGTAGAGCTTTCCACCCACTGGCGTCATTCGTTCAAGTGATTGATGACGTAGGCGGGGCGAATCCAATCATTATCTGTGATGCATGGCTGTTGGTACATCACTACTCCCGATCCGAGCTGCGGATTCGAAATTTGAAAATTAGTCTCAATTTTAAAATTGAGTGCTGATATTTTTAATGGCGGAAATACGATTAAACCTATTTGTTTTATGCCAGTGTCGAGATTCATTTAAAATTACTTTTAAAATGCTACACAGTGCACTCTTGGTCTCACGTCAAGCATAAATTAGAGGCTATTTCTGTAATAGAATAAATCTACTTTTTTTTAAGGAAATTACCCAAAAACGGCTGAACGGAATGTATTCTTTGATATATTGGATTCATCTTTACCCTGAATAGTCCAAAACAAGTTTAAAATACCGAAAAAGCTCAAAAAGTAGGGTGGAATGCAGTTCGTTGGGTTGGTCTGAAGTTTTCTCTTGTATAATAAGCATCAACAGTAGCTTTACACTTTTGACCGCTCGTAGCTTTTACTTTTGAGCTGACTGTACTTACTTTACAAATCAAAAGTATCAGTAGGTATCAAAAAATATTACAAGAAGACGGTATAAGTTGATAGACAAAGAATAAATGTTACAGATTTTGACATGTCACCCATTACAAGCTAAAATGGAAAAGGTATAGACAACTCACCAAACTGGACATGGATGTTTTTTATTGTAACAATAGCTATCTGTAGCCGATTTCTTTTTTGCGAAAAATAAATCGACCTAACTGGGTTATAAAATTAATAATTTTATAGGCACTCATTCTACAGATACTTTTTAAGATTTAAACGCAAGATGTACACTCCACCAAATACAATGACAAACTGAATCAGATTTAAAAAAAACACATTCGCAACGGGCCATATCCGCATTTTAAAACTGCATACATTAACCCTTGAATAATTAAAAATATGCGTGAGCGAAAATAATCGCGAAGATTTAACCCTTCGGATGCAAATGAGGCGAGGACCGCGAAAAAATCACAACCGGTCTTTTGAGCCCAGGTGTCGGTATTATTTTAAAACTAGGGACACCTTGGGGTTCAGTATTTTATTAAGGTGACGGGTAGGGCACACTAGCAACGCCAATCGATTTTAATGTTAAGCTACTAAACTGGATATATTTTAAGCAATTTCGGGGTTGCAACCTCACGGCAAACTCCTATACTATTTATTTAATACTTATAGTTAACTATTGTTTGTTAATTGTGCAAAAGCAGACCAAACAGTTGTTTGCTCTGCTTTTGCACTCAAATTTTGGATTACCGCTAAAAGTGGACCGCTTTTGGCGGTAATCAATTTTTCGCGTACAAAAACGGACCCAGCATTTGTGCATGGTTATTTAATAAATAGTATAAGTGTTTACCGAGAGGTTGTAGCCCCGAAATTGTTGATTAAAATCAATTGGTGTCGCTTGTGTCACCTTAACAGGAAGTTTCTTGGATATTCTATTTGTCTTGTTGTTTGAATGTCTGCAAAAGTGGCAACTTTTTAAATTTCAATCTAGTATTTAAAAATACCTCGTAGTATCTCTAGTAGTATCTCTATTACTAGTTAGTTAGACATAGAGAACGTAACATTAATTTTATAAAGGTTTTTATTTCCGATATTTCAAAACATACTTAGTTATACGTACTTATTAGGTAGATACAAATTCCCCAAATCCGAGTCAAGTCGTATTAATTTTGATTGCTTTAGCAGTTGGTAGTTCCATGAAGTGTAATAAGGAGATAAAACCATTTTGCACGGAAAAGTATTTTTTTAACAACAAGCAAACAAAACTTCCTTTTAAAAATAAAATATAGGTATTCCAATCTTCTTACAAACAGGTGCGTAACTTGAAATTCATTCAATCCTTAGATAATAATAGACCTTTGAAATTATTAGCTATTAAAATTACACCACTAACCTTATTATCAATTCGTCGTTATAACGTACAAAATTATAATCAAAGACATTAGAACGGAAACTCTTTGAGAACACATTGCACCTGCAACTTCGTTCGGGGACAAAATTTGAATTTGAATGTCGAAGCAAAGAATTCGAAGGGTTGAGTGTTGAGACTTAAGAATAAAACTTTTTTCCAGCCAGTGAAAGAATAGTTAATTAAGCCAGTTCTATATTCAAAGTAAAGTAATCATAGATAGAGTAAGGCGTGGGAGTAAAACCTTCAGGCAATTTTAAATCTATGAATGGATATAAATTGTCTATTGAGTTTTATGACAGCGATTAATTTTGTTTTATTGTTCTTACATGAAGTCTTATTATGTGATATTTTAATAGTTCGAACTTGATTTGGAAATCTGATAGTTATCTTTGTGTACCTAATGGATTTTAATATTTGCTAGGAAACGCCGTTGGCTAGTTTGTCATCAACTATGCATTGTAGTGGGAATGGCTTAGTTAATGACAGATTATTGGTGCTCATAGCCTGGCAAATATATTAACGTAGGTTAATAGATTATTTTTATTACTGTGATTTTTTTGTAGACAGTCGAACCGATATACTTTATTTATTATACCTACGTATGTTAAAAAGTTGCTCCTCAAGAATCATATTTTAAGCTTAATGTTTTTTATTGCATATTTTATTCATAAAATCTAAATGTTGCACGTTTGACACAATATAATGTGACCATAAAAGACCTTTAACCACACTCCACACAAGCCAGCAGAACATAAAAAATCAATCGAAGCCATTTATGGTCTATCAATAAAATCATTAGCATATTAGATGCAATGTTGACACAGCTTTCCATAACACCCTACCCCATCGATTAGGCAAAGAGAGAATTCCCACACACATCTAAAATCTTACGAGATATCTTCCCACGAATGCTAAATCCATGAATATATTAAAAAAGTTTTTTATCTATACTACGTCTTACACTGGCCGGAAAGAGTTGATTTGAATAAAAAAGCAAAAGGGTTATTCTTCGAAGTGTCAAAATTGCTCTTCCGCATAAAAATGGCGGCTCATTTGAATATCGAACGTTGGATTCAAGATGCATGAGATATTATTTGCATGTCTATATCACTATTGTGTACAAGATTTGTGTCCGTCTCAAGGCGCTTTTTTGTTGGAATAACTTTTCGCACAGTGGTACAAAGCTGGGTTTTGTGTAGTATTGATTTTCTTTGGCGATGCGTGGAATGCTGTTTTGTATGCGTAATGAGATCAAATATTTTGCGTGCCGCTGTCATATTTGGAGTTTTATCGGCTAGTAATGTATGCAGGTCGTTGTGTTCAGGTGATAGATGTTTTAGTCATCGATGCGTTCCCACGTACAAATTGAATAAATTTAGACCACAATGTTTGGTAACAACAAATTCATTTATAAAATTTGGCTAGATTAAAATTACTCGTAGGTATCTTTTGTTTTTTCATAGAAAATGAATATAACATTTAGGGAACATATTCTATTTTTTTTATGTGACAGGCAGCAACAGCTTATGAGCAGACGGATCACCTGATGGTAAGCTATTGCCGCCGACCATAGACACCCGTGACACGAGTGAAGTCACAAGTGCGCTGCCAACCTTTAAGCTCCCCTCTCCCTTAGGATCTGGGCCTCCAGTACCCTTACTCACGCAGTGATGCACAGCGCTGCTTAACGCCGGTTTTCTGTGAGGCCGTGGTATCACTCTGCTCGAGCCGGCCCATTCATGTCGAAGCGTGGCTCTCAAACGGTAGATAAACTAGGTTAAATTGCTCGTATCTTTTGTTTTTTTTATTCATTGAAAATGAATATAACATTTAGGGAACATATTATCCATACTGCGATTCAGTCGATTTTGGCAGATGGCAAATCTATGCTATCTTTTTAGAAATTTTCACATCTATGACATCATACCACGCCCCAGTTAATTCCGATTCCATTTCTTTATGTGTTGGTGGCAGACGAGCAAATAAATCACCTGATCGTAAGCAATTCCCGCCTTCTATGGACACTCGCAACATCAGTGGAGTCAACGGGCGCCAACCTTTCAATTACTCTTCCTCCCCGATTGGGCCTTCGGTATCCCCACTCGGCGAAACACAGCGCAGGCGCTAGTTCACGATAGTTTCTGTGAAGTCGTGGTGTCATCCCGGTCGTGATGGCCCATTTATGCCGCAGCGTGACTCTTCCACTGTAAAAAATGGAGTTATATCTTCTTAGAGAGTGTCATTGATGTAACACTTTCTGAGAAGACACTGTATCAGCCTATATACTGTCCCACTGCAGGGCAAAGGCCTCCATCATAGAAATCAAGTCATCGCTACTATGATGGGGTTAGGCTTAATCACCACGCTTGCCAAATACGTATTGGTGATCACAAACGCAAGCTATGATTCGAAACATTCGAAATATACCTTTGCTCGACCCAGGAATCGAACCGAGATCACGGCCCGGTACCTAACCCTTTACAATCATTAATTTCATTGGTTTTCAATCTTAACTCAATTGCACAAAGTTTAAAATCTGGTGATCCCGTACAATTCAGTCTGGTTCAGTACTAGACCAACGGGGCGTTGAAGTTAAGAAGACACTGGTGGTACTGCTAACAGACTATAAAAATGCAGTACCACGCCTCAGTTAAGGTGACGGGTAGGGCACACTAGCGACGCCAATCGATTTTAATTTTTAGCTACGAAACCGGATCTATTTTAAACAATTTCGGGTTACAACCTCTCGGCAAACATCTATACTATTTATTTAATACTTATAGTTAACTGTTTGGTCTAGCTTTTGCACTCGAATTTTGGATTACCGCCAAAAGTGGCCGCTTTTGGCGTGAATCAATTTTTCGCATACAAAAACGGACCCAACATTTGTGCATTGCTATTTAATAAATAGTATAAGTGTTTGCCGAGAGGTTCTAGCCCCGGAATTGTTTAGAATAGATCCGGTTTAGTAGCTAAAAATTAAAATCGATTGGCGTCGCTAGTGCGCCCTACCCGTCACCTTAACATTTTGCATTGGGCTGTGCAAGAAAGACTTGTCACACATTATTGATCGAAATAGGAAATGAGTATGTAGCCTTAAAAATATACAGTGCTTGGATACAAAACACAAGATAAATTACCCCATTACCCCAACAATGCGATGGCAATCTTCTACGGCTCCTAAATCATTAAATGATCAATACCGAATAAAATAAACAATTGTCACATCATACAGTTCGCAGATAATAAAATAAGGTTTGAATAAATTAATCCTTTTGTATTGATCCGAGGATTGTGTTTGAATGTGTTTTATAAATGACTTCCAACGCCGTGTTTGCTATGTTTGAATATTAATGAGTAACGAACTGTTAATATTATGGGCATGATTCAATTTTGTAATCAATGGTGCTTCAATTTTGTTTATGGGTGTACTTTGGCTATTAACATTTGTATTTTAATCATAATAATATCTACCGATATTTTGGCCACTGTCGATCAGCCAAACACGCAGGATATGTTATTTAATGTACAAGTGTATGCAATCTTTGCTCTTTTACCCTCATATTTAGATGGGGCACCAGCAAGACACCACCAAATACAAGATCCCTAACTATCAAATTACGGACTGAATCTGAGAATGTCTAAACAGAAACTTTACTAACAAGTCAGCATCACTCGAAAATCGAACCCAGGACTCCAACTGCTTAGGTAACGCAGTGGCTAAGGGTCGCAGTTTTATTTGCAAGATGGCTGACAAGAGCTGATTGAGAGAAGTCAGGAGCAGGCGAACGATTGCAGACTTTGGAGAGGTTTATGTCCAGCAGTGGCCTGCAATGATGATGAAGTCTTTTTATTTTAACTAATATAACAGCTGCGAATTCAAAACCAATTCTAAACAAAACATTATCGACAAACATGCAATGGTCGTCTTTACTGGCCGTAATTTCACCCTCAGCGTAGGTATCTACCTATTTCCGCGAAATAAATATCTCCGCTGTTTCCTCTATTTTCAGTACACCAAACCCAAGTATTTACCGGCACAAAATAACGAGGCTTGGACGCACAAAGTCTTTATCCGGAAAAAGGAAAGCATCGCAGAACAGAATAAATTGTTCGCAGAAGACCAGGCTTAATCGTTCGTGAGTAAGTTGAAATATTGTCTCGTCTTAGCCACAATGTGGATAGAACCAGCGAAGCTATATTAAAGAGTAGATGCTATAAGTCTTGAGTTAGTTTAAGCCGTACCGCGCCGCATTTATACCCTAACTCATTGATGTTCACCCTAACTAGACAGTACACAGTGAAGGAAAGCTATACCTGCTTGATATACCGCGTGTTGCCATCAGTATCTAAATGACGTAAGTCTAACTACCCTTACGTCATTCTTCTGTCTTAATCACATGTATTTAGCCATTAAATTTAACTGTCCGGTGGCGGGTTGGATTTAAATGTATCTTACGCTGTGAAGTTTTTCGTAGATGTGGCGCATTTCCTTTAAAGCCAGCGCGTCTTCTAATTAATGCAAAAGACTTTAAAGTTGCTTTTTTTCTTCATGCTGAGATGTTATATTTTCTTTTTGTAATATGCCATACAGGTATGCTACGTCAATTATTCTTATTTCTTTCCATAATTTCGTTCCGTCCGTTCGCCTACCACAGCTATGGTTATTAGCATCTAGTATTTTAAATTATGTAGTAACTTTAAAATAATTACTTTTTTACTTTCAGTATTTCATTCAAAAGCAAAGATGTCTTACTGTATATTTCATTATGCCTTGCAAAACGCTCAGAGTCTCAAGAGTATCTGAGCACGAAATAAGACGCTACCTGAGGGTCTTCAGATCGTTTCGAGACGGGCAATTGTTTCTTTGCTAATTGAAGGATCCAGTAGCTTGGTTTCATCAAAATTCTATGAATGACTATTTATAAACCAGAAAATTTGTGATTTTGCTTAGTAACAGTCATAAACAAAACAAAACAGTCATAAAATATATAAATGATCAATAGCCCTTTTGTTAAGCTAAATAAATTAATTTTCTTTAATTGTTATTGAACCATACCTACGTGTTTGACATTAACGTTTTTATGATCTATTACACCCCTGCCAACGCTAGACTACAATCTCATCTCATGGCAAATGATAATGAGATCTAGTACACGTACAAAAAGGTGAGAACTGACTGAATAAATTTTACAGATTACATTGATACATTGATGTGTGGGTACACGAGGAAATTTTTTACTAAGATTTTCTTAAACCTCTGTCAAGAGTTCAACAAGACCTAATTATTACGCAAAGTAATTCAAAACAAATCCCGTCGCAGAACCATAACAATAATAACCGTTGTCACACAATCAGAGAATACAAAAAATGATTCCGTACTTCCGTACATCACACATCCGTACTACATTTGCATACATTAAAGCACAAAGGGCGGGCCGTCATAATTTTTATATTTAATTTTTTACAGTTACAAGTACCGCTCTTTTGTCTATTGTCAGATGTATAAAATATTTAAATTTGGAACAAAATCGTTGGGTCGAAACAAAAAACTCACCTTTTGCGCGCGACTCGCATTCATTTCGACACACTGTGCAGTTTTGGAAAACAATAGGATAATGTGCCTTCTTACCTGGGGTTAGAGTTTGGAATTGATGAGAGATTGTAAGTGCAAGATTACTAATAACATTTTTAAAATTATACGAATGGTAAGTCTATGCTTTTTAACGTATGGTAGTTGAATGTCACTGAATTAATTTAATTTCTTTGAATGAGGTGTATTATTTTACTTTTATGATAAACTGTTTACTCGAAGTCTGATATCTATTTTTGGGCTTCAATTTTTTTTCAAATAATAAAATTTCCTTCTATATGAAGGATTTAGTCAAATTGAACATATATAACTATCGGAATTTGCCTAGATCGGTTTTTCCTTGACCAAATCTGGATATCTAAACAGGCATAACTAATAGGCGAAACCTCTTAAGGTGACGGATAGGGCACACTAGCGACGCCAATCGATTTTAATTTTTAGCTATTAAACCGGATCTATTTTAAACAATATCGGGATTACAATCTCTAGAGAAACACTTATACTATTTATTGAATAACCATGCACAAATGTTGGGTCCAACGCGTACTGCGAAAAATTGATTCCCGCCAAAAGCGGCCACTTTTGGCGTGAATCAATTTTTTGCGTACCAAAACGAACCAACATTTGTGCACGGTTATTTGATAAATAGTATAACTGTTTGCCGAGAGGTTGCAATCCCGAAATTGTTTAAAGTAGATCCGGTTTAGTATCTAAAAATTAAAATCGATTGTCGTCGCTAGTGTGGCCTACCTGTCACCTTAAGCCTCATCAACACATTTCATTAGGCACGATTGTAATCGAATGGCAGCATATAGCCTGGTTTAATTTAAATTTCAATGACCAATCCATACCTACCAAAAAAAATTAAAACGCGTCACATCCTACACCTCATCGTCACTTTCCATCAAGTGAAATTGTGGTCTAGCGTTGGCTTATAGATCATTAAAAAAATCTAAAATTGACGCAATTAGGAATCGAACTGTATGAAATTTTCACATTATGGCGATACCGCGATCTCACCAGCGCCGCCTATCGATTTGTATTAATTGTGACAAATATAGGATATTGTTGCAAGAAATGGGCAATGAGATTCTAAAAAAAAGTCTTTGTGATTTTTCAAGATTTACATATCTGGCACAAATTATCCCCCTACATCTAACATAATTTTTGATTTCCGCGTAAAGTGGCCACTTTTAGCAATTCTCAAAAATTTGGTTACTTCTAAAGAGATATTTTGTGCCAGATATATCTTGAAAATCAAAAATACTTTTTTTAGAATCTCATTGCCCGTTTTTTGCAACAATCTCCTCTATTCGTCACAATTAATACAAATTGATAGGCGGCGCTAGTGAGATCGCAGTATCACCTGCCCTCTTATTCCAAAACGTGGTTTAAAATAAGTAGTGTGATTAATACTGGGAATAACTGAAGAACTAGAATAAACATTATTACAAAACTAAGTTTAACGTTATTTAGTATACCTATCAACTATAATAATAGAGTTTTCATCAGCCTATAACTGTCCCAATGCAGGGCAAAGGTCTCCATCATAAAAATCAAGTCATCGCTATTATGATGGGATTAGGCTGAATCAACGCTTGCCAAATGCGGATTGGCTGATCACAAACCCGAGCTATGTTCGAAAGATTCGAAACATACTTTTTTTCGCTCGACCCGGGAATCGAACCCAGGACCCCGAGATCACGACCCGGTACTTAAACCACTAGACCAACAGGGCAACGACATTTGCATAATAAATTTTTAAGTCGAAAACAAACACAACTTCGTAAGGGCCCCTACACACCCGGCCGCGTCGAATCGCGCGCATACACACTGGTCGTACTCGTGACAAATCGCGGAATCATAATAAGACGATGCGCCGATGTAATCTGCGACACCTTTCCTCATTTGCATACTGTGAGAACTTCAACCAGTTTTAACCGACTTCTGGATGGACAAAGAAATGTTAATAAAAAATAGAATTGCATTTTAAATATGACCTCAAGCATTAGCCAGTATGTTGCGTTCGAAAGATTCAAAAACACCGGCCAAGTGCGAGTCGGATTCGCCCATGAAGGGTTCCGTAACAGCAACTAATTGCGGTTTAGGTTTATAACGTATTAAAAAAAAACTACTTACTAGATCTAGTATCATCATCATCATCATCATCATCATTTCAGCCAATGGACGTCCACTGCTGGACATAGGCCTCCCCCAATGTTCTCCACACAGATCGGTCCTGTGCCTCCCGCATCCAATGGATTCCTGCGATCTTCAAGATCGTCGGTCCACCTTGTAGGAGGCCTACCGCGGCTGCGAGTTCCTGTACGTGGCCTCCACTCGAGGACCTTTTCGCCCCAACGGCCGTCTGTTCTCCTCGCTATGTGCCCTGCCCATTGCCACTTGAGGCATGCAATCCTTTGGACTACGTCTGTGACCTTAGTTCTCCTGCGGATCTCATCATTTCTGATACGATCACGCAGGGAGACTCCGAGCATAGCATTCTAGTATCATATTGATAGATAAATAGATACACTTTATTGCACAAAATTTACAGATCTTAGTCTATGGTATTATACTAGTACAATGTAGGCGGTCTTATCGCTAATAGCGAGGAAAAGTATAGCGAATTAAAAAAGGATGGCAGTGCAAGTCAGAAAAAAAAATTACATTGCATTATATATTTTTTTTAGTTTTATAATGCTTTTATTATAGAAGTTAGAAAAAAAATATATTAGAAACCTCAACATCATTTTTAAAGACCTATCCATAGATAAACCAGATGTATGTAAAGTAAATAAAGTATCAGCCCATAAACTGTCCTAATGCAGGGCAAAGGCCTCCATCATAGAAATCCAGTCATCGCTACTATGATGGGATTAGGCTTAATCACCACGCTTGCCTAATGCCGATTGGTGATCACAAACCCGAGCGATGTTCAATAGAAAAATAAAATTAGAAAAGGCGTTACATACTTTTTGAATAAAACACAACAGAAAAAAGAAACACGAAATTTTTTTTTTCATTAATTATGCAACAGTCGAGTTGATAATTGACCGTGGGAGAGCCACGCTTAGGCATGAATGAGCCGGCTCGACCGGAGTGCAAAAGCACTGTGCTGTGTTTCGCTGCGTGAGTGAGGGTACCGGAGGCCCAATCCGCGGGAAAGGGGGTTTAAAATCTGGCAGCGCACTTGTGACCCTACTGGTGTGGCGGGTGTTTATGGGCGGCGGCAATCGCCTACCATCAGGCGATCCGTGTGCTCGTCTGTCACTTATCATATAAAAACTAAATGCAACTCAACCATCAAAAGTTAACCTACTTGTAACATCACAAGGCAAACGTCATAAAAAAAATCTCAGTTACAAACTTTTTCCTCTTTGCCTTACAAAGTTGTGACGTCACAATCTTCAAGTTACCACATGCGTCGCGCCCTCACCTGCGGCCGTGTGCAAGAAAATCAATACGGCTCGTGTCGCAATCGTGATCCAGGGAAAAACTACTGGCCCCCCCCCACCCTGGGGCGGATTTTTCTTCCCCCACAGTCCCACACACCCCAGCTTAGGGAACGAGGGTACGCAAAAAGATGCCTGGTTTTTTCTCGTGTGTTTTTGTTGACTGTACTCCCTTGCTATTAGATTTTCACCTCTATTTTTTATAATTATAAGGTTCGATTTTGCATGTGTTTAATTTTGATATGTGAACGATTGTCACTTTGTTTGAGTAAGCAATTTTCAACTTTGAGTTGTGAAAGTTAGAGTTGACTTTTTATGTAGGGGTTTGGAGGAAATTTATCGGTAAACGTGGTATATGGTGATGTTTCGGTCTTCGGAACGAAATTACGGACTGCGCGCCTGAATAGCTAATGACTTCTTATGATTTTGATGTCACGTTGGGTTTAGTTCGTGTTGACTTGGGATGGGGTGGGTTGACGCGATTTCATCACGTTCTGCATGTGTGGGGTCGTTGAACTCTGTCTTGTCAAATTGGGAAATATTGGGAATGAATCAATATTGATTGAATAAATTTTAGCGACGATGGTAATTCCTATACCTAAAATATTTGAAATAATGTTAAAAAGAAAATATTTATTATTATAGACATCACAACACAAAACATATAGCAATTGTAAACAGAACACAATTTGGCACAAATCAGAAAACAAAACATAAAACAATTAAAAATACATAAAAATAAAACAAAAGGAAAAAAAAAACAAAACAAAACTATATTCAATCATGTCCAGACAGTGCCAAATGAATATTATGGTGTGTTATGACGTCTAGTATAAATGGCCCTCACTCAGCTTATGTCACAGCCCAGACAAAGGCCATGACGCTGGTTTTCAGTGAGACCAGCTGAATGAGTGCCACGGACGCTTGTCTAGTGTATTTTGTGTGCCTAATGATTCTGATCGTGTAACCGTGATCCAGCGATAGACCATCCCTTGTCCTGGATTATAGTTCAAGCGTACCTCGGGCTCCGAAGCGACAGCTTTCGACGCAACGAAATTTCGGGAATAAGGTACACGGTAAGGTGAGGATGTGGGTTTTTTTTATTATATAGGTGGCAGACGAGCCGGAGGATCACCTGATGGTAAGCGATTGCCGCGGCCATGGACACCCGCGACACCAATTGCGTTACGAGTGCGCTGCCAACCTTTAAACTTTCCCCCGGATTGGGCCTCCGGTATGCTCACTCACGCAGCAAAACAGCACAGCGCTGCTTCACGCCGGTTTTCTGTGAGGCCGTGGTGGCAGCTCGACCGGAGTGATACCACGGCCACGGTCATTCATGCTGAAGCGTGGCTCTCCCACGGACTTTACGAGTAGTAAAGTAACGAGAGTACTTATGTTTATAATTTTATACAATCCATATAACTTTACCAAAGGAGAGCCACGCTTCGGCATGAATGGGCTGGCTCGACCGGAGTGACACCACGTCCTCAGAAAACTGGCGTAAAGCAGCGTCTCTGCCTGTGTTTCGCCGTGTGAGTGAGGGTATCAGAGGCCCAATCCGGGGGATAAGGGGATTTATAGGTTGACAGCGCTCTTTTGTTACAATTGTCAGGCAAGTGATCCTGCCATATATGACATACTATAAAAAATGTAAAGGCCCAATAACATCACAACACACCATTCACCTAACCCAGCCCTAAAATTTATTTAGAATATTTTCATTATATAACTGTGTATTTACCTACCTATCGTCTGTTCTCGTACTCACCTTTGTCTGTAGTTTTAATGTGTCAATGTTACCTTACCTATGTTTTCTAATGAATCATCATCATCACCAGCCCATTTAAGTCCCCACTGCTGGAGCACGGACCTCCCTCAATCACATGAGGGGTAATTGCCATACTCACCACGCTTGGCAGACGGGTTGGCGAGGGTTTTGATATAAATGCAGAGTTTTCCTTCGCTGGGTGCTAATGATCGTGCCAGCAGCTTTACCTTAGTCGCCTTATACGACACCTCGGTAAGAGTGAGGGTGGCCTATTCTACTCTGCCGGGGACCACACGGCGGAAATTCTAATGAATGTTCATTGTTAAATTATTTATTGTGATAGGTCAATAAAATGTTTCTTTCTTTCTTTCTTTCTTTCTAAAATCTCAAAAAGTATGACCCTTGAACCGTGATGCGTTAACATAACGGAACTCGTTATTAACGGTTATTAACGGTTAAAAAGCTCGTTATTAATCAGATATTGTCCACTTAATGAGGCAAGGAATCTGCCAGTGAGGTCCGAAGTTAATGATTCGACACACCTACTTGAAACTGCACACAGGAACGACATATTGAAAAGACATGCTTATCCAAAGTAAGTTGAATTCATATTAATATCATATAATGTGAAAGGGTGTGTGTGTATGTCTGTCTATGTTTTTTTATGTGATAAGTGGCAGACGAGTAGACAGGTTCACCTGATGGTAAGCGATTGCCGCCGCCCATGGACACCCGCGACACCAGTGGAGTCACAAGTGCGCTGTCAACCTTTAAACCCCCTTCTCCCTAATTGGGCCTCCGGTACCTTCACTCATGCAGCAAAACACAGCACAATGCTACTTCACGCCGGTTTTCTGTGAGGCCGTGGTATTCACTCCGGTCCAGCCGGCCCATTCATGCCGAAGCGTGGCTCTCCCACGGTCAGATATGTCTGCTTGTTCGACTTTCACGGCAAAACGGAGCGACGGATGGACATGATTTTTAAGTGGAGATTCTTGAAGGGACGGTGTAGTAATAAGGCTTCTTTTTGTCCCTTTCTATTGAATAGTTTTTCATTAATAGTAATTAATTTTATAGATTGCTATGGCACCCGCAATACCAGTGGAATCACAGTGCACTGACAGTGCACTTCACACAATTTTTCCCTTCCCCCAAATAGAGCCGAGCCGAATTCTATCTTCAAACTCTCTCAAGCCTCTCGCCACAATGTCCTGCACGTGTGCCGCGTCCAGGCCATCCATCGCAACCAATTACAACACAGCACAGAGCCGTAAAAGCCGCTGAATTATGCTATCTCCCTCGAAATCTAGCCATCTCACCGTCAGCCTACGCTTATGAATTTTATGCGCTTGATTGTACAATTACCTTGTCAGGAACCGACGCGCTGTGTTGAGAATTGACTCTCACTATCATCTCAGCATGCAATTCCTGGTGGCGTCCCAAGATGTCGCTTCGGAGCCCGAGGTACGTTTTTGACCGTGGGAGAGCCACGCTTCGGTGTGAATGGGCCGGCTCGACCGGAGTGATACCACGGCCTCACTCAAAAAGCAGGCGTGAAGTAGCACTATCCTGTGTTTCGCTGCGTGAGTGAGGGTACCAGAGAGGCCCAATACAGGGGGAGAAGGAGATTTAAAGGTTGGCAGCGCACTTGTGAATCCACTAGTGTCACATGTGTCCATGGGCGGACGGCAATCACTTACCATCAGGTGATCCATCTGCTCGTCTGCCACCTATCATATAAAAAGAGCATAATCCCCGATTTGAGGAGTCTGGTAAATGTGTTGAGAATTGATTACCTTACCTATATCTATTTTAATTCCCTTCCTACACTTCCTGCCTATTTATGTGATAGGTGGCAGACAAGCAGACGGATCACCTGTGGGTAAGCGATTGCCGCTGTCTATTGACAACCGCATCACCAGTGGAGTTAGGTAAAAAAAGATGCTATTATTTTAACTCTCTTCTCCTCTCCCGATTGGGCTTGCCTCTCACTCATTTTAAAACAAAGCGGAGATTTATGCCAATTTTTTGTGAGGTTGTGGTATCACTCCGATCGAGCCAGCCTATTCATGACGAAGCTTGGACCTCTCAACACTAGAACCACCTCTCCCGATTGGGCTTGCCCCTCACTCACTTTAAAGCACAGCGCAGCTTTACGCCAGTTTTCGGTGGACCACTCAACATTAGAACCATGGACGTATCCAGGGAGTCAAAGTTCAGACACTGTGCCATCGACTCAGTCAACTCTCTAACCATTGCAACAATCAGCCTACTATTCTAACAAATGCATAAAAAATGGTGGAATTTTTCGAATTTATTATTGCGAAATCAGGTGACATCTATATAGCGCGCCTGCTGTCAATAAAGGCAATTTCTTGAAGTTTCGCTTGGGGCTGAGTGGGCCGCACCTCTCGGCCTATGCCCACCCGTCACCGTTCATCTCAACCAATTAGTAAGATAGCTGATAGCCAGTCTGAGTTACGCTATCTTTGCATCTGCTTTTGACGTAGTTCTTGAGTGAGTTTAGTGACAGTTCACTCGGCAGTCCAGTTTCTTTCACTCACTTTTTCCAAATTATGCCATATGATAGCCGTCAACGTTCATCTTAACCAATTAGTAAGATACCTGATAGCCAACGAGTCTGAGTTACGCTATCTTTGCATCTGCTTTTGACGTAGTTCTTGAGTGAGTTTAGTGACAGTTCACTCGGCAGTGCAGTTCCTTTCACTAACTCTTTTCATACTATGCCATATGATAGCCGTCAACGTTCATCTTAACCAATTAGTAAGATCCCTGATAGCCAACGAGACTGAGTTACGCTATTTTGGCATCTGCTTTAGACGTAGTTCTTGAGTGAGTTTAGTGACAATTCATTCGACAGTCCATTTCCTTTCACTCACTTTTTCCATAGCCGTTAACGTTCATCTCCAATTAGTAAGATACCTGATAGCGAACAAGTCTGAGTTACGCTATATCGGCATCTGCTTTAGACGTAGTTCCTGGGTAAGTTCAGAGACAGTTCACTCGGCAGTCCAGCTCCTTTCACTCACTTTTTCCGGCCTATGTCATAGAAGTTAACATTTATCTCCAATTAATAAGATATTTGATAGACAACAAGTTTGAGTTACGCCATTTCTGCATCTGCTTTATAAGTAGTTCCTGAGTAGTACAATTTTATCAGTTAATTCGGCAAGCCGTTCTTGTCACTCACTTTTTCTTTACTCATCCCATTACAAAAAGCAGTCTAATAGTTACTTTACGGATTATGGTCATACGTTCAGAAACATATACTCAACAATGAACTACTACTACGAATCATATGAACTAAAAGTACTGTTACATATGCTTATTTTCATGCTTAAAGCATGCTATTTTTGAGCAAGTGCTACTTAGCAGCATGTGTGGACAGACGTAGCTACTAATAAGCATGCTACCTGCAGTGCGGGTGGAAGGGAGAGGTTAGGGGAGTGCTTTAGCACGTGTAAACAGGTTTGCTTATTTTTAAGCATGGTAATACATGGCTAATAGCATGCTTATTTAAAGCAAATGTGGACAGTTCAATAAGCATGCTCATACAAAATTAGCATGTGTAACAGTAGCTCAAATGAGCTGTTGAACTAGATGAGTGAACTGAATCACTCTTTTTACTTGAGTGAAAAGTTTTTCGCTAGTTTATCCTACTTGCGTTCACTTCGTTACGCACCTACACGCAGACAAAATTATTTTCTAAGTAAATGACCAGATTAGTATGTTAGATAGCCTTTTATGGTTTTCGTTGCACATTTGTCATCGTGGTTAGTAGTTGATTTTGATGATAATTTACTGTAGGAGGAACTCGTTTCAATATAATGCCTTGTAATATGTAATGAGCAAGCAAATAACTTATTGCTTATTTGAACAACGTGGGCTTCATTTGCAAACGTTCAATAAACATTTGTTAGCTGAAATAGTGTTTTTTTTCTTCTTTATGTTTGATGGTAAGCGATTGCCGCCGCCCAAGGACAGCCCGGATTGGGCCTCCGGCACCCTCACTCACGCAGCGAAACAGCGCAGTGCTGCTTCACGCTGGTTTTCTGTGAGGGCGTGGTATCACTCCGGTAGCAGACACGTGTATCGTTTAATCACTTAATTTTCTTTAAACAAGGCGGTACACAGGAAACGTTAAGCCGTCAGTCCTGCATGTCCATGTTATAATCTAAATCATTTACGTCTATCTCAGCTTCAGCACCAAAGCTTAACAAGCAACATTAAAAAGACTTAACCCTTTAACAAATTAAGCTGCTAAACCAACAAAGGAAGAGCAAAGTATATAATTAGCTGAATTAGCAAACACCGCAGTTTGTAAAAGAAAGAATGCAAAACAAAGAAAACGACAATAAACTTAGTACTAAAGTCAGTGTTAAAACGAGCCTGGATTAGCAGATGTCAACATTTTCATTTCATTGGTAGGGGGTAAGATTACTGACTGAGCTATGGGTACCGACCACTGGCAACGCCAATTGATTCAATTCTTTAACAACTAATGGATGGATCTATTTTTACCGAGTACCGAGTACCGAGACCTACTCGGCAAACATGTATACTAAATGAAATGAATTAAACGAATGAAACGAATGACACTAATGGAACGAATGAGACAAATAAAACAAATGAAACGAATGCCACGAATAAAACGAATGAAACGAATAAAACGAATGAAACGAATGAAACGAATGAAACGAATGAAACTAATGCCACGAATGAAACGAATGAAACGAAAGGAACGAATGGAAATAATGAAACGAATGAAACGAATGAAACGAATGAAACGAATGAAACGAATGAAACGAATGAAACGAATGAAACGAATGAAACGAATGAAACGAATGAAACGAATGAAACGAATGGAACGAATGAAACGAATGGAACGAATGAAACGAATGATACGAATGAAATGCGTCCACTTTTTTTCGACTACCTTAACATTTATTTGAGTAAGATTATTAAGGCGAAGGGTATACCCCATTATACTTCGCTATTTGATCTCCTTTTGCACTCGAATTTTGAATTACCGCCAAAAGCGCCTGAATCATTTTTTTAGTACAAAAACAGACCCAACATTTGGGCATGGTTATTAAATAAATAGTATAAGTGTTTGCCGAGAGACTGAAGCAACGTAATTATTATTAAAATCAAATGGCAAAGAAAGTAGACCTCTACTTTCTTATAGGTAAGTATTGTGACAAGGTTCTAAAGTGTATACATATTTTTGGAGTTCACTGTACAAGACCGCCAACTTCCAGACTCCGGGCTAACACTGAGATTTCTAACAGAAAAACTCAGGTACAAATTTTGGCCCGACCTTGGGGATCGAACCCGGGACCCCAAGCGCAACCGTCGCTTTAAAGTGCGACCCACTAACCATTGCGCCAACGAGGCAGTCTTACATTTGTATATATGTATGTGGTGTAGTACACACACTTGTGTACTAAAAAATCCCACACATCCAATCGCTGAAATCGGCCACTATAGCCGTAATAATTGTAAATTAGGTATCTATAGGTAGACATTGAATAGGCATTCACATTAGCAACAATCTCACAGCTTGCCATTAGGTATTCAATTAGCTATATTGTCTGGTTCCTAGTAAACCTCACCTGGGTACCGATAGCAAAAGAATCGAAACAAGCATTTGATCAAAGCGACCATTAAATTGAATCGAAAAAAAAAACACCAAACTATTGATTGCTGCGTGCCGACTAAACAAGCGACTAAACACTTTTTGGGTACTTTTTTTTGATAGGTGGCAGACGAGTAGAAGGATCACCTGATGGTAAGCGATTGCCGCCGCTCATGGATACCTGCTACTCCAGAGTGGAGTTACTACCTACCTATTCTACTACCTATTCCTTCCTACCTATTCTATTTTATTCTAATGTTTTGCGTTTCCTAACAAGAAATTACCGAACGGAAAAAAAATATTATTTGTGTTGTTATTGTTAATTATAAATATTCATCATCATCATAATCATCATCAGCAACCTACACTCGTCCACTGCTGGACATAGGTCTCCCCTAATGCACGCCACTGCTCCCGATTTTCGGCCACTCTCATCCAGCCCAGCACCAGCCAGCCTTTCGAATGTCATCATCCCTTGTCGCAGGGCGTCCTACACTACGCTTACCGAGTCGCGGTCTCCACTTAAGGACTTTACGGCTCCAACGGCTGTCAGTTCTGCGGCTAATATGACCAGCCCACTGCCACTTCAGTTTGCTAATTCGGTATAAATATTGTTTATGTGATATGTGGCAGGCGAGTAGATGGATCACCTGATGGTAACACCTGCAACCAGTGGAGTCACAAGTGCATTACCAGCTTTTATCCCATATTTGGCCTTCGGTACCCTCACTCACTTAGTTCGCGAAACAGCGCTGCCTCAGGCCGGTTTTCTGTGAGGCCGTGGTGTCACTATGGTCAAGCCGGCCTTATTTATCATCCAGAAGTATGGTTAAAAAAATGCTGGAAATCTTTTTTTATGTGATAGGTGGCAGACGAGCAGACGGATCACCTGATGCGATTGACGCCGCCCATGGACACCCGCGACACCAGTGGAGTCCCAATTCGCTGCCAACCTTAAAACCAACCCCCCTTTTCCCCGGATTGAGCCCCCGGTACCCTCACTCACGTAGCGAAACACAGCACCGTGCTGCTTCACGCCGGTTTCCTGTGAGGCCGTGGTATCACTCCGGCCGAGCCGGCCTATTAGGGTGAAGGCTATACCCCACTGGCCACGCCAATTGATTTTAATTGTTAGCTACTAAACCAAATCTATTTTAAACCACTCGGGGGATTCAGTCTCTCGGTAAACACCTATACTATTTATTTAATAGTTATAATTAGCTATTTGATCTGGTTTTGCACTCGAATTTTGAATTACCGCCAAAAGCGGCCACTTTTGGCGTCAATCAATTTTATTAGTACAAAAAGAGACCCAATATTTTGGCATGGTTTTTAAATAAATAGTTTAAGTTTTTGCCGAGAGACTGAAGCCCCGTAATTATTTAAAATATATTTGTTATGGTAGCTAACAATTAAAATCAATTGGCGTCGCTAGTGTGCCCTAGTCGTCGCCTTAATGCCGAAGCGTGGCTCTCCCACGGTCAGATGTTTGGTTGTCGTTGAACATAAATGCGTTTTGTCCTTATGTTCTGACGGTACTGATAACATCAGCTGTCACGCTGGTGGGTTAGGACAAAGACCGATGAGGCTTTGTATCCGCCGTACTGATGCAGTTGGGTCGGCTGCAACTCCAGGTTCAAAGGTATATACAATACTGAAAAACATGTTTGTTAATAGATATTTAAAAAAAATGCTACTATAACAAAGTCGTATTTTCAAATAAATACTTAATATGCGACGCCCTATTGGACTAATGGCTTAAGTACCGGGCCGTGATCTTGGGGTCCTGGGTTCGATTCCCGGGTCGAGCTAAAAGTATGTTTCGAATTTTTCGAACATTGCTCGGGTTTGTGATCACCAATCCGCATTAGGCAAGCGTGGTGTTTATGCTTAATCCCTTCATAGTAGAGATAACTTGATTTCTATGATGGAGCCCTTTGTCTTGCAGTGGGACAGTATATAGACTGATACTTGACTTAATATGGGTACCTACTGGGAACCAAACCCACGACCTTCTACGTACCGAATGGGTCTTCCAACTAAACTGCTGACCTTAAAATAAAACATTACAAACACAGCGCAGGCGCTGCTTCACGCCGGTCTTCTGTGAGGCAGTGGTATCACTCCGGTCGAGCCGGCCCATTCATGCCTAAGCGATAAGAATGAATTCAGAATGAAATTGCATAAAATTGCCAAACATAACTAAAAAAATCATGTAATAACGATTTATCATAAATCCTGGTCTTGAAATTCACCTTCATAGCCTTACCAAATGTTTATTTATCTCTTACCAAAAAAGGTATGACCATCTAACTGATTTTTGTTTTTTTTTTTTATTATTCTTTGCTCACGAAAACATTATTTCCTTTTGTAAGTACAGTTAGCTCTAAGAAAAATGGCCCTTTCATATGTTATAAGTACCTGTTGTATCTATAAACATAAACAAATAAATTGTGTAATTACTTACAAATTTTTTGAAAACTTCACACAAAAAAAAACTCAAATTTTTCATCTAGGTACTTAAAATCAATTGCTCCAATGACGATTTCTCAACTCCTGCGCAGTCACTAACTCACCGACAGAAGCCACACAAAAACTCCCCACCCCGGCAAAATTGTTGAAAAAAATATGCATTGTTAAAAAAGGGGGTGGGGTCACGAGTGCAGTCGGAAAGGGACGGGGGATGAGACAAAAAACACGCTAACAGAAGGGTTTGAATTTTTTATGACGTGAGAGCTAAAGGTGCGTGCTGACTAGGGCTGCCATGACATGTTTGAGTTGTAGGCTTAATTTGTGTTAGAAAATCTGGTCTATAATTTTGTATGATGTAATACAGGTTGCATCGGTAAAGAGTTCCATTATCGAGACACAATATTCTAGCCCTTGTTTGTTTCAACTTTGATCGGTTTTTGAATTAAGAATTTGAAGCATGACTCAAATGGACAATACGACAAAAAAACATTTTCCGAAATTAAAAATACTCTTTCTAGATTAGATTCATAGAAATTTAAGAAAAATAATTCCAGATTTATTAAACAGGTATTTACGGAGGAAAAAAATAAAATGTGAAAATCCTCGTGTGACGTCATCACTCGGCATTACAAATTAATAACGCTTTTGCTCGCAATAATTAAAAAAAAGTAATATCTCTTATTATAAAATGACAAGACAAAGTAATGACAGTGACAGTAAGTTACTTAAAGTCGTCTACATTTTTTTATTGGGTGTATAGCACCGACATCTTAATACGTTGAGCCTCGGGACTACGTCACTTCCGGCATATTAATTAATAAATTAAAAAATAAATATTTCAATAAAAAGACACATTTAATGATCACAAAAAAATATGGGTCATCTTTTTCTCTTTCTTTATTCGAAAAGCGTATGAAAATGCGAATATATTTTTTGTCGTATTGTCCATTATCACATCCATACAAAGTTTGTTATTTAGTTTAACTAGTGTTTAACTTCAAAGTCTCTATTGAGAAACCGGGCTTTAAATGTTTTCAATTTCATTCTTTTATCGATTTTTTATGTTTTTTTTTGTGGTTATAAACGCCAAAAATGCTCTATAACACCGTTTTAACTATTAGTGGTTTTTTGAACGTTTATGAATAAAAACCTTAGAGATAGATAGATAGATAGATACTCTTTATTGCACAACATACAAAACTTAATAGCTAGGTATACTGAGATACAATGTACAATTTAGGCGGTCTTATCGCTGGGAGCGATCTCTACCAGACAACTTTCAGGTAAAGGACATTAGATAGAAGAGGGGAGGGTGGTGCAATCCTTTTGATTTTTAATATTGATTAAGTAAATTTATAGTATAAATACATATATCTAGATAATAAATAAATAAACACGTTACGGAGATTACGGTGGTCTTAGTTCTCAATAATGGTTTTTTTTTTGTATAATTTTCTTCTATTGATTAAGTAACCTGATTGTGTAACTTAAGTGATAGCGTAACATAGTAAAAAAACAAGACAGCCCACTCTTTTGTAAGTAGTGGGAAGTGTCAAATATTTCACCATCCTAACCCACCTACAATAAATGTCTACGAAAAAATAGAATTGATAAAGTTTAGCAAGTATAAATAATAAGTTATTAATAGCTGGTAGACTCACTATGAATAAAAGCATGTTATACATACAGGGTGTGTCTCTGAAAATTTACATTCCTTTAACCACGTGTTCTACTAACCATTATGAACAAAACTTGTTCTATCACTTTTGGAAATTCGCATGAAAAAATTTCAACTTTTCATAAACAGTCCGCCACTTGACCTGGTCAATTTGTATGGGGAATCGAAAATTGTTTCGTCGTTGAACAAATGTTGTTCAGAGTGGTTGGTAGAACACGTGGTTAAAAGGATGCAAATGTTCACAGATACACCCTGTATATTATTTATTTAGATATTTCTCCTCTCCTCTTGCATAGCATCAGGCTGAGGAGAGCCAATATACAGTGTCACTATAAAAAAAAATCCTTACAATGACCAATATTCTTTTCTGACAATTTAAATCGAAGTAAGAATATCATTAAGGTGACGGGTAGGGCACACTAGCGACGCCAATCGATTTTAATTTTTAGCTATTAAACCGGATCTATTACACACTTATACACTTATATTAACACTTATAATATTATTAAATAACCATGCACAAATGTTGGGTTCCTTTTTCGCGAATTTTTCGCGAATGCGTGGGACGCAACATTTTTGAATGCTTAATTAATAAATGGTATAAATGTTTGCCGAGAGGTTGTAACCCCGAAATTGTTTAAAATAGATCCGGTTTAGTAGCTAAAAATTAAAATCGTTTAGCATCGCTAGTGTGCCCTACGCGTCACCTTAAGAAAGTCATCAAGTCTCAAAGTTCCTAAAAAAAGTGTTATCTAGGCTAGTTGTATGAGGTAGGTAGACAAATAAGTACCTACCTAACCACAAATACTGACGATGCCTAAACCTTGTAAAAAGAAGTTACCTACTTACTTACCTAGAACTCTAATAAAACTCAAAATTTCCTCTAACGTAATCAGAACTCATTACCTTTATTCCAATACAGTAAATTCCAATAAGTTTCCAATGCCACTTTGATGTTACGAATCGCTTATTTCTTATTGGCTTGGTAAAAGTACATGTATCTTCGCGAGAGGCCGAGAAATGAATACAAATGCGTAGAGTGAGATGTGAGCGAGCAATTTGGATGGAAAATCAGACCGTTTGCTTGGCAGTCACGTACTGGGGCATTTGTACTGAATGCTGCATTAAATGTTTCGGCTATGAATGATACTGCTAGCGCCATCTGTTGGTGAGCGGCTTTGAGCGGAGAAAAGCAGAGTATGAAAGTAATTCGAAATTTTGTTCATTTTGGTCAAAATAAAATAATTAAAATAAACGTGAATGTCAAAATAATATGTATACTATTTCATTCTTACTCAAAAAATGCGTAAAATAAATTTCAAGTCTAACAAGTTCATGACAGTTATTGCCATCTAGCGGTGAGTAGCAAAACTAAAAGAAGCACTGTTTTACCGACGTGCGGTGAAACTGTTGACACAGTGCATCGAGGGGTGGCACGTGCATGTGTGCGTGCCGAATTTGGCGCCCATTTCGAAACATCAAAGATTCTTTTTAGAGTTTCTTTTTTGCCTCTTCAATTTAATGGCGTATGTTGCTACAATTAGGAAACACTTTTTTACAAGTGTGGCACACACTAGGAATAAAATTCGTGTTAAACATACTTAGGGCAAATTTGACAAATCTTATTCCAGTACTAATAAGGTTTGCGCTGACATTTTTTTTATAGGATAGGGGGCAGACGAGTAGACGGATCACCTTATGGTAAGCGATCCCCATGGATATCTGCAACACCAGAGAAGTCACAAATGCGCTGCCGACCTTTTAAAAAGGAATGCACTCTTTTCTTGAAGGTTTACAGGTTGTTTTATACAAATCTGACGTTATACCATAAGGATAAAGATTGGTCGAATAAGATATGTATTCAGGATTATGGCGCAATTTTAATTTTACCTAATGCCGTATTCTTAGGAAATTTTACATTAGTGATACTAATTTTGACATTTTCTTGTAAAAAAATTATGTTGTATATTTTGACGGGATTCTGTCAAATTCGCATGTTACCTCTATTTTTATTATATTTTGTTAAGGTGATGGGTAGGGTACACTAGCGACGCCAATCGATTTTAATTTTTAGCTACTAAAGCGGATCTATTTTAAACAATTTTGAGGTTACAACGTCTAGGCAAACATACTATTTATTAAAACACCATGCAAAAATGATGGGTCCAACGCGTACGCGAAAAATGGATTCACGTCAAAAGTCACCTTAAATATTGTAGCTTCGGCTTATTTTACATAAAAAGGAACGATATTTTTTATAGCAATCTTTTGCAATTTATTCTTAAGTAAATTACACACTTAAAAATTGAATGAAATTTCTAAGTGTGTAATTTTACTTAAAAAGGAACAAGCTTGGTAAATATTAGTTTTTTTTAAACTAAGATACAACAGTATGAATATATAAATCACACAAATATAAATTTATGTTTGTGTGATTATTATCTTTACATATAATTTGCCGGAAGTGACGTAGTCCTGAGGCTCAACGTATTGTAATGTCGGTGCTATATGTACAATAAAAAAAGTTTAGGCGACTGGTATCATTGTTTAACGTTTGGTTCTTTGGATTACCTTTTCTTTAAAATCAACGTGAGCAACAGCGTTATATGTCATGCCGAGTAATGACGTCACTGAAGGATCTTCTTGTTATTTTTTTTTATTCCAATAATAGCTGTTTAAACATTCTCAATTTTTTTAACTATAATGTATCAATACGGGGATTAACACGATATTTATTATGTGAAACAACATTGTGTACTCACATATTTGGTGCTACCGACGTTTCGTAGCTAAAAATTAAAACAGACGTAGCCGAAACGTCGAGCCAAATATGTGAGTACACAATGTTGTTTCACATAATAAATATCGTGTTAATCCCCGTATTGATACATTATAGTTATAATGCAACGCGGAAATCTAAAAAATTTCTATGAGTCTAATCTATATATAGTATTTTTCATTTTGGAAAATCATTTAACAACTAATTAGTAATAGGTAAATAGTAATGTGATTTTCTTATTCCAATGTTGTGAACGCCTGTAAGAGGCAAATGTATATAATACTATACGTTGCCAATGTATTTATATGTATGCTGTTGGTGTTACTATTAAATAAATAAAATAAAATAATCCTTTTATGTTGTATTGTCCATTGTTTATACGGACAGTCACACATCAGGTTACTACTATCTGTCAAAATTCCTCAATTGATAATGAACCAAACGTGTTTGACATTAAGGTTAAAGTCGATTGAAGAAATTTGGCAGTTTTGTTTACTTTGATGCGTGGCTGTACGTGCTTACTAGTTTGCTATTGCAAAATAATATGGAGATTCTGGAGTGGCAGTGGGCTGGCCATATTAGCCGCAGAACCGACAACCGATGGGGTAAACGAGTTCTGGAGTGGAGACCGCGTCTTGGCAAACGTAATGTAGGGCGCCCTCTGGCTAGGTGGGAGGACGATCTGCGCAGGATGGCTGGCAAGAGCTGGATGCGAGAAGCCATGGATAGATCACAGTGGAGAACAATTGGAGAGGCCTACGTCCAGCAGTGTACTGCGATAGGCTGATGATGATGATGGAGATTCTGGCGGTAGGACTAAAATACTCCACGTGGGCTGATGCAATTCAAAGGTTTTAAATTAGTTTCTAGTAGTTTTTAGTTAACAAATTTGGTGTTCATTTGTGTAACATTTTTAACACTGCTACTGTATGTCGAGTGAGTTGTCACGTGACAACTTGCTGGGATCTAAAGCCACCTTATTTCAAATCGCGATCTAAAGTTCATCATCATCATCATCATCAGCCCATTGAAGTCCCCACTGCTGGGGCACGGGCCTCCCTCAATCACATGAGGGGTAATTGCCATACTCACTACGCTTGGCAGACGGGTTGGCGAGGGTTTTGATATAAATGCAGAGTTTTCCTTCTCTGGGTGCTGATGATCATGCCAGCAGCTTTACCTTAGTCGCCTTTTACGACACCTCGGTAAGAGTGAGGGTGGCCTATTCTACTCTGCCGGGACCACACGGCTAAAGTTATTACCGTATTAAAGCTCATGTCATCCCGTTTCAACACGCAATGTCAGAAGGGGCTGGCACGAATTTTGTTCCGGGGCAATCCTTAGTTCGCGGTTTGTAATAAGGGGGATAGAGTTTTAAAACCCGAGATCGTGTTTAGAGTGGTACCTATCGACAGAATCCGTAGGTCGATAGCACGCATAACACCGGCTTTTGAGTACCCACTTCTTTTCAATAAGTTACTTGACATTGGCAGGATATCTTCGGGCAGATAATAATAATAAAGGGATTCGGCGGGTAGGGCTAAAAGAAGCCGCGTGGGCTGATGCAATTCAAAGGTTTTAAATTAGTGTCTAGTGATTTTTAGTGTGCAAGTTTGGTGTTTATTTGTGCAGTGAAGTGCCGCAAAGTGATCCTAATAATAAGAATCGTTGGATTGTATCGTTTTTAACACTGCTATTGTGTGTCGAGTGCGTTGTCTCGTGACAACTTGCTTGGACCTAATAGAGTCTTAAAACCCGCGATTGCTTTTAGAGTGATATCCGCTGAATCCGTAGGTCGATAAAACGCAAAACACCGGCGTTTTATTGAGTGACTGTGACTTCGACTGACTTCGACTGTTGACTACCTACTTGTTCTCAATAAGTTACTTGACATTGGCGAATTATCTTCGGTTGTCCCGCTTAATAATGCCTTAAATCTAAAACATGATAATGGCAGGAGTAATTCTCAGTCGAGAAGTTGATTGCCACAAATAAAATAAGAAGAAGAAGAATCCGTAGGTCGATAACACGCATAACACCGGCTTTTGAGTACCCACTTCTTTTCAATAAGTTACTTGACATTGGCAGGATATCATCGGGCAGATGATAATAATAAAATATTTTATTTATTTATTTAAATAAAATATATAAATTTATGATCATAATTTAACATAATAGTACTTTGAAATAACTACGTCCGATTAACCCAAGTATTTAATAATTAAAAACTGCAGTATTGAATCCTTTCATAAGGTATTGAAGGCAGCTCATTGTGCTGAGATAATGACCAAGATGGAAGAAAGATAACGGATACAATAAGACAATAAAATACGTGGGAACAGTGGCGAATGCGACGTCTTGTGACAAATTGCGAAAACTTAGTTTGTAATTAAGCAGTATCCGTGAGAGAGCTACGCTTTGGCAAGAATGAGCCGGCTAGACCGGAGTGATGACAGAAAAACCACGTGATGTGGCGGCAGCACTATATTTCAACGAGCGAGTGAGGGTACTGGAGACCCAATCCGAGAGGAACGTTGGCAGCGTATTTGTGACTCCACTGGTGTTGCGGGTGTCCAATGACGGCGGCAATCGCTAAAGGTGACGGGTAGGGCACACTAGCGAAGCCAATTAGTTTTAATTTTTAGCTACTAAACCGGATCTAATTTAAACAATTTACAACCTCTCGGCAAACACTTATACTATTTATTAAATAACCATGCACAAATGTTGGGTCCTATGTTGGATCCAATGTTGGGTCCAACGAGTGCGCGAAAAATTGATTCACGCCAAAAGCGGCCACTTATGGCGTGAATCAATTTTTCGCGTACAAAAACGGACCCAACATTTGTGCACGGTTATTTAATAAATAGTATAAGTGTTTGCCGAGAGGTGGTAACCCCGAAATTGTTTAAAATAGATCCGGTTTGGTAGCTAAAAACTAAAACTGATTGGCGTCGCTAGTGTGCCCTACCCGTCACCTTAATCAGGTAATCTTGGTTTTTTTTTTACTGTTACCTATCACATAAACTTACTGATTTTAATAAAGGAGCAGGTTCTATGTTCGGCTATAAGTAAGTTCTCAACAAAATAGTTGATTCACTCAAAATATAAAAGCAAATGTTTATTTCATCATTCATGATAAGTAGTGTTTGACATAAGAAAGATAAATACATGTTCTTTTTTATACTTACTTTAAGGGTAGTAAACATAGGTATATTTTTTATTCATCTATGTTTCTTAGAGAGAATAAAGATCATATTTAACAATATAAACTACCGTTAAAATTAAGGCACATCAAAACACGTTATATAGTATAAATGTATGAATAGATACATTATAATAAAGTTGAGAAACCCTATTCCAAATTCCATCATTTCAGCCAACAAAAGTCCACAGCTGGACAAAGACCTCCCTCAATGATATCCACACACAGATTGGTCCTGTGCCGTCCGCATTCCAAAAAATACTATTCATATTCTTTACCACTCAAAACGCTACCAATAAAAACGTAATTTGACGTCCAATTGCCTGCACTGATTGGATATTAAAAATTTTGTGCATAGATAAATCATTAGAGACAAAGTCATAAAGATAAAGCAAAAATTATAATAACCTACTTGTCATGCTTTGAAACTTATACCTACCGTTTTTAATCAAGTTAAAATAGTAAAAAATAAACACGAAAAGTCACTTCAAGGTGGTATACCTATTCGATGAGGTAAATAAAAAAACAGGCAAATTATTTCGAGCAACACAATTATAACAATTATCGAGATACGTAATTCGCAACTGGCAACTTTTTTTAAATATTACTGGACGCATGCATAAATTATTGCCTTGAGCTCATGATGCGCACGCAATAAAAAAAACTAAAAGCAAAAAATAAACAAAAAACAGCTACTGCACTGGCAGGTAAATCAGATAGCAAGCGATGCATGAAAAATGACTCTAATTAAAAAAAATATAGCACAATAGCGTTCTTAATTCAAATTCGAATTTGGCGCAAAAAGTTTTAACCCTTATTTTGTCACCAGTGTGAAACAATGGACGCCGAAATTTGACTATGGTTACTTTTGATTTAGAACTGTTTTAAAAAGAGTCGAGTGCAATGAAACGAATCGCGTGAAACGAAACAATAGATTTTTTTTAATTTTAAAAACAAAATCTCTGTGAATAGTCTCAGTTTTGATTTTAATCAGCGGGAAAGTTTTTTTTGGGCGCCGAAAATTATATTGTAGGATTTTTTACGCTCAGTCGTTAGTTAGTAGTAACGAGTAATTTTTACTTTGTTTTTATTCAAGAGGGGTCGCATCAGCTTTTTAAAAATAATTTATGTCTTTGACGGTTAGATTGTTACTTATTTCCTGTTTCAATTTTTATGTTTATGAAAGAAAATTCTGGGGGTAGGACTCAAACATTTCGCGTCGGCTGATGCAACTCAAAGGTTTAAATTAGAATCTAGTGGTCTTTTAGTGTTTCTACTTTAGTGTAAATTTGCAGTGCACCTATTGATTTTGATAATAGGTGAAATTGCCCTTTTTTTCTAGACACAATAAGATGTATAAATCCTTTAATAAGCAAAAAGTCATAATACTTTTAAGGTATATTTAAGAAAGAGATCAGATAATATTGAACTTGTGATGCATAAATCTTGACAATGGCCCTTTTTCACTTTTTTTTTCTTTTTTTACATTATAGTGGACAAACGAGCAGACGGCACACCTGATGGAAAGTGATCACCGCCGCCCATGGACATCTGCAACACCTGAGGTGTCACAAATGCGTTGCCGGCTCTTAAGATAGGAGTACATCCTTTTCTTGAAGGTCACCAGGTCATATCTGTTCGGAAACACCACGGATGACAGCTGGTTCCACAGAATACACATATTGTTGGATTATAATCTTTAATTGTATGTTTAGAATACTTGTTACTTGGCAGAATTGATGTTTTTATCAATGATAACATTTAGGTAATTAAAAATATTTTTCTGAAAAACATATCCTACACATTCCTAAACGTTGCCCATAAAAGCATAGTTAATTATGGATTGCAGCAATTGTTACTTTAAAAACAAAAAAAAAAAGAACTTAGTATTGAAAATACAACTTCTAAAGAAAATCGTAATAGAAAATGGCAATTTCATAGGTAAAGGACCTAATATTTGTGTGTCGAGTGAATTGTTACATTACAATTTTCTTGGACCTAATAAAGTCTTAAAACCCGCGAGTGCGTTTAGATTATTATCAGCAGAATCCTTAGGTCGTTAAAACATAAAATAAATAAATAAAGAATTTTTATTTTTATTTTATTTTATTTTATATTTATTTAGAATTTGTCAGTCAATAAATAAAAAAAAATCGTTTATAATCTCTTATTAACAAAAATACAATAAAATGGCGGCATATTGTGCCTCTGACTGACTTAGACTGTTGAAGTTACTTGACATTGGCAGGATATCTTCGGGCAGATAATAATAATAAAGGGATTCGGCGGGTAGGGCTAAAAGAAGCCGCGTGGGCTGATGCAATTCAAAGGTTTTAAATTAGTGTCTAGTGGATTTTTAGTGTGCAAGTTTGGTGTTTATTTGTGCAGTGACGTGCCGCAAAGTGATCCTAATAATAAGAATCGTTGGATTGTATCGTTTTTAACACTGCTATTGTGTGTCGAGTGCGTTGTCTCGTGACAACTTGCTTGGACCTAATAGAGTCTTAAAACCCGCGATTGCTTTTAGAGTGATATCCGCTGAATCCGTAGGTCGATAAAACGCAAAACACCGGCGTTTTATTGAAGTGACTGTGACTTTGACTGACTTCGACTGTTGACTACCTACTTGTTCTCAATAAGTTACTTGACATTGGCGAATTATCTTCGGTTGTCCCGCTTAATAATGCCTAAAATCTAAAACATGATAATAGCAGGAGTAATTCTCAGTCGAGAAGTTGATTGCCACAAATAAAATAAGAAGAAGAATCCGTAGGTCAATAACACGCATAACACCGGCTTTGAGTACCCACTTCTTCAATAAGTTACTTGACATTGGCAGGATATCTTCGGGCAGATAAAAATAATAAAATATCCCTATTTTTTTTAAATTTATGATCATAATTTTACATAATAGTACTTTGAAATAACTACGTCCGATTAACCCAAGTATTTAATAATTAAAAACTGCAGTATTGAATCCTTTCATAAGGTATTGAAGGCAGCTCATTGTGCTGAGATAATGACCAAGATGGAAGAAAGATAACGGATACAATAAGACAATAAAATACGTGGGAACAGTGGCGAATGCGTCGTCTTGTGACAAATTGCGAAAACTTAGTTTGTAATTAAGCAGTATCCGTGGGAGAGCTACGCTTTGGCATGAATGAGCCGGCTAGACCGGAGTGATCACAGAAAAACCACGTGATGTGGCGGCAGCACTATATTTCAACGAGCGAGTGAGGGTACCGGAGACCCAATCCAGGAGGAAGGTTGGCAGCGTATTTGTGACTCCACTGGTGTTGCGGGTGTCCATTGACGGCGGCAATCGCTAAAGGTGACGGGTAGGGCACACTAGTGAAGCCAATCAGTTTTAATTTTTAGCTACTAAACCGGATCTATTTTAAACAATTTACAACCTCTCGGCAAACACCTATACTATTTATTAAATAACAATGCACAAATGTTGGGTCCGATGTTGGGTCCAACGAGTGCGCGAAAAATTGATGTGATTGAGTCCGTTTTTGTACGTGAATAAATTTTTCGCGTACAAAAACGGACCCAACATTTGTGCACGGCTATTTAATAAATAGTATAAGTGTTTGCCGAGAGGTTGTAACCCCGAAATTGTTTAAAATAGATCCGGTTTCGTAGCTAAAAATTAAAACTGATTGGCGTCGCTAGTGTGCCCTTCCCGTCACCTTAATCAGGTAATCTTGGATTTTTTTTACTGTTACCTATCACATAAACTTACTGATTTTAATAAAGGAGCAGGTTCTATGTTAGGCTATAAGTAAGTTCTCAACAAAAGGCTAGTTGATTCACTCAAAATATAAAAGCAAATGTTTATTTCATCATTCATGATAAGTAGTGTTTGACATAAGAAAGATAAATACATGTTCTTTTTTATACTTACTTTAAGGGTAGTAAACATAGGTATATTTTTTATTCACCTATGTTTCTTAGAGAGAATAAAGATCATATTTAACAATATAAAGTACCGTTAAAATTAAGGCACATCAAAACACCTTATATAGTATAAATGTATGAATAGATACATTATAATAAAGTTGAGAAACCCTATTCCAAATTCTAAGCCAACAAAAGTCCACAGCTGGACAAAGACCTCCCTCAATGATATCCACACACAGATTGGTCCTGGGCCGTCCGCATTCCAAAATATACCATTCATATTCTTTACCACTCAAAACGCTACCAATAAAAACGTAATTAGGCGTCCAAATGCCTGCACTGATTGGAAATTGAAAATTTTGTGCATAGATAAATCGAAACTTATACCTACCGTTTTTAATTAAGTTAAAGTAGTAAAAAATAAACACGAAAAGTCACTTCAAGGTGGTATACCTATTCGATGAGGTAAATAAAAAAACAGGCAAATTATTTCGAGCAACACAATTATAACAATTATCGAGATACGTAATTCGCAACTGGCAACTTTTTTTAAATATTACTGGACGCATGCATAAATTATTGCCTTGAGCTCATGATGCGCACGCAATAAAAAAAACTAAAAGCAAAAAATAAACAAAAAACAGCTACTGCACTGGCAGGTAAATCAGATAGCAAGCGATGCATGAAAAATGACTCTAATTAAAAAAAATATAGCACAATAGCGTTCTTAATTCAAATTCGAATTTGGCGCAAAAAGTTTTAACCCTTATTTTGTGTCACCAGTGTGAAACAATGGACGCCGAAATTTGACTATGGTTACATTTGATTTAGAACTGTTTTAAAAAGAGTCGAGTGCAATGAAACGAATCGCGTGAAACGAAACAATAGATTTTTTTTAATTTTAAAATCAAAATCTCTGTGAATAGTCTCAGTTTTGATTTTAATCAGCGGGAAAGTTTTTTTTGGGCGCCGAAAATTATATTGTAGGATTTTTTACGCTCAGTCGTTAGTTAGTAGTAACGAGTAATTTTTACTTTGTTTTTATTCAAGAGGGGTCGCATCAGCTTTTTAAAAATAATTTATGTCTTTGACGGTTAGATTGTTACTTATTTCCTGTTTCAATTTTTATGTTTATGAAAGAAAATTCTGGGGTAGGACTCGAACATTTCGCGTCGGCTGATGCAATTCAAAGGTTTCAATTAGAATCTAGTGGTCTTTTAGTGTTTCTACTTTAGTGTAAATTTGCAGTGCAGTGCAGCGAAATGATTCTAATATAATCATTGAATTGTACCTATCGATTTTCATAATAGGTGAAATTGCCCTTTTTTTTCTAGACACAATAAGATGTATTAAATCCTTTAATAAGCAAAAAGTCATAATACTTTTAAGGTATATTTAAGAAAGAGATCAAATAATATTGAATTTGTGATGCATAAATCTTAACAATGACCCTTTTTCACTTTTTTTTTTTTACATTATAGTGGACAAACGAGCAGACGGCACACCTGATGGAAAGTGATCACCGCCGCCCATGGACATCTGCAACACCTGAGGTATCACATATACTTGTTACTTGGCAGAATTGATGTTTTTATCAATGATAACATTTAGGTAATTAAAAATACTTTTCTGAAAAACATATCCTACACATTCCTAAACGTTGCCCATAAAAGCATAGTTAATTATGGATTGCAGCAATTGTTACTTTAAAAACAAAAAAAAACTTAGTATTGAAAATACAAATTCTAAAGAAAATCGTAATAGAAAATGGCAATTTCATAGGTAAAGGACCTAATATTTGTGTGTCGAGTGAGTTGTTACATTAACAATTTTCTTGGACCTAATAGAGTCTTAAAACCCGCGAGTGCGTTTAGATTATTATCAGCAGAATCCTTAGGTCGTTAATACATAAAATAAATAAATAAAGAATTTTCATTTTTTATTTTATTTTTATTTAGAATTTGTCAGTCAATAAATAATAATAAAATAAATAAATAAAAATCGTTTATTGTCTCTTATTAACAAAAATACAATAAAATGGCGGCATACTGTGCCTCTGAATGACTTAGACTGTTGAAGTTACTTGACATTGGCAAAATAGAAGATTTTAAACTTCCGCGTTCTATGAATCTCCCAATTACCAAAGTTTGTGTTGTCTAAATGTGTATGTCAGTGTACGTTTGGTTTGTTTTAGGTGATGTTTAATAATAACCCAAACTCAATTATCTGAAGAGAACCAGCTCATTTCTCAACAAATTTTCTAACGTGTCTCTATAATCACTTGACATTGGCAGAGTTGTCTCGTAAGAGCAACAGCAAGCCATAAAAAAAAACTTCTGCGTTGCATTATACAAATAATGAATGTACACGGGACAAAACGCGGTATTATTATATGTAAGTACATACTCGTACCAATGAGATACTCGTACCAATTAAAAAGAGTAACTGGCGAGTTTCTTGCCGGATCTTCTCGACCAGAAACAACTTTCCGAGCCGGTGGTAGAATCGCATTATGTTTTTTTATTTCTTTAGTATATTTTATGTATCAACATATATATGTATTAACATGTAAATTATACATAAGTACTTATAAATAGTTTTAAGTCATTCAAATGTATGACGATTTGTAAGTGCTGTGTACAAGCCTATGCAAATAAAGAATTATTTGAATTGAATTGAATTGAATGTGCCAGTACTCGTACCAGTGTAAGTACATGCTTGTGACCACGACCGATGTAACGCGGTCGAATCGTCAAGCTGTGAGTATATGCTACTTCGAGTACGTACTTACAACCTGTGCGGATAATCGCACACTATTTGCGTCTATACTCGCACTGGTGGGGTGCGAGTATAGACGCAAATAGTGTGCGAGCGAGAAGTGAATGGATGCGCCGCCATTTCTGATCCCATTCTTTATCCGCACATGTTGTACATATAATAATAACCGCGTTTTGTCCCGTGTGTATTTATTATTGGCAAAATATGTTCAGGTAGAGTCATAATATAAATTAAAGAAAATCAAATATCTTAAACTATCCGATACGTATATGCCGAGATAATAGGAAAAATATAATAATAATAATAAATAAATAAATATTTCACAACATCACATACATTGATCTGACTCCGAGTTAGGTAGCTCAAGCACCTGTGTTACGGATATCAGAACCAACAGCGGAATAACAAATATATACATATAATACTTTTCTTTTGTAAATACATACGTATAATACATAGAAACACCCAGACCAATACAAACAGACATATTCATGCACAGAAATGTTTGTACTGTGCGGGGATCTAACCCGCAACCCTTGCAGCAAAGGCAGCGTTCACTACCACTGATCCAAACGGGTCGTCACTAATATGCACATAAAACTGTAAAATCTAGAAGTGTGTGCTTGGATTCGAACCTCGGCCCACCGTATAGACGACGCGTTCTTATCTATTGAGCTACCATCGCTCCATGTAGGTATATTTTAGTAGTTTGTTATAATATTTATTTAATATTTATTTATGTACACCCTGTTGGTCTAGTGGTTTAAGTACCGGGTCGGGATCTCGGGGTCCTGGGTTCGATTCCCGGGTCGAGCGAAAAGTATGTTTCGAAGTTTTCGAACATTGTTCGGGTTTGTGATCACCAATCCGCATTTGGCAAGCGTGGTGATTAAGCCTCATCCCATCATAGTAGCGATGACTTGATTTCTATGATGGAGGCCTTTGCCCTCAGTGGGACAGTTTATAGGCTGATACTTTACTTTACTTTTATTTATTTATTAAATTGCATACATGTTACAATTGCAAGCTTAAAACTAATGCAGCATTATAATACAATTATTACACTCTGTATAACTAGCAAGTTATAGATCGGTAAATGCACCATGTAAGGGTGTAGCAAGGCACTACTTTTTTTTTAATAGAAAGGCCAATCACGATGACCTCACTCCGCCTGATGGTAAGCGGCCGTGAAATCCAAATATGAGGCTAACAGGCACAGAAGAACTAACAATGTACCCATTGTGTCTGCCATCCTCACCTTAATGGCCTGCTGAGATGCCGTTTCACGCCCCGCCTAAAAGACCCCGGATTGTATGAAGGAGAAAACACATGAGCTGGGAGGGCATTGTATGCCTTGATGGCTCGGGGCAGGAACGAGGAGCCAAACCTCTTGGTGCGCGCCGCCATTGTCTGGATGGTATGCGGATGGCAACGCTGTCCAGCACGTGTTGTTCGGAAGTGGAAAGGGGAGGATGGGATATTACTTATTTTAACTATAAGCAGGTATGTATGGTTGGCATTATTTTATTATTAAAATTAGCAAATAAAAATACTTTTACAACCTGTGCGAATAAAGAATGGGATCAGAAATGGCGGCGCATCTATTCACTTCTCGCTATACTCGCACCCCACGAGTGCGAGTATCTTAGACGCAAATAGTGTGCGAGCGAGAAGTGAATAGATGCGCCGCCATTTCTGATCCCATTCTTTATCCGCACAGGTTGTAAATCTTCTTCTTCATTTTAGCGTGTAATTCCCGGTTGCGTCCAAAGCTGTCGCTTTGGAGCTCGAGTACGCTTAGACCAGGATTCAGGATTAGGGGGGTCTGATAATTACAATGAAGCGACTGCCGTCTGACCTTCGCAACCCTTTAACTGGGGAACCAGACCAACTGAATCATGTTTACACGTTTCAGAAACTTTTTCCGAAACGTGCAGGTTTCCTCACCGCCGAGCAGATGGTAATGGTAGAAATACGCACATAGATTTGAAAAAAAAACCATTGGTGCATGCTCGGATTCGAACATCGACAACTTGAGTGGAAAGCGCGTTCGTATCCATTGAGCTAATATCGCTCGTATAAAATACTTTTAATTAATAGTAACAAAAAGATGGTAATAAAATTTACTTACATTATATTCTTATCTTTTTATTCAATACAGGGTGTATCTGTGCACATGTACATCCCTATAACCAAGTATTTGTTCCATCACTTTTAGAAATTCGCATGAAAAAAAAACTACTTTTCATACAAAGCCGGTCACGTGCCGGTCCCCATTTTGTATGGGGAGTCGAAAAACTTTTCGATAACTTTCGAAAAGTCGTTGAACAAATGTTGTTCACGTGGTTAAAGGGATGTAATTTTTCACATATACAGCCTGTATAAATAATGTTTTATAAATGTTTTTAATTTGGTGTGGCTGTGTGGTTTGCACGTGTTGAGTATATATTGTGAGCAGTCAAGTGGTGGGTATCTTACTTTATACTTTAACCTTCAAAAAATATTTTATGCAATTAGTAACACTTAGTGATTATGAAGGCTTTTAAATTTAATTTGATTTTTTTTACGTGAATTTTAGATTTTATACGTTTGGGATTTTTTTATGCAATAAAAGTGTATCTATTTATCAACCATCTTCCACGAAAGGTATTGTTACAATAACATCATGGTTACGACTGAAAATGATGGAATTTTGCTAATTGACGTAGATATAAAACTAACCAGATTTTTCTATATAAGGGAAGAAGTACTATATTTAAACTATATATATTGTTTATTGATAAAAAATAAATAAAGATTCAAAGGCGACGTCAGATAAAATTAAATTAAATTTTCTTACAATACTTATCCTTATGCAATATCATCGTCATCATCATCGTCAGCCCATTTAAGTCCCCACTGCTAGGGCACGGGCCTCCCTCAATCACATGAGGGGTAATTGCCATACTCACCACGCTTGGCAGACGGGTTGGCGAGGGTTTTGATATAAATGCAGAGTTTTCCTTCTCTGGGTGCTGATGATCATGCCAGCAGCTTTACCTTAGTTGCCTTTTACGACACCTCGGTAAGAGTGAGGGTGGCCTATTCTACTCTGCCGGGAACCACACGGCTTAATATATACACACGGAATAATAATGTTAAATATCATGCAAGATCCTTATGCTTTTTTTTCTTTTTCTGTATAAATAATTCAAACGAAATCTAAAACAAGAATAGTAGAAAGATAACAATATAAACACTTAGGTAAAATTTAGTACGTGATTGTAAAGTGTTTGTGTCCTGGAGATGGGTACCTTGCACATTTTATTTGTGATGGGAGGCTATTTTTGGGGCGCAAGGCTCACTTCCAATCAATCATTTAAGTGTATGTATCAGTATCACTTAGAATTTATACCAATTCAGGAGAACATGCTCCTATGACATAATACCTACTATAGTTATATAATTATATATTGGTCTTGATTTTTTAAATTGTTCGTCAATTTCAAAACCCCCCCATCTATCATTTACCATCATCCGCAGACACCCCTCACGGCTGGACTAGTCCACCGGTTTAAAGTCGCTCAAAGAGCTATGGAAAGGGCTAAGCTCGGAGTATCTCTGAAGGACCGCATCAGAAATGATGTAATCCGACAGAGAACCAGAGTCACCGACATAGCCCACCGAATTAGCAAACTGAAGTGGCAGTAGACAGGTCATATTAGCCGCAGAACTGACAGCCGTTGGAGCCGTAAAGTCCTTCAGTGGAGACAGCGACTCGGTAAGCGTACTGTTTGACGCCCTGCGACAAGATGGGATGATGACATTCGAAGGCTGGCTGGTGTGGGCTGGATGAGAGTGGCCGAAAATCGGGAGCAGTGGCGTGCATTAGGGGAGACCTATGTCCAGCAGTGGACGAGTGTGGGTTGCTGATGATGATGAATATATGGACGGCCCCTAGGTACAAACCCATTTATCTAATACGCGTCATCAGCCATCTACCTATCATAAAAATACATAATATCTGCGTCATTGAAATCTGTCACCTCTTTTTGTAATCACAAACTAATGGTACAATTAGGGAAACCTTTTATTGGCCTTATTATCATAATTTAGTACTAAATAATACAAAGTGAAACGCTGTTGGTTTTCTAATAAATAAATAAAAAAAACATCATTAGCCCGGTAGTACTTACTGCTGAGTACCTATAGGCCTATTTCCCTTACAAGGTACCTACTAAAGTGTACCTAAACATTTTGCAGCCGACTGTACTGGAGTGCAAAAAAAATCCCATATTATTGGCCATATTTAAAAATCGCTTCCTAAACGGCCTATTATACCTTTTACAGCACGCATCCGGTTCCGTGTTGCGTTTCGTTTTTACCGCAATAAATATAATATCGCGAGCGCATAATACCGCGTTAGATATAGCTTGCGCGGCTGCAGCAAAATGGCGGACAACTGACGCATGCCGTGACCTGGAGTGCGTGGGTGCATTGTCTTACGTGGAGGCATCTTCCACTTCGCATAATCCGATTTCTAAACGTTTACAAGAATTGCGAGCGTCAAGTGGCGATAAGCAAGGCACATTGGACTATGTGAGAGCCACGTTTCGGCATGAATGGCGAATGCTTTACGACCACCCTTAAAGAAGGCACACATTCTATCCTGTGAGCTACTATTACCATCATACCACTGAGTTACGTCACGCAATGCGGATAGTAAAAGTCATTATAATAAGAAATATTTATTTGCGTAACACAGGAAACACAACCAAATAACATACCATAACAACACAAAAGAATTAAGAAACAGTGAATAATTTAAAACAAACTAAATAATAAAAAACAAAAACAAAAGAAAATATAGAAATAAATGAATTGAAAATAAAAATAAATAACACAAAAAAAAATATAAGCAAATTAAATAAAACACATTTAGCTGCTCAGCCGGATAATTAAAATTTACCACAGGCCTAATTCAAAGGAGACGTTATGACCGAATTTGAGTTTTCTTCTCTTTTTTTAAATGTGACAGCTATATTCTCGTTCGTTACGGGACTGCTTTAAATTAAACCACCTGGTGTGTCGCAGCGCTCAGCAAAAAGGAGCTCACTCAGCTCAAGCCAGGGCTTAAGGTAGGCGAACCTTTCGGCCATAGCTTTTTCGTGGGTTCAATGGTGAGCACTAAACTCCTCGTGCAGCAATGGGCACAGTTCCTAACAAAAAGTCTAACGTTCTTATAAAAACGAGGCTTAGTTTCTAACGGTGTGTCTAAACTTAGAACTGTTGCGAATATAGACTGGACAAGTTTTAGACATGACAGGAAAATTAAAAAAAAAAGTATTTTTTTTAACTTACTTACTCCGCTGGCCGCCACTTCTTGCCAGGAGCTCGCTTAGGTCAGGCGGACGTCCTTCCAGCGACACCTAGGTCGGCCAACTGAGCGTCGTCCCACGGGTCGGCCCTGGTATGCTTTTTTCAGAGACGATCTTCGTCCAACCTCTCGCCAGGTGGCCAAACCAGCGAAGACGGTGCGCCTTGGTCTCGCCAATGATGTTGGGTGTATTATCGTCCAAACTTCTCAGCAGAAATACGAAATTGCGCATATACAATACAGTGATTAGACCTATACTGATGTATGGCTGTGAGGCTTGGACTCTAACTTTAATAGAAGAGCAGAAACTAGCAGGATTCTAGACCCTACTACTAGTCTAGAATCCTACGTAGAACTTTCCTTTCCGCCACGAGGAGTTTCGGTGGCTGGAGGATCAGCACAAATGCCGATATAAAAGAGATTGTGAACACACCTATTTTTTTATAAATACAAATATTTTGTTTTATCAATGCTAGAGGTGAAAAACGAGCAAGCGAGTCACCTCATGTTCCACAGTACAGAGGTACGTAGTAGAAAGTTCTATTCATCGAGATGATGGGGATGGAATGATACTCGCTTGCGTGTGGTTCGATGTAAGAATTCAGCTACAGGAAGTAGATAAAACAGTTCCTCAGTGGGGAGTGCCCATAATAGATGCGGTATAAAATGCTGAGGGAAGCTGTATCCTGTCGCAGTGCTAGAGGATCAAGTCGACTAGAGAGAGTCAATCACCGGCAATTCGAGCAGCCCTATGTTGTATGAGGTCAAACGGAAAAAGTTGGCACTGAGGTGCACCAGCCCAGAGATAGAGTCCTCTATTTAATATTTCGGCTATGTCGGCTGATCTCAACGATCAGCCAATGACGCAGGACAAACCAACTAAGCACAAGTGTGTGCGCAAACGCAATTTGTTTCATTATCCTCATGTTTTGATGATGGAAACCTTCAATTGTCGGATAGGTTCTCGATTTGTAGACATTTGTCGAGAAATTGAAACTGATTGGACAACCATGGTCCAGTTGGTTTGTTTCCACTGTTTGAGGGTTGCAAAGGTCAGACGGCAGTAACTTCATTGTAATTACCAGACTCACCAAATTCTGAATCATGGTTCAAGCGTAGGAAGTAGTTAGAAAGGAAAGGAAAGACACCCTAAACTGATGAGCATATTTTTTATACGCTTTTTTAAACTAGCGGCTAGGCAGTTCTTTTTCTGACCAGTACCACTGCGACCAGTTTGATCTATTGTGATCGCCACTGTTGTACACATCAGTCCCAAACCCTGCACTTTTCAGACAATTTATTATGTAATTGTTTGGGACTGAGATCCCTAGCTTCATTGGGGCTTAATATGTGCTTTCACAGATGTATGCTACGTTTGCGCATCAGCGGTCCGCATTCGGTGACTATGTGTATAGGGGTTTCATCCGCCTCGTTACACATTCGGCAGATTCTAGTGTCACTCAGTCCAATAGTGGCTATAGGCTTATTGAGGCAACAGTGCCGGTTAGAGCTCGTTTTATACGCATACGGTTTTTTTATGTTATAGGTGGTAGACGAGCTGACGGGTCACCTGATTGATAATAAGCGATCGCCGTCGCCCATAGATGTCTTCTAGCGGGATTTTCTAAGCATAATAAAATTCCCAATAGCCGCTCTATACGATACTTAGGACTATGTCAGATAGGGATCTATGATCTATAAGCGTAGGTAACCCGGTAGCAAGCTGCTCAACTGATGGCCTGACACAATGTGCCTGTAATAGATCTAGCTAATTTATGTTACCGACCTTAGCATATAGTGTTGCGTGAACGGTTTTAGCGAAACTCTTGCGCACTCAGTCTTGCGAAATAATAATACTCAAAGAAACTGTCAAAGGCATTGGATTTTTTCCTCATTTTATTATCCTTTCAATAATAGTAATATTACTATTTAGTTTAATGACATCGCCTAAAATTTTAAGTACTAATTTTATACACTAAGATCATCGTTTCGCACTACCATCGCTCTAAACACATCAATCAGCTAATCACTTTTGTATGGGGAAATGTTATTTTTTAAATTAGACCCTACCTTGTACCTTGGGGACAAAAATGTTTTCATTAGTACCCCTATACTACGAGTACCCCCGAAAAATTCGAGTATTTAATGGCCATTTTACGGTTCATGGTTTTGATCAATAGTTTTGATTTATGAATATTGAAAACTCGTTTTCATATTTTCAGTAGATCTTACGTAGTCGGGTTGCAGTTTTTAACCCTATTTTTTCATTTATTGACTTAAACAATACAATCGGTAAAAATGCCTTTAAAAACCCACGGTGTAAAGCTTCTCTTCTTCAGTCTTGCATGTGCCCAACACTAATGCATAGCAATTTAATTTTATGGGGAAAGGTGTTTTGAAAAGCTATAGTTTCTATCGTTTACGGCGAAAGTTCCTTTCATATAAACCGTAATTAGTTTCAGTACTTAATTACAATACTGTTAAACGCCACATTTACTATAGTTTTCAAGGCATAATAGTGAGGGAATTTGTTATAATTATACAGGATTGTTCTTAAACACGGTAGTTACAAAATGTGCGCAATGCCGATGGCAATGAACATTTAAAAAAAAACAGGGTTCAAATTCATAAAAAAACAAACACAAATGCTAAGTCTTTTGACAGTGCGAAAGCCACGCTTCGGCATGGATGGGCTAGATCGGAGTGTTACCACGGCCTTACAGAAAACCGGCGTGAGCATCACTGTGCTGTGTTTCGCTGCGTGAGTGAGGGTACCGGAGGCCAATCCGGGGGAATGGGGGGGTAGCTTACTGTCCCTAAACTACGCCAATAAAATAAAACTCACTTTTTATACTTACGAGTATACAGGTTGTATCTGTGAACATTTACATCCCTTTAACCACGTGTTCTACCAACCATTCTGAACAAAATTTGAAAGTCTTGTACCCCCGTGCCTCGAAATCACGTTAAGCTGTTCGATCCCTCTCCGGTCGTGTCACAGTAGTGTCCCATTGGAATATGAGGGTAAGGGAATAGAGAGTGCACTTGTGTTTGCGCACACACTTGAGCTCTATAATATATCCTGCGTACGTGGCTGATAGTTGAGATTGGCCGCCGTAGCCGTAATCGGTTGGAGGATTATTCAAATTCAAATTCAAATAATTTTATTTCAGATATTACATCCATATTATGTTAGTATTATTAAGTAAGTATTTATTTTTATTTTTTTATTTTTTTTGGGAAATCAACGCCGATACAAACATAAATTACATGAAAGTGCTTAAAAATATTAAGTAAAGCTACAGATCTCCACGTTTTATTATTTTCTGCGCTTTTTATTTGTTTGTTTGTGTGTGTGTGTGTGTGTGTGTGTGTGTGTTTGTGTGTTTTTGTGTGTTTGTGTGTGTGTGTGTGTGTGTGTGTGTGTGTGTGTGTGTGTGTGTGTGTGTGTGTGTGTGTGTGTTTGTGTGTGTGTGTGTGTGCGTGTGTATTTAGGTATGTGTATGTATGTATTTAGGTATGAATATGAGTAAAACATTTATTCACCACAAACACACTTGCGCAAGCTTAAGCGCACTTGTGACTCCAGTGGAGTCACTGGTGTTTGGATTCGTAGCGATTGCCACCTCCGATGGGTGTGCATTAGCATCAGGTGATCCGTCTGCTCGTTTTTCACCTATCACATAAAGAAAGAACTCTCTAATGCACCATGAGGTCAGTTAAAAAGGGTGTGATAAAAAAAGAGCAAACGTTTTTTTTTACGAGAAATAGTGGACTTAATTGATTATTCACGGCTATGATGTAAATGTATAAAATATGCCAATTAACTATATCAACTTGGTATAATAATATCAAGATTAGAACCGTGCTATTACAACAAATAGGGTTCTAGATAGGCAATGTGTTTGAATAGGCTTAGGCAGATGTTCGCAACGGCTTGGCTCATCTGTTGTCTAGGGATGTGAAAGAGCCATATCCGTATCCGAAACTATCAAATATCCGAAACAACCACTAGTTAAAAACTAGAGAAAACCACGTGACCGCCTGCACGTTTCGGATAGTTTCTCATACTGTAGGAACCCAAAAATGTTTGAGGGAATTATTTTGAACGTGTAATAACTGCCATCTATCCTATCTGGTTCCCCTGTCGAAGGGTTGCAAAGTTAATATTATGGCAGTCGCCTCGATATTTATTGTAATTAGGTACTAGACTTGCGGCCGCACTCAGAGACGTCATTTAAGCTAATGTTCATTAACTTTAGTATCGGTAGTCTTAATACGTATCAAAACAAGTGTCAATATGTTTTATTAAGTAGCCAACTAAATTAATTAACGACTCTGAGTGTGGCAGTTAACAAGTCCTTAGTCATAATATTCAATCTTTTTTTTTTAATTGCTGAAGTGCAAATTTCTCATTCAACTATATTTGTAGGTATTACCTAGTTTGGAACGAATTAGGCTAGTGAATAAGATTAAGAATAAAATAATTTATTCAGCGCCAAACATACACAAAAAAATAAAAATATAACGAAATGGACATTAGAATAGCACAGAAGTGGGCTCCACTCAGCATGTGTCTCAGTGTCTAAAGGACACCCCGACGCTGGTCTTCCGTGGAGTCCAAGGAACTAAGGGACGTCACTGTGGTGCCGTTAGTTAGTGAGTTACTTATATTTAATAAGTCTGGATGTATTAGTGTTAAAGGTGTTTTTTCCTTGATAAAAAAAGTAAATAAAAAAATAATCAGAAATAAGTTTAGAAATATTATGGATACTATCTCTATCATTTTGATCCGTATTCGGATCTGTTGTTACGCTCGTAACATCCCTAATAGGCATTGTGGCACTTAGGCTATCGGCCGATGGAAATGATATGTCTAATGCCACGCTATTACACTTCCGGCTTTTTTAGACCTAGAAATAAAAGGATACAAGTTAGTTCGAAATAGGCAAAAAACAGTATTACTTGGTGTGGAAATTGTGCTGCTATGCCACAAGTTATAGCAAAAAGTATGTTTCGAATTTTCCTAACATAGCTCGGGTTTGTGATCGGTTTGGTGAGAGTGGTGATTGAAGTGACGGGTAGGGCACACTAGCGACGCCAATCGATTTTAATTTTTAGTGTAAAGTTTTCTGCCTCGCAGAAAACCGACGTGAAGCAGCACTGTGTTTCGCTGTGTCAGGGATTTTATCAGAGGCCCAAGCTGGGGGAAAAGGGGTTTAGAAGGTTGGCAGCGACTCCACTGTCGCTGCGGGTGTCTATGGGCGGCGGAAATCGTTTATCATCTAGCGATCTGCCTGCTCGTCTTCCATCTATCACATAAAAAAAATGCAAAAAATTATCAACTTTTATTAGTCCTGTTATCAATTCAAAAAGGCTAGAAATAGGTAAAAGCACACTATGTTGCACTTATTAATGTCCATAGAACCTTATCCGAGGTTCCTTTGAACATATCTTCTACGGCTGGAGGAGTGGCCATCAACCGTAAGGTGTCATAGTATAAAGATTCTCAGTAACATGCTACAGAACGATTCGGTTTCGACGAACGACTTTGTAGTCATATTCTTTGCTTTTGTGGTCAGAGGAACGGCATTTATGGCCTCTTTTGAGTGTGGAGAAAGAATGGAGAGTGCGCTTTTTTCTTCGCACACTAAGAGTGTGCACTATTATGTCCCGCTTACAGAAATTTGCAGTCGTGTTAGACATCGCGGGAATACAGTGGATGCAGGTGGCACAGAACCGATGATCAGTTTGGAAATTCGTGGAGGAGGCTTATGATAAGCAATGGGCATCTTTTGTGAACGGATATTACGCCATATACGTTCGTATGATCCCATAATATTACCCTGCTTACTTAGGTGACTGATAATTGAGTTCGGCTGCCGAAACATACAATCGGAGGACTTTTTTTTATGTCATAGGTCATCATCATTTCAGCCAATAGACGTCCGCTGCTAGACATAGGCCTCCCCCAATGTTCTCCACACAGATCGGTCCTGTGCCGCTCATAGTAGTGCCGCTGCCACGTAGTTAGGCGCCTCATCGTTAAGGTGACGGGTAGGGAACAGTAGCGACGCCGACCAATTTTAATTTTTAGATACTAATCCGGATCTATTTTAAACAATCACGGGGTTACAGCCTCTCGGCAAACACTTATACTATTTATTAAATAACCCTGCACAAATGTTGGCTCCGTTTTTGCACGAAAAATTGATCAACGGCAAAGGTTTGAATCAATTTTCCGCGTACGCGTTGAACCCAACATTTGTGCATGGCTATTTAATAAATAGTATAAGTGTTTGCCGAGAGGTTGTAACCCCGTAATTGTTTAAAATATATCCGGTTTTAGTAGCTAAAAATTAAAATCGATAAATACCCGTCACCGTAACAGGGATTTTAATGTATGACGAGCTGCTGAATGTACCCACATTGTACCAGTCTAATATAAATAGCCTACCGTGTAAGGAGCTCAGCGTCGGCCGTTATTGTCCTATTTTTATTGCGACAAGGTGTTTATTGCAGTTCATTAACTCCGAGGAGAACGCTTCTGTCAACTTGCTTTGACTGCTTTATAGGCAGTGGTGCTGAACATTTTATAATAATAAGTGATAAAATAAATAAATAATAAATAAGTTATTTTTCAAAACCATGAACTTATATTATATCAACTTATGATTAAAGCCTCCTTTTAAGCATTATGATGCCTGCGCCAGGAGACTCCGGTCTTCCATGTTGTTCACACATTTGATAAATTATGATTTTAAAATACAGATTCTTAAATATAGTGTCAGTATGAGAATACATGTTTAATGTTTGTGTGGATTGAGTGTATAAAAGTGTAAGTAAGCAATGTATGTAGAGCAGTTATAGGGAACATGCACGTTGCACATTGACAGTGCGGTAAACGGGCGACATCTATTTGAACTTTATTTACATCTGGTAGTGCAGATGTCCATGGAGGCGGTGGTTGGTTTTTCAAATTAATTACAACACCTTTGTAACTTATTTTCACAAATAAAGATAATATTTTGTATTTGTAATTGATCCGTCTGGTCATCTGCACTATCTGATAAAAAAAGGAGCGGATCTAAGCGGATAGTTTTGGTTTTTCATCTCAGAGTCAGATCAATATGTGATGTTGTGAAATATTTATATTTATTTAAGCCAATTGAAATTTAAAGAACTCCTAAACCTGAATTACCATTTTCTTACTTCTTAAGCAACGGTTTATTTTCAACTCACTAAAAATGTTGGTAAGCCCTGTTTACGCTATCTTTTTTTTCGTGCTTGTCTATTTACGCCGTAGGTAGACCGTATTAGTGACAAAGTACTGTTGTAGGCTATTTTAGAAGTAATGCCATTATGTCTACAGGGATAAAAATTTAATAAATTACTCTTTTTATAAGGAAGGTTATTACTTTAATTCATTTTCTTATGCATATTAATAACTTAAGAAAAAAAAATATTACTTTGTCTTTATTTTTTATTGATGGGGTTGCTTTCGGTTCATTACACTAAACTGTTACACGTTTATTTTTCAAGTAATATGACAATAATAATGATTATTTCACTTGTTATAATGGATGTTGTACCTACCTAAGTAGGCGTACAAAAAAAAATTTCATTTTTTTTATGTAATAGGTAGGCAGACGAACAGACGGATCACCTGATGGTAAGCAATTGCCGCCGCCCATGGAGACCCGCGACACCTGTGGAGTCAAAAGTGCGCTGCCAATCGTTTAACCCCCTTTCCCTAGAATTGGGCATCTGGTACGCACTCACGCAGCTAAACACAGTACAATGCAGATTTCTTCACGATATTTTCTCCCACCACCGAGCTAATAGAAAGAATAGACATATGCATGCTTGGTTTCGAACCTGCGACCTCATATCAGAAGGTCAGTTTTCTGAGACAAAAGAAACAAAACTATCCAAAGTATTATGAGCCGGTTGAAAAATTGTTATGCGTGTAGCATCAAAAATGGCCGCACTTTAAGTAAACGATTCACACCTTGTTTGCTGATGATCAACTTTATAACGAAATTTGCATCCAATAATTGAATGGCCCCTAATTAGGCCAGGCCCTAATTGCAACACCTTTAAACTGCATGGTGAATTGATGTTAGTGTTGTGGTGACTTGAGTGATTTTCATTTTCGAGCGATAGTGACTCAGTGACTGACCTAACCAGGGACATAAACCACGTCTTTATTTCCCCCTATTACTTGTTTGTAGCTAATAAGTGTTAACTGAACGTATCACAAATTAGCCTTTAAGTCTATTAGTCACAGTTTAATTTCCTAGGGCGAGATTCTTACCTTGCCGTAACACAGTCCTCGACTAGCACGGAAGGTAAAAAACTTTTGTTTTGTATACCGCCACAATAGTTTTTTTTGTCTTGCTAATATTGATTACCTATTATAAACTTGTTAGTGGTTTGTCCATAATAATAAAGAGTATAATTGCCTCTAATTGCATCTTGCATCTTAATTATATACACCTACATTTCCGTTGAATGCAGAAAACAATTTAAAAATGAACTAGGTACTATGTCAAAAAAATTTACTAATTGGTACGCCGGAGTCTGTTAACAAAATCCGTTAAAAAAAAGTAAGTCATCGACATTGCTCACCTGATAAGCAAGAGAAGGAGTCCGTACCTCGTCTATTATTAACATTTAACAGATTAATGAATGATACCCAGGTACTTTTATTCGAAAGTGGTTTATCAAAATAATTGTGAATCTCTAATGAATGGAAGTCATCATCCTCCTGCCCTATTCTGAGGTTATCTGGGGTGGGCGCAGTATGTCCTCCTTTTCCATACGTCCCTGTCATTCGTCATCGAATCATCCATCCCTTTTCCCATCATGTCATTCTTTACACAATCCATCCATCTCTTTTTCAGCTGTCCTCTGTTCCTCCACGCACTCACATTTACTTCACTCATCACTCTTTTGGTTACATGTTCTTCCGATCTTCTCATTACATGGCCATACCGGGAAAGACGATTTGCCTTCAATTTATCAATGATGGGGGCCACTTTCATACTTCCTCTAATATACTCTTTTCTTATCTTATCCATTCTCGTCACAGTCTTGATTTACTTTTTTTTGCAACTAACGAGCAAGCGAGAACATTTGACCGATGAACATTTGCGAGATTAAAGAGCTCGCTGAAACGTTGCTGGCCTTTTAATAGGTGTAGGCTCGCTTTTGTCTTGAAGGTCACTAAATTGTAACTAGGAAATGTTACTGCAGTCTAACCGTCCTATGAAGCTGTGTACGTGGTAGAGTTCCGTTATTCTCTGTCAATAAAGAACTAAAAATAAATGATGGCGCCATTGCCGCTTACATAATAGGGCATTGTAACCCCATTGGTTAAAAACATCAAACATCGACATCATAACAACTCCGTTTAGTTCTTGGAATATATTTTAACCTAATTTTTACGACTTAATTGCCAGAGTATAACACTATGTTTCATTGTAAAAAAAAGGAATAAATAATTCATTTTTTTTCACTCGAGTCCATCACTACCGTGCATCGTTAAATTAGCCCATATTAATCGGCTGCGCGGGAGTTTGACATTTATCCCAATTAGGTGGAAGGATGTTTTGTGATGATAACAGGAACATTAATGGCGAGTGCGATCCTCGTTTATTTTTAGTGTTTAGTGCATTAATCGTTTGCGGCAACAAAAATGTTCTTAGATACATTTTAAAGATTGGCTTGATGAAGTAGTCAAGCTGACAAAAAATTAGCAATACTTTTATCTTTTTAAGGTAAACTCGAAGTTGCATACTAAATACACTTAAATGTGACATTTGATATTTGAATTTGACATTTGGCTATACTTTAGTTTATCTGTTTAGCTCATCATGTCACTTGGTACACTTAACTTTGTTTTTCACATCGACTTTATTGTTATGCTCCTTTGTTATTTTCTGTATACGAGTAACTTAATATAGGAAAAAACTATCAAAAACTCGAGTGGAGACCACGTACAGGAAGTCGCAGCCGTGGCAGGCCTCCTACAAGGTGAACCGACGATCTGGTGAAGATCGCGGGAATCCATTGGATGCGGGCGGCACAGGACCGATCCGTGTGGAGAACATTGGGGGAGGCCTATGTCCAGCTGTGGACGTCTATTGGCTGAAATGATGATGATGATGACGATCAAAAACTAAAAAATAAATGTTGAATGTGCTGACAGTGGCATTTTTAAGTAACCATCATGAGATAAAAATTGTACATATACGAAGGGTAGGACCAGAAAATTAACATAACATTTTGTGATCATCATCAGCAACCCACACTCGTCCACTGCTGGACATAGGTCTCCCCTAATGCACGCCACTGCTCCCGATTTTCGGCCACTCTCATCCAGCCTACACCAGCCAGCCTTCGAATGTCGTCATCCCATCTTGTCGCAGGGCGTCCTACACTACGCTACCGTGTCGCGGTCTCCACTCAAGGACTTTACGGCTCCAACGGCTGTCAGTTCTGCGGCTAATATGACCAGCCCACTGCCACTTCAGTTTGCTAATTCGGTGGGCTATGTCGGTGACTCTGGTTCTCTGTTGGATTACATCATTTCTGATGCGGTCCTTCAGAGATACTCCGAGCATTATATACATTTTGTGATACCCATGTTATTTTAGTAAGCACCTATGTGCTTACTGAAATGCACAATTAATATTAGGACAATGTAACAAGAGCTTTCCTATCTCTTTATATACTGTGGTATTATTGGGGAAAGACACTCCATACGTTTTTATGTGATAAGTGGCAGACAAGCAGACGGATGACCTGATGGTAAGCAGATGGCGGCGCCTATAGACACCCGCAACATCAGTGGACTCACAAGCGCGCTGCCAACCATTAAGCCCCTCTTTCCCCAGATTGGGTATCCGGTACACTCACCCACGCAGCGGAACCTAGCATATCAGCAGTAGCTGATATGCTGGTTTCTGGTGGGTGAAGCATCACGCGCCGGTTTTCTGTGAGGCTGTGGTAACACTCCGGTCGAGCTCTTAGAATTTAAGGACGAGCTGATCCTTCATGCGTAAACGAGGCTCTCCCACCGTTAATTTCATGTATTGAAGTAACCTAAATAAGGAATTTTTAATTTGTTTTTTTTTTAACACTAATTTACTCTATGTCAGTTTTCCAAAGGTGACTTGTAGGTAATTCCATCACGACTTTGATATGGAAAGGTGAGTACGCGACTAGAAAGCGCATGCGCGTACGCTATAGGTCCTACTTTGACGGCGCCGATATTTATTATGTCATTTACCAATTGGTATTTAATGACAAATGATGATAAACTAATAATTGAACAACATAATTATAGATAGATTTTTTGTGGATCTATCATTAATTTTGTTTGTTTCTGAGTCTTAGTAATAATAATATCCTCCAACCGATTACGGTTACGGTGGCCAATCTCAAAGATCAGCCACGAACGCAGGTTATATTATAGTGCTCAAGTGTGTGCGCAAACACAAGTGCAGCTCTTTATTTCCTTACACACATTCCAATAGCGTTACACGACCGGAGAGAGATAGGGCGCAGGACCAACGGCTTAACGTGCTTTCCGAGCTTACGGGGTACATAACCGCCGGCTTCGCAGACTGCGGGCTGCCACTAAGAATTTCTTACCGAAAACTTAGGTACAAATTTTTGACCCGACCCGAGGATCTAACCCAGGATCTCTTGAAAAAATCTTCTTAAAAAAAGAGCGTACTCCTTTTTAAAAGCCCGGCAACGCATAAGCGATCTCTCTGAATTAGCAGATGTTCATGGGCGTCGTTGTTCACTTACCATCAGGTAACTCACTACCCGCTTACTCAGTTTGTCGCCTCTCATCATCATCATCATTCAGCCAATAGACGCCTACTGCTGGACATAGGCCTTTCCCTATGTTCTCTACACAGATCGGTTCTGCGCCGCGCATCAATGGATTCCCGCGACTTTTACCAGATTGTTGCCGACTCTATCATAAAAAAAATACAAATTAAATTTGTCAATTAATATTTTTAAAATGCCTCGCTATACGATGACTGCCTTACGTCTTGGACGTTATTTATCTGACATTAATAGGACATTTACATTGGTCCGTGTTGGTCATCATCCCGAATGTCAGCATCCCAGCTTCTCTTCGTCCCACCCGTGCAGGAGCCTTATTCTCGGGATTTTCGATATGAAAAACATGGTGGATATCAACTAAAAACCATACAAAAAAACTATGATTAGTGATATATATCGTATGATGACAAAATATCACGACCCGAGAATTGGGTCCCTGGAGCCCGCTCGTGCTCGTGATATTTTGAAGACATGGCGGATATCACCTGAAAACCATACAAACTATGTTTTAGTGATATATGTCGTATGAAAATAAATATCACGAGCACGAGAATTGGGCTCCAGATCTTGTTGTGACTTGCGTTGCCATCAATCTTAACGTGTAATTCCCGGTTGCTTCTACAGCTGCTCTGGAGCCCTAGACCATGATTCAGATGATCAGATGATCTATTGTGGCAGCCCCATAACCTATTACAGCACCTCATGTAGCTCCAGTTTCAGGATAAACCCGAGAATGGAGCTGATGGGGGAACTCTTGATCTCGTCAGCTGAGATCATGTGTGCTCCCAGGTGCCGGCTTCTGCAGCGGTGCAGCGCTATGCACTCGCCAAGGACGTGGATAATCGTTTCCTCGTCCTCGCGACAGAACCTAAGATTTTGGTATCTGAAAGGCCCATGTTGTGCAGGTGCTTGTTTAATTTGCAGTGCCCTGTGAGGGTCCGAGTGAGTGCCCTAACATGTCCTCTACTCAGTATTATTATTTCTACAGCTCGTCTCTGATCGAACGCCTGTATCCAGTGGAGCATGCTCGGATTCGAACCTACGACCTCTAGTATGGCACGTTCTTATTCATTACCAAGCTACTATCGCTCTACGCATCTGACCGCCCGCACAATATTCCTGTTAAGGTGAGGGTAGGGCACACTAGCGACACCAATTGATTTAAATTGTTTGTAATTAAACCGGATATCTTTTTAACAACTTCGAAACTTTAGATTCTCGGAAAGTACTTATCGACGATGATGTGGTAATATCTCCTATCTAACAAGATTTTTCGAGAAAATTACTTTCTTATGTCATTGGTGTTAAGGTTCATTATTAATTTCAGTTAATTTGTTAGATAGGAGGTAATGACACATCATCGTCGTTATACTGTTTATACTTTCTGGTTTGATTATGAACTCGAAATTAGATTTTTTTTTATTCTAGAGGCGACAAACGAACAAGCGAATCATCATCATCGTCATCATTTCAGCCAATAGACGTCCACTGCTAGACATAGGCATCCCCATAATGTTCTCCACACAGATCGGTCCTGTACCGCCCGCATTCAATGGATTCCCGCGATCTTCACCAGATCGTCGGTCCACCTTGTAGGAGGCCTGCCACGGCTGCGACTTCCTGTACGTGGCCTCCACTCGAGGACCTTTCCGCCCCAACGGCCGTCTGTTCTCCTCGCTATGTGCCCTGCCCATTGCTACTAGAGTCATGCAATCCTTTGGGCTATGTCTGTGAGCATAGTTCTCCTGCGGATCTCATCATTTCTGATACGATCACGCAGGGAGACTCCAAGCGAGTCAACTGATCTAAAATCAATGCCGCTCATAAACATCCGCAAAACCAGAGCACTTATGGCGTTAATCCAAATTTCGAGTGCAAACGCAGATAAAAAAGTAGTGCTAATTAAGGTGACGGGCACACTAGCGATGCCAATCGATTTTAATTTTTAGCTACTAAACCGGATCTATTTTAGACAATTTTGAGGTTACAACCTCTCTGCAAACACTTATAATACTTATTAAATAACCATGCACAAATGTTGGGTCCGTTTTTGTACGCGAAAAATTTATTCACGCTAAAAGTGGCCGTTTTTGGCGGTAATCAATTTTTCGCGTACGCGTTGGACCCAACATTGATGTATGGTTATTTAATAAATAGTATAAGTGTTTGCCGAGAGGTTGTAACCCCGAAATTGTTTCGAATACTTAGATCCGGTTTAGTAGCTAACGATTAAAATTTATTGGTGTCGCTAGTTAAGGGCTACCCGTCGCCTTAAATGAATACTATAAATGTTTGCTTAAAGAAAGGAGCTCCGAAATTATTTAAAATAGATCCGGTTTAGTAGCTAGTAGTTTGAATCGTTTTGCGTCGCTAGTTAAGGGTACCCGTCGCCTTAAACATTCATTAAGATGTAGGCGTAACGCCCTGCGGCAGTCACTCCAATTGCTATATTAGCGAGAAATAAGTAGTTCCACAGCTGGCTACTGAAAAAAACAACAAAATGATTACCGATAATCGGTTGAGATATAAAATTAATGAAGGTATCAATAACGATCAACTTAAAAAGGTCGAAAATACCTCGAGGCAGTTGTAAACAAATTATGTACTAGCGTTAATTATTATTTTGTTATAATTTATGATTTTGCTGCAGAACAGGTTAGTGTTTCAACTCTTCAATGACTTGATATATTAAACAAAGTATACATTTACAACCGTCCACCGGTCAAAGTCGCTCAATGAGCTATGGAAAGGGCTATGCTCGGAGTATCTCTGAAGGACCGCATCAGAAATGATGTAATTCGACAGAGAACCAGAATCACCGACATAGCCCACCGAATTAGCAAACTGAATTAGCCGCAGAACTGACAGCCGTTGGAGCCGTAAAGTCCTTGAATGGAGACCGCGACTCGGTAAGCGTAGTGTAGGACGCCCTGCGACAAGATGGGATGATGACATTCGAGGGCTGGATGAGAGTGGCCGAAAATCGGGAGCAGTGGCGTGCATTAGGGGAAAACTACGTACAGCAGTGGACGAGTGTGGGTTGCTGATGATGATGATGAATGATGATACATTAGCAAAAAATCAATAAAATTGAATTTTCTTCAGACAAAAGTTTTACAAATCTCTCCCTCTTCGGTCGATTCCCTCACTGCTGAGGATCGAGGCTCCTTCCGATTTGGTCGACCAGCTGTCGCCATCGGCTGCGCTCCGCCGCTCGGTGCAGGGCAGTGCTTATCGGGATCTCGAGCTGTTTCGCTATCTGGTCTGACCATCGCTGGAGACTACGGCCTCTCGGTCTTCTCCCTTACACTTTTCCTGTCACAATCAAGCGCTCTAAATTGTCCCCACTCCTTCAAAATATTGCACGTGACGTAATAGGTATACAACCTCATTCAAATATAAACCTTGTTGTTACGCCTTAAGAGTCAAGGTGTTTACATTTCATTGCGACTGAACATCTTTTAACAAATATAATTGTAGGATACTGCCTACTGCCTGGCCGTGTGGTCACCGGCAGAGAAGAATAGGCCACCCTCACTCTTACCGAGGTATCGTAAAAGGCGACTAAGGCAAAGCTGCTGGCATGATCATCAGCACCCAGAGAAGGAAAACTCTGCATTTATATCAAAACCCTCGTCAACCCGTCTGCCAAGCGTGGTGAGTATGGCCATTACCCCTCATGTGATTGAGGGAGGCCCGTGCCCCAGCAGTGGGGACTTAAATGGGCTGACGATGACTGCCTACACCCGTACGTTTTAATTAGTATAAATACTTAATGGGTTATACGTATACTTAATTATTCTCTAAGGAGAGTCTATTTACAGTAGGTAAAGCAGAATGTAGGCCCTTTTTGTAATAGATGGCAGACGAGCATCCAGATCTCCTGATGTTAAGTAGAGCCTACATCGACGACACTAGCGATATTGGCAGTGTACGTCTTTAAAATTAGTATCAGACCGTGGGAGAGCCATGCTTCGGCATGAATGGGTCTGCTTGACCGTAGTTATACCACGGCCTAACAGAGAAACGGCGTGAAGCAGCACAGTGCTGTGTTAATGAGGGTACCCGAGGCCCAATCCTGTGGAAAGCGGAGTTAATTTTTTGACAGCGCACTTGTGACTCCAAGGGTGTTGAGGATGTCTATGATCCGTTTTCTCATCTGCCACCAATCACATAAATTAAGAAGTTTTTTTAATCGCAAGATTATCATTCCACCTTCATCATCTCGGTGGACGGCGGTCCAGTACTGTGCGTTTCTCGCGAAACTTTCTACCACGTACCTCAGTTCTGTGGAACGGTTTGGCTGCAGGAGTATTTCCGGACGGCTACGACTTAGGGACCTTCAAGAGAAGAGCGTACTCTTTTTTAAAAGGCTGGTAACAAGTTAGCGATCTCTCTAATTTCGCGGATGTTCATGAGCGGCGTTGATTACTTTCCATCAGGAGACCCGCATGTTCGTTTGTCGCCTCTGGCACAAAATAAAAACAAACTTATGTAATAAATTCTTAATTCTTTCTTGAAATACACACGTTAGAAAGTTTAACGCCCATTAACCAAAACGGGTCACTGAGCCATCAGGGTAAGGAAATATACCCTGATGGCTCAGTGACCCGTTTTGGTCACTGAGCCAATCACCAACAAACATAAGTACCTACTTACCTACCTACGGTTCACCTGATGGTAAGCGATTGCCACCGTCTATGGACACCCGCGACAAAAGTGGAGTCACAAGTGCGCTGCCAACCTTCAAACACCGCCTTCCCCCAGATTCGCAGCGAAACACAGCACAGTGCTGCTTCACACATATATATTCATTCAGTTTATATATTCATCATCATCATCAGCCCATTTACGTCCCCACTGCTGGGGCACGGGCCTCCCTCAATCACATGAGGGGTAATTGCCATACTCACCACGCTTGACAGACGGGTTGGCGAGGGTTTTCATATAAATGCAGAGTTTTCCTTCTCTGGGTGCTGATGATCATGCCAGCAGCTTTACCTTAGTCGCCTTTTACGACACCTCGGTAAGAGTGAGGGTGGCCTATTCTACTCTGCGGGGGACTACACGGCACGGTTTATATATTGGTAGGATCATAATTACTAAGCCGATATAAGATGAGTAACAATTTATTCTAGACAAGTGCGCGGGCGCACCCGAGCGTAAAAAGAAGTGGATTGTATGAGAATTAATATTAATCGCATACATTTACCTCGCTGTTCGGAGAAATCAGTATAGGAGTTTGGTGCAAGGGATCGGCGTTTGCCATCTTTGTTTTTTTGTGACGGCTGCGCAAAAGGTCCCGAGTTCGATCCCCGGGTCGGGGTAAGTTTTTCGGTAAGAAATTCTTAGTGTTATCCCGGAGTCTGGAAGCACCCGATCCCTCTTCGATCGTGTCACGCTGGTGTACCTTCGGAATACGAGGATAAGGGTATAGAGAGTGGACTTGTGTTCGCTCACACACTTGAGCACTATAATATATCCTGCGTACGTGGCTGCTCGTTAAGATTGTCCGTCGTAGCCGTAATCGGTTGGAGGGTATTAGGGGAGAAGGGAACTGTCTCTACACCATGCATTTTTATCCGTTTTGTTGGCGCATTCAGAGACGTCAGATAGGCTAAATATTCATTAAATTATTATGAAAGCTCTTTATGCGTATTGAAATAAGTGTCAGTATTTTTTCTTAAGGTGACGAGTAGGGCACACTAGCGACGCCAATGGATTTTAATTTTTAGCTACTAAACCGGATCTATTTTAAACAATTCCGGGGTAAAACCTCTCGGCAAACACTTATACTATTTATTAAATAACAATGCACAAAGTTGGGTCGTTTTTGTACGCGAAAATTGTTTGACGCCTTAAGCGGCCACTTTTGGCGGTAATTTAAAATTCGAGTGCAAAAGCAGATCAAAACAGTTAACTATAAGTATTAAATGTTTACCGAGAGGTTGTAACCCCGAAATTGTTTTAAATAGATCCGATTTAGTAGCTAAAAATTAAAATTGATTGGTGTCGCTAGTGTGCCCTACCCGTCACCTTAAGTAACAATTAAAGCTCAGGTCCGTCTCCAGGTCAGGTTAATCCCCATTCAGCGCTTTTCATTTAAAATTCTGTTTTTTTTTCTCTGGAAATTCCAAAATATAACCCAAAACTTAAACAGCATGATTAAAATTTGCTTGGATAAAATCCCGAACATCAACCTTTTCCTTTCTTCTGTGAGTTAGCCAAGCGTCCAGTCGAAGTCAAGGGAGAGCCAAATGCAGCAACTACCTTACCCAGCGAATTTCCATCGCGATCCAGCGGGGTCAATGCTGCCAGCATTTTGGGGACACTGCCACGGGGACCTACTTTGTTTTAACTTTCCTTTTCATTTCATCATCATCATCATCATCGTCAGCCCATTTAAGTCCCCACTGCTGGATCACGGGCCTCCCTCAATCACATGAGGGGTGATTGCCATACTCACCACGCTTGGCAGACGGGTTGGCGAGGGTTTAGACATAAATGCAGAGTTTTCCTTCTCTGGGTGCTGATGATCATGCCAGCAGCTTTACCTTAGTCGCCTTTTACGACACCTTGGTAAGAGTGAGGGTGGCCTATTCTACTCTGCCGGGGACCACACGGCCTTTTCATTTACTTCTTAGTTTTATATCTCAGTTATTGTCTTAATATTTTTGTGTTTTTGATCTTTTGTTCAATAAAATTTTATCAATAAAGTTCGCGACGTCAAAGTGTGTGTTGCGTCTGAGTGCGGCAGTTAGGCTTGATTCAACCAATATTTATCCGAGAATAAATCCCTAGTATAACGCAGACATACCATACGATTTGTAGCGTAAAGATATACTTAGATATTAAGGTTGGTCGAATCATGCCTACGAAACTTCTCAAAGGCACACTCTTACTTACTAATGAAAACAAACAATTCATTTTCCCCAAGGAACTAGGAATTTCATGAAAAATGCATTAATCAGTTCAAGATTCTTGTATTGAAAGCTTGTCCCTGTGGGAAATGTGATTTGTTTTATAAATCCGCCGATCACATACTGCTTACTCCATTGGTTACGGGTTACTCTGGTGTACTCCATTTAAAAATATAAATAAAAAATTTAAAAACCCTCAGTCAACAGCAGTTTCAATTTATTTGTGGACTTTTTAAATTTTTGTCGGGGGTTTTTAAATGTTTAATATTTTTTTATGTTTCGCTTTTTAAAAATACTTTGTAATGTTTATAATACTTAATTACAAATTATTTCGCCATTTTATGGAGGTGGCCCATCTTGGATTTGAAACTTTTCATATTCTACTACGCAAACCCTTTTATTTGATACATATATACTTAGGTTGTCTTACTATATGTTAATCCGACATTTTGTGACGGCGGCCATCTTGGAACATTTTCATCTAACATAGCTTTTTCAGCACTTTCAATCAATTCTACTTAAAAAAAAAAACAAAATCAAAATCGGGTCATCCGTTCGGGTGCTACGATGCCACGGACAGACACACACATACATGTCAAACTTATAACACCCCGTAGATTTTTTTGTCGAGGGTTGTTACTTTACTTAACTGGCTTTTACTTTACTGCAAAATGCATTTATAGTAAAGTCAAAGTAAGGGAACAGCCTATAAACTGTCCCACTGCAGGGCAAAGGCGTCCAACATAGAAATCAAATCATCGCTACTATGATGGGATTAGGCTTAATCACCACGCTTCCCTAATGCGGATTGGTGATCACAAACCCGAGATATGTTTGAAATACTCTTTACATACTTTTATCTCAACCCAGGAATCGAACCCAGGACCTCAAGATCACGGCCTAGTACTTAAACCTAGTGGTTTGGTTGGCTGTAAGACTTTAAACGCCTTGGTCTAGTGACCAAGGCGTTTAAAGTCTTACAGATACAGCCCATATTCTCGAATAAAGATTGGTCAAATCGGGTACGACGCGTATTGTGTACTCCACGCTGAACCGTAACAGTTGCACCACAAACCGCAGTTTTAAAATACTCACACAGTCACGTAGGCTGCTCACTTGTATTCCCCTGTGGCCGCACATTACGGTTGCAGTCCATAATTCGCCTGGACTAATTAATGAAACGGCTACGTTAAAACTATTCCGGGAAGTAGGCCATTTGTTAGCATATCGTGATAGAGTTATAACTTTTTTTTGTTTGTTGGTATACCTATGTAATGTACTATGAATGTCTGAAATAAATGGATTGAATTGAATAATACACAGCTTCGTTTATTTATTTAACATAGGCCCGATTCGACCAATATTTATCCGTGGATAAATCTTACCTCGCCGTGTGGTCCCCGGCAGAGTAGAATAGGCCCCCCCTTACTCTTACCGAGGTGTCGTAAAAGGCGACTAAGGTAAAACTCTGGCATGATCATCAGCACCCAGAGAAGGAAAACTCTGCATTTATATCAAAACCCTCGCCAACTCGTCTGCCAAGCGTGGTGAGTATGGCAATTACCCCTCATGTGATTGAGGGAGGCCCGTGCCCCAGCAGTGGGGACTTAAATGGGCTGATGATGATGATGATGATGAAATCTATGGAGTATGGTATAACGTCAGATTTGTATATGTTGGATGACAGCGGTATACCATAGATTTAATATCGGAATATGATTTTTATATAAGGCTTGGTATAAGATAAGGACTGTCCTGTATTTTGCTGCGTGAGTGAGGGTACCGGAGGCCCAATCCGGGGGAAAGAGGGGGTGACTACACTGGTGTCGCAGGTGGCTACGGGCGGCGGCAATCGCTTACCATCAGGTTATCGGTCTGCTGGTCTGCCACCTATTACAAAAAGAAAAGCTGTTTAAGTTTTACTGTATGCCAATGTCATCGATAGTTTTGTTTCATAAGCTGGATTCGACCGATCTTTATCCGTCGATAAGTCTATGGTATAACTCAGATTTGTTTAGAATGACAGATTAGATTAATAGATTTATTATCGCAATAAGGTTTCCGGTTGGTCGAATCGGCCCTAAATTTTATTAGCTAGTAGGTACGAGTACTTACCTATGTTGTTTTTTTTTTAATTTACAGGAAGCGCAAAATAATTTACATTTTTTAAATATTTCTTTAGTGACTGACCAAAAACTCGCTTTCGGCCATTTTTGGCAAAAAAGTGACGGCCATGTTTTCGTTTTGGACTATATAACAACTAAAACTGAACTGGTAAATCTGTGAATAAGAAAAATACCGTACGGATAATATTTAATAAAAAAAATCTAGAAGCTTTATGTTTTGGGAACATTTTATAATTAGTTACAGTAAATGATGTCAATCTAGAGTTATTTACGTAACATAAATGTGATATAATTATGTGGTGGGGGAGGGACAATCTATCTACATTTTTATTTCATCAGCCCTATAAACCACACTTAAACTATTCATGTGGCTATAAACGAATGACAGTTACAAATACTGCAAATGCTTTACTTCACATTTTGTCACACATTAAAAACTTTTAACTACAAGAAACCTGGCTCTTAATACCAAAAGTTATAGTTTAAATTAGAATACACTCGAATATTTTTACTGTAAATACAAAATTGTAAAACTGAAGAGTATTTAAGACGTGAATTGATTGTTCGTACATAATTACGCGACGAAATTGGTCATAAATTGTGACAATTTGACGCCATGATTGGCCGTTGCCACCGCCTCGCGTCGAAGTAATGTAAGTAAATAAATTGGATATTTGTCAAACGCGGAATAAAAGTGTAGGTAAATGTCGCGTTTGTCAGTTTAAATATAGAGGGCGCTGTTTTTAAATGTTCCTATGTTAAAATTGCTAGGAATATAAATAGGCTTAGATCACATAATGCCCTTTTAATAAAGTATTAAAAGTAAATAAAGTCTATTAATGGTTTTGGACCTGTTTTGGTATAAACCTTAGATGAGTCTTTCTTTTGCATGCGGTGTTTACCTTAAAAGATTGTTGCGCTTAGTTGGTAAGATGTGATGTTATATTTTTATTTCTAATTTCAGTGTAACAAACGCTGGTAATCCTTAATAAATAAATAAATAAATGAACTAGTTGAAACTAGAATTATTAATGTTTTTAAGAAAGTATGTGAAAAATCACTAATAGGTAATACACCAAATAGGAAATTCGGACGTTATATATTTGGAGAGGCCGTGGACTAGACGTAATCTATTTTATGAAATGCATTACATATTAATCTGAACCTAGTGTATAAGGTTGCGTTGGGTGCGAATAAAAATTTGCGAGAACGGCTGGCAAGGCTGGCAAGATCTGAATGCGAGTGGCAGAGCACTTTCTATACACGGATCACCTGATGGTAACCGATTGTCTCCGCCCATGGACACCAGCGACACTAGAGGAGTAAGAAGTGCGCTGCCAATCTTTAAGCCCTCCTTTCTCCCTGATTGGGCCTCCGGACCCTCACTCACGCAGCGAAACTTGACACAGTGCTGCTTCACACCGGTTTCCAGTGAAGTACTTTTGCTTAATATTTGAGAAAAAATCTAGGTGCTGTTACCATATCTGCTGGTATCAACATTGTAGAACACTGTATGTAATTAAAACGTATTTAAGTGATGCACCTGTTAGTGTGTAAAGAATACATTTTATGAACACTGCTCAGTATCTAATTTACTTTCTAATGACTACTTTCTAATTACCAGTGCCATTAACAAGAACAAAATAATTATTATTTTACTACCTAGTTACAGATATCAAAACATAAAGTTAATTGCAAGTTGTCAACTGTCAAAATTTCTTCAACCAATCCTCGTCTTAATGTTAAATACGGTAGGGCTCAATATTCATGGAGAAATCTTGAAGGTTTACAGTAAGTCGTGCTTTAGGATGTACATGAATCTGAACTCCATATAAATTGTAGTTTAACTTATGTTTGCCTATTAATTTACTTAAAGCATAAGTTAACTGGTAAAGTTATGTATCACCATCTTAATACCTGCAACTTTGTCTGCGAAAATACCTATTACTTAGCATATTTATTATTACTTTTATAATTAAGCATAAGAAGAAAAAGGCGAAAGATTTATTCGTTTTGACGCCCTCTTGGTCTAGTGGTTTAAGTACCTACCGGGCCATGATCTCGGGGTCCTGGGTTCGATACTCAGATCGAGCAAAAAGTATGTTTCAAATTTTTTCAACATAGCTCGGGTTTGTAATCACCAATCCGCATTTGGCACGCATGGTGATTAAGCCTAATCCCATCAAAGTAGCGATAACTTGATTTCTATGATGGAGGCCTTTGCCCTGCAGTGGGACTGTTTATAGGCTAATACTTAACTACTTTTTATAAGAAGAAATCGATAGGTACATCACCTTATTTTCACTATTCGACAATATCATTTTAACAACACTTTGGGATTTGTTTTGTTATTAGGGATTTGTTAATAAGACTATCTAATATAGACGGTCTCATTAACAAATCCCTATTCGTTTACGGTCTTGAAAAATGATATTTTCTTGACGCTAAAATTTCAAAATGTTAATTATAAAAGACTAAAAGACTCTTAATAAAAGATAAGTATAAAAGACTCTTCTGATTCTGATAGTACGTCACTTTTGAAACTTTGTATGCAATTTGACGACAACATCGAAGTTATTCGCCATATTTTACAAGCTTTCATTAGATCGTTATCATTTTGAATTACTTTATATAAGTTTTTACCGTTTGTTAAACCACTGACCTCAGGAGAACTGCTGGAGTTTTATCATAAATTACCACGTAGATAGACCTCTTCATTATTACCATTAGCCTAAGGACGTCCACTGCTGAACATAGGCCTCTAAATTGGGCCTCCAACATTGCCTTCCAAAATACCCGGTCACAGGCGGCCTGCAACCAACGAGATCATATAATAATAATTAATAATAATAATAATTCTCACATAATCTCATACGTTGACCTGATTCCGTACTAAGTAGCTTAAGCACTTGTGTTACAGATATCAGACAACAGAGGAACACAAATATATACTTAAATACATATATTACACCCAGACACTGAACAAACACAAGTGTTCATCGCACGAATGTTTGTCCAGGGTGGGGATCGAACCCACGACCTTTGGCGTAAGAGGCAGGGTCACTACCAATTGCACCATCCGGTCGTCAGTCAGTGCATATGACTCTCATCAGCAAACTTTCCGAACTATCGTACCGTATGCGAATCTTAAGCAAATTGTATAAAATCTGAAGAGCTCCCTCTGTCGCAGGTAAGCAAAACTGTCTTCTCTCTTACTCTCTCACTTGGAATTAAACGGTAACAAAGTACTGCATGGGAACGCTACGAATTCCTGGAATGTTGGTTAGTACAAAAATTCAGGTCGTACGGCTATCTGGTGGTAGGCCTCCCACGCTGCGATTAGAATGGTCTCTACTCCAGAAATTGGTCTATGTTTCATGAATCAATCATTAGCTCTTCGTGCTTTGTGACACACTTGAAGACATAAAGAAGACAATTATAAAAGAAAACTTCACACCGTTAAGTAACAAGCATTAATATCAATAAATTGCAAAAGTAAAAAAAAATAAAATTACGAATGCAAGGGTTCTTTATCTTAAAACCAGTTAATATTAAAAAAAAAACAGAATAAACTTCTTATCTTACAATTCGCAATTATAAAATATCCTGTTTTCGGTTCTGTGAGAAAAGCGGCAGTGACAAAAAGTTTTTATTAAAAAATCAATTGTCTATGATTTTAATTTCACGTCATTTGCATGTGGAGTCTATGGTGCGACTCTATGGTGTATTCTAAGGAGATTTATGAATAAATTACGAAGGGACAATGTCTTCGGTGCATTGGGGAAGAGGAAGTAATAATTAAAATATAACTGAGTGGTTAGGGTTGGTACTTGGGACTAACCAATTCTGAATCTTACTTTTACTCTTTGACTGCGGATTAGAGTGACACTTCAGCATGAATGGGCCACCACTGGACTCACAAAAAACCGGCGTGAAGCTGCATTTACGCTATGTTTCGTGGAGTTAGGGAGGATATCGGAAGCCCAATTGAGGGGAAAGTGAAATATAAAAGTCGACAGAGCCCTTGTGACTCGACTGGTGTTGCGGGTGTCTATGAGTGCGGAAACCATTTACCATCAGATGATACGTCAACTCATATGCCACATACCACAAGAAATAATTTCAGATAAAAAAAACATTTTCTATTTTTATATTGATTCTATCTCTTTCTTTCTTGTCACTGTCTTCTATTGGCAACGACCGGGTCATAGTGTTGGTTTGGTTTGTTATTTCGATGTCTACAACATTTTGCCAACCCTTTACGAAAATACTTCACCAGTTTACATCTCACTTTACCCTTTCTGATGATAATTCAAACCTGTTCCGGGTATAACAGTCTTTTTTTTGTTTTAACACTCTTCCAGGGGTCAGGACGTAATTGTGTCAACGTCGCTCTTTGTGTCATATTTTTACCTTTGTAACTATAAACAATAAATGGGAAAGGGTACTGAACAGATGTAGGCAGTGTAAGGGTTAGTAGTGATGTGCATAGGTTCGTCTTTTACTCGAGTAACTTAACTTATTATAATACAATAAATAAATAAAATCTTTATATAATATTAATAAATAATATAATTGTGGGAGATCCACGATTCATCACGAATGAGTCGGCACGACCGGAATGATACCTCACAGAATGTTTTAGTTTTGTTATTTATATATGATTAAGGTAAACTTATTGTTTACAATGTTATGTTTATATCTAAAGTATATTAATTGCCACACATGCCAAATGTTTTGCCGATTAAATTATAGTAGTACCTACTGGAAATCCAATCGAAGGAAAAGGGGAGTGAAAAGGTTGGAAACGCACTTGTGATTCCAATTAGTATTGCCAGTGTCCATGAGCGGCGGCAATCGCTAATCATTAGGTGATTGTTCTGCTCAGCTATTAAAAAAAAGTTTGCCATCGCTTTATTGGCGTCCTTAGTACATCTGATAGGTGAACAAATAGAGAAAATGCGTCTGAAATATCACCCAGATCATTTTATCTCACTCTACGGTTTTTCCCACAAGTTACACTGTAAGTAAACTGAATGGAGAAAAACCAAATGGAGAATAAGGTATTACCACGTGATTAAGAACACATGATGTGATAGCTGCCCGTTTAATAATAATAATGTTTTTTTTCACCTGCATGGTTTGCACATCCCCACTTACATTATTGTGTCTCAAAGGAGCCACTTCGTGTTGGATCTGTATCCTCACGTACGCCTTCCAAAAGGACCGGCCTTGTGCCGTGATTTCCCGCAGGAGAGATACAAAATAATAATAAATTGAGACAACATCACATACTCGTACATTGATCTGGTCCCAAACTAAGGTTAAACTAACAGCGACAACAAACACCCAGACCCAACACAAATATCTGTTTCATCAACAATCATTTGTGCTGGTGCGTAAATCGAACCCGGGACCCTTGCTAAAAATGATCGTTTGTAAAATAACTCGAATGACTCGAGTGTCAAAATGTAACTCATGCCGCATCACTAGGCGTAAGGGTAGACATTGTCTTAGCAAAAGGTGCAATATGTAGATGAAGGCGAATAAAATTAAAATTGGTTTTTTTACACTTGCGCGGTTTGCTATGGGAACGTGACGGACGTTCGGGTTCTATTGTTCGGTGGCTTTTGTTTTTTTTTCGACGGCAGTTATTTTTGTTTTATTAGTTGCCAGTGCGCAGATGCGATTAGTTTTGCATTTTGATTCTGTAGTTTGAATTTGAAATGCCGGTTTCTGTTGTATGAGAGAGAGAGAGAGTGGTTATGAAATGTGTAAGTAAGTTTTTATTTGACTTTTCAAGTGTCAGGTTTTTATCTGACGATTCAAACATTTACATCTTTACTTATTCTCAAATCACCTGGCCAATTCAAATCCTGATATGTGTCTCTATTCACTTGACATTGGCAGAATTGACTACGTCTCTGACGCACAACACTACTAGCCATAAAAATAATCATAAATGTGATAGGTATTGATTGTCTGCTTGTCTAACCTTCGAGCGAAACCTACTAAGCCAATTTAAATTATATTAGGTAGGAACACAGATAGTCTTAAAGTACTTTTTCTTGTGGGCGAAGACTGGGCAATAGCTAGTATAATAAATGATATAGTAAATGAAAAAACATGGCGGATATCAACCGAAAATAAACGTCATCAAAAAATAAATGTCACGAACCCGAGAATTGGGCTACTGGAGCCAAATTCTCGTGCCGTGACATTTATCATCATGCGACATATATCACTAAAACATAGTTTTTTTGTATGGTTTTCAGGTGATATACGCCATGTTTTAAAAATGTCACGAGCCCGAGAATTGGGCTCATGGAAAAACATGGCGGATATCACCTGAAAACCATACAAAAAACTATGTTTTAGTGATATATGTCGTATAAAAATAAATGTCACGAGCACGAGAATTGGGGTCCTGGTACAATACACTCTGTCGAAATTCCTCAGTCGATGTAAACAAAACGTGTTTGACATTAAAGTGAGAATGTACTGAAAAAAACTAGGTTTGAGAAGAGTTCTTCTCTCACGGTAGGCAGCGGCATGACTGTGCTCTTGCATTGTTGATGTCTATGAGCAGGCGGTTACCGTTTACCATCAGATGGGCCGCAGGCTCGTCTGCCTATTTTAAGCAATAAAAAAAAAGACAAATACTTGACGTGTATGTCCGTACGTAATGTTGGTTTGAATGTTTCATAGACAGACTACTGATCGGGTACCAACGCTCTATAGTTTACAAAAGGATACTAGTAACTAAATCAAATATGTATTAAACATAGCATGCTTCTTATTCATTTACTATTTAGCAAATAGGTACTATATCTTATCAGAGATACAAAATTTGAAATTAATTAGCGCACGAATTCCCAAACATTTTCCGAGCTTGCAAACCTCAAAAAGTTTAAAAATGTCCGATCTTTTTTGCTCTTACAATTCAAACAAATCCCAGAAAAGGGCCATCTTTTGCTAGCAACAGACCCCGGTATTTATTAAGGGCCTGCTAAAGACAGGCAGGGAACTTTGCAAATTATCGGATCAACTTGTTTTTAATGGTTTTTATGTTTTTGCTATTAAGAGTGATGGTCTCAGTGGATAAGGACGCGCCTTCCATGGCGATGGGGATCATAGGTTCGAATCCGAGCATTCACCTTTAGATTTTTCAAAACTATGTTCATATTTCTATCATGGTAAACATCGCGAGGAAACCTGCACATCTCGAATAAAAGTAAGTAAAGTAAAGTATCAGACTATATATTGTCCCACTGCAGGGCAAAGGTCCTCCATCATAGAAATCAAGTCATCGCTACTATGATGGGATTAGGCTTACTAATGGCTAATCACCACGCACACACAGTACAATGAACAGACTATCGTACTGACCTTCGCGATAGACAGGGAAACCAGACCATATGGATCACACGCTTAGAATCATTATCTCAAATATTGTAGGTAGGTATCCACAATTTTGAGAAATTATTCGATATGTGTGTTGAAGACGCCCTGTTGGTCTAGTGATTTAAGTACCAAGCCGTAATCTCGGGGTTCTGGGTTCAATTCGAGGAGCAAAAACTATGTTTCGAATTTTTCGAACAGAGTTCGGCTTTCTGATCACCAATCCGCATTTGGCAAGCGAGGTGATTGAGCCTAATCCGATAGTAGCGATAACTTTATTTCTATGATGGAGGCCTTGCCCGCAGTGAGACATTATATAGGCTGATACTTCATGATCATCATCAGCCCATTTAAGTCCCCACTGCTGGGGCACGGGCCTCCCTCAATCACATGAGGGGTAATTGCCATACTCACCACGCATGGCAGACGGGTTGGCGAGGGTTTTGATATAAATGCAGAGTTTTCCTTCTCTGGGTGCTGATGATCATGCCAGCAGCTTTACCTTAGTCGCCTTTTACGACACCTCGGTAAGAGTGAGGGTGGCCTATTCTACTCTGCCGGGACCACACGGCGTATTATTTAAAGAAAATAGTCTTGAAATTTAAAAGAAAGTAGTCTTGATATGATTGAAGGAATTTATTAACAGTTTTTGTGACGTGCTTACTTGTAATTTATTATCTTCATACGAGTAACATTTATTCTTATTACTGCTTAAAGTGACGACTAATTCTATAATATACCTAAGTATATAAAAGAAAGTCATGTTAAGTAACACTTTTAACTAAGGAATGGCTGAAAATTGATGGAGAGGTAAAGGATACTTTCTATCCCGGAAATATGACAAGTCCCTCAGGAATAAGAAGGAAGTTGATGACCCGTTTGGAACAGTGGTAGTGAACGCTGCCTTTGGTCCTAAAGGTTGCGGGTTCGATCCACGCATAATACAAACATTTGTGTGCATGAACATGTCTGTTTGTATTGGTCTGGGTGTTTTCATGTAGGTATTATAAGTAAGTATGTATTTACAAAATAAAACTATTAAATAATTCGTCTGTTGGTCTTAATATCCGTAACACAGATGCTTGAGCTACCTATCTCGGAGTCAAATCAATAATAAATAATAATAAATAAATATTTCACAACATCACATACATTGATCTGACTCCGAGATAGGTAGCTCAAGCACCTGTGTTGCGGATTTCATAATCACCTGTGGCATTACAAATATATATACAATAATACTTTTCTTTTGTAAAAACATACTTATAATACATAGAAAACACCCAGACTAATACAAACAGACATATTCATGCACACAAATGTTTGTACTGGGCGTGGATCGAACCCTCAACCCTTGGGCCAAAGGTAGTGTTCATTACCACTGTTCCAATCGTGTCAAGATGAAAGATGATAGTCTTCTCTAGGCCACAACAACAAGTAGGGTTTCTACTCTACTCTGGACCTCTTACCTTCTGGTAAGTGTAGGTATACGAGTATTTCTACGGAAAACCACAAATCAGATTAGGTACCTACTATAATCTGTCAAACTTCTTCAATCAATTCTCACTTTCATATCCAACAAGTTTAGTTCAGTATGAGTTTGAGGTTTCACTGATTATAGTAACCTGTTGTTGGGTCGTCAAAATCAATGCATGTGATGTTGTGAAATATTTATTTATTAATAAACAAAAACGAATATTACGCGGGCCACTCTGCGGGCTAAAGCTATAATATATAAAAAAAATATAATAGTATGTAATGTACATAGCCGATCTTACCCCGAAACTCATAACCCCCGGCCGGGTGTTCACCGGGGCAATCGCGGCGTGCTGATAGGATAAGTATCGATCCAGCCGTAATGATGGGGTGACACCCCCATACCGCGAGTAGTTTATCTATGAAGCTATATGTCGGAGTTTTCTGTTGAAGTACACTCTGTGTTTTTTGTTTCAAATACTAATGTCGTGAAAATCGAACAATATTCACTATCATCGCTTTCACAGTTTGTGCGTCTGCTTCGGGGTACACTCAGACGAGTAAGAACTGACGATTTTAAAGCTGATTGGAAATGGTGACAGGTCGGGTTTCTATTTGTTGGGCTGTGTGGCCGTGCGCACGGTGCATATAACTTTTTTTTTGCAATAAAGCTACCCAAAAAAGGAGGCTAGTGAATTCATAATTTTTCATCCAACTTTCTATGTAAACAATATCCTAAGGCAAAACAAGACCTCATTTGCTCTCCCCCAAGTGTTCTCAAAAAGCCTTTTAAAATTCAAATACAGCCACCGATGCATTAACAACAAGACGGAAAAATTGCTTCCCCTCCGAAATATATTAAAAGTATATTGGAAAAGACCCCGCGCATATGAGATTTCAAAGTGAGGGATTTGTTAAAGAAATTTCGCTAAGATCGGGTGGGGACAGTGGGGTGTACAGATGAGATCAAAAGTGCATTGTTCTGGTTTTATTTAAAATATAATATATATTTTATATAAATATCCTCCAACCGATTACGGCCACGGCGGCCAATCTCATAGATCAGCCACGTAAGCAGGATATATTATCGTGCTCAAGTCCGTGCGCAAACACAAGTGCACACTCTATTCCCTTACCCTCATATTCCAATGGGACACCAGCGTGACACGACCGGAGAGGATTGGGTGCAGGATCAACGCCGACTTCCTCGAGCAATAGTAACTCAGTGAATAAATATAAGAAATACGACTTGGCCGGATGGCCCATTTGGTAGTGACCCTGCCTCATACGCCAAAGGTTTTGATCCCCACCATGGACAAACATTCATGTGATGAATACTTGTTTCTTTAGTGTCTGGGAGTTTTATATGTATTTAAGTATATATTTGTAATCTACTGTCTGATATTCGTAACGCAATCGCTTGTTGTATCAATTATTATTATTAAAAAATGCACTTGGATGACCTTTAAAATCTATGTTCGTATTTCTACCACTAACTTGTCTTAACTAGGAAACGCATCGTGATTGCGATCAAGTGTGATTCTGGTTGGCTTTAGTCTTTAAATTATGATTAAAAACACTTACCAAATCACTTGTGAACTAAAGTCATGAGTACTACATAGTTTATTATTGAAATAGCTACCTCAAATTCATTAAGACGGAGATTAACACGAAATTTATTATGAGATACAACATTATGTACCTACTCACATATTTTGCTTGACGTTTCGGCTACGTTACAGCAGCCGTGGTCACAAGTTTGTCCGCTTGTTACAGTTATTAGGCCCCTGTAGTTTAAAGTATCAGCTGTATGACATTACTCATTTAGTACAAATATTTTGTCGTAGATTCGACTACAACGGGATTCGGGATAGGTGGCGAGCAGACGGATCACCTGATGGTAAGCGATTGCCGCCGCCCATGGACACCCGCGACACCAGTGAAGTTTCAAATGCGCTGCCGACCTCTAAACCCCCCCTTCCCCCGGATTGGACCTCCGGTACCCTCACTCACACAGCGAAACAGTACAATGCTGCTTCACGCCGGTTTTCTGTGAGGCCGTGGTATCACTCCGGTCTAGCCGCCCATTCATGCCGAAGCGTGGCTCTCTCACGGTCATTATTACGTCTTATTCATTTTATTTGTAACCGAAGCCAGACTATTCAATAATACACTTTACCACCCGCCAGTCCACACACCCCCAACACCAGGTTTTTTCGAATCAGATGCCTCCCCCACGGCTTGTTATTGCGCATTATTAGATTTGTTAATTCTACGACGTCCCTATATAAAAATGTACATAGGCTGCACCCAAATTTGAGCTTTGTAGACGTAATTGCAATGCAAATATCGATGATGAAATTAGAGAATACAGATGAGATGCGAAAGATTGATGCTAAAAATATTTCTCTTACTGCTTCATCTATAAAACTTTTAAAAGCTTCGTCTAACAAGATTTAATTGTATCTCTAATATAGTCAAGATAGAGGTAATTTGGCCGTGTGGTCCCCGGCAGAGTAGAATAGGCCACCTTCACTCTTACCGAGGTGTCGTAAAAGGCGACTAAGGTAAAGCTGCGTGCATGATCATCAGCACCCAGAGAAGGAAAACTCTGCATTTATATCAAAACCCTCGCCAACCCGTCTGCCAAGCGTGGTGAGTATGGCAATTACCCCTCTGTGATTGAGGGAGGCCCGTGCCCCAGTAGTGGGGACTTAAATAGGCCGATGATGATGATGATGATGAGAGGTCATTTACATATATGTAAAGACATCAGTATATGGTAGGGTAAGTGAATAACTTTTTTTTAAATCTTTATATGGCTCTCTATGTTACCTCTGACCGAGTCAGAAATACAATCAATACGCTCTAAAATCGGGATTGCGGATGTGGGCGAAAAATCCGCTAGGCTAAAATGGCCACGTTTGTAGGATGCACCCGGAGAGGTGGGACCACTTATCACACATTGGAAGCCAGCAGGACTTAGGTTTAAAGACATTTATTCCCATAAGAACTTACAGTTCACTTAAAATGAGATGATTAAACTAATTAAAAATAAAAGATAGTTTGCTGGCGCAGCGCAGCCAGTTTTGTTCACAAATAATAAGTTTTACACACTATGCAACACTTAACTATGTACTTTCCTTAATCAGTGATAACCTCAGTAAAAATATAAAAACAATAATATTACATATTATCTCGTTACATGTTAGGGCACTCACTCGGACCCTCACAGGGCACTGCAAATTAAACAAGCACCTGCACAACATGGGCCTTTCAGATACCAAAATCTGCAGGTTCTGTCGCGAGGACGAGGAAACGATTATCCACGTCCTCGGCGAGTGCATAGCTCTGCACCGCTGCAGAAGCCGGCACCTGGGAGCACACATGATCTCAGCTGACGAGATCAAGAGCTCCCCCATCAGCTCCATTCTCGGGTTTATCCTGGAACTGGAGCTACATGAGGTGCTGTAATAGGTTACGGGGCTGCCACAATAGATCATCTACTGGTCGCAGTGGCTATGAGACGCAGGGCTCACCCCATTTCTATCAAATAATAAAAATACTGTTATTATTACGAAAATCAAGACGAAACGAAACATTCGATTCGAACGACTTCGATTGAGAGGCAGGTCCAAAAAGAGATGGCGTGATGATTTTGACCACTTCTCGGGCAATTGGCAAACTGCGGCTTTTAGGGGAGGCCTTTATCCAGAAGTGGGATGACGCAGGCTAAATACAAAAAAGAATGAAAATGGCTCTACCACCTGTATAACATGAGGAAAGCTTTTGTTATACAGTGGCTCTACGCTCTTTTATGAGAATAACTTCTCCAATTTTAGGAGGAATTTAAGGACATAGGCGTTTTTGCTTTTGTACCTCTCGTGTGATGAAGGGATAGTCATCCGTCGAATTTAGTCACAGTCACTCAATAAAACGCCGGTTTATAGCGTTATATTAACCTGCGGAATGTGCCGAGAAATTGCAGGATTTTAGACTTTATTTTTAATTGAAATAAGAAAAATATCTTATGTATACAATGTTCCCATTTAAATACAACTCAATATTTTACATTGTCAATGATATGAGGTAACGTGTTACATATCAGGATGAACCCTGTTGGGTTTAATAATTTGGGATGACATGACAGGCAGAATTATTCTGAAATTTATTAAAAAGTAGTTTGATAGGACCAAACAGTTTATGTAGTAACTAATTCGACACACAGTGTCAGTATTAAAATGAAATTCAATGGTCATATTGTGGAACTTTATTGTAAAAACAACACGAAAATTATATACTAAATACCAAATTAATAATTTAGAATTTCACCAGCCTTGTGTTTTTTCTACTTCTTTGATCGAATATCGCTAGCTGTAAAAATTTGTCTGCCCTAAATGCAGGATTTAAGACTTTATTTTTAATTGAAATAAGAAAAATATCTTATGTATACAATGTTCCCATTTTAATACAACTCAATAAGACGTTCACTACTAGGCCTCCCCCAATGTTCTCCACACAGATCGATCCTGTGCCGCCCGCATCCAATGGATTCTCGCGATCTTCACCAGATCATCGGTCCACCTTGTGGGGGGCCTGCCACGGCTAAGACTTCCTGTACGTGGCCTCCACTCGAGGACCTTTCCGCCCTAACGGCCGTCTGTTCTCCTCGCTATGTGCCCTGCCAATTCCCACTTGGGGCATGCAATCCTTTGGGCTATGTCTGTGACCTTAGTTCTCCTGCGGATCTCATCATTGCTCTCTGGGTGACTTTGAGCCTCCTTAATCGACACATTGTAATCGGTCACGTTTTGGTTCCGTATGTCATCACTGGCAACACACACGCATTGAAGACTTTTGTCTTGAGACACTGCGGTACCTAGATGGGCCGAAAATATGCTCATGAGTGGGAATTGGTTAAATATAATACATATTTAAGTAATTTAATTTGTGGATCTCTGTACTATCTAAGAAAAATTACTCAAGTATAAGCTAAATCTGTCACTTCGGCGTCTGGGGTCCGTTTTAACTACGTATTTTTATACCTCGTAGTCATTTAAATATAAACTTTTTACACAAAAATCTTATTCAATATTCATTTGTCTAAATTCAAACGCGAAAACAATAGCAGTTGTCAAAACACCGCCCTCATTTATTATTTTTCTTAAATGTAGAGTCAACAAAAATATAAAAAACATAACGATTGATTTTTTGTTGTCAGCTTTTTATTTTATATTTTTTATATTTTTATTTGGTACACAAAACAGAACATCATTATTACAAAATCTAAACTACATTTATTTATTTATCCTAAAACATGCGTACACATCATGTTTAAAAAATGATAGAAGTTGAGTTAGTTGCAGTAATAATAATTAGTAGTTTAAAACTAACTAATTAAATTTAATTTTAATTTTCTCTTAAAAACGGGCAATCTATCCAGGATCCAGGATTTCTTTGTATTTCTTTCATCATCATCATCAGCAACCCACACTCGTCCACTGCTGGACATAGGTCTCCCCTAATGCACGCCACTTCTCCCGATTTTCGGCCACTCTCATCCAGCCCACACCAGCCAGCCTTCGAAATGTCATCATCCCATCTTGTCGCAGGGCGTCCTACACTACGCTTACCGAGTCGCGGTCTCCACTCAAGGACTTTACGGCCCCAACTGGGCTGGGCAGCATTTGGTAAACTTCGTCAAGTCTTCTCGTCACCCATCCCTCAAAGTCTTAAGTCGAAAGTCTTCGACCAGTGCGTCCTTCCGGTCATGACTTACGGTGCCGAGACGTGGACACTCACGGCTGGACTAGTCCACCGGTTCAAAGTCGCTCAAAGAGCTATGAAAGGGCTATGCTCGGAGTATCTCTGTATTTCTTTATGTTTAAAAAAAAAAATCAAAAACGAATAATTCTTTATTTGCATAGGCTTGTACACAGCACTTACAAATCGTCATACGTTTGTTCTTGCCGGCCTATTTAAAAGAAATACGTTCATTTATTGTAGGTCCTTTTTTATGGGATAGGTATCAGACGAGCAGACGGATCAACTGATGGTAAGCGATCGCCGTCGCCCATAGACACACGCGACACCAGTGGAGTCACAAGTACGCTGCAAACCATTAAACCCCCTTTCCTCCGGTATATTCTTCGCGTTCAAGGGTCTAAATGGTATAACCTCCAGCCGGATTGTGGAAGGTGTGGGTTCGAGTCCCGTCTGAACACGAGATGAATTTTTTAAGTGTGTTATTTACTTAAGGTATTCTTAATTGCACAAAAACAAAATACAAGTATGATATAATAACAACTGAGACAGTACAATAAGGCGGTCTTATCGCTTGTAGCGAGTTTTTCCAGACAACCTTTGGATAGAGGAAAGTAATGACGTAAATAAATATATGATGTATATAATCATGAAAACTAACAACGAAAATTGGTTTGAACTAGATATAGTGAGTAGTTTTTTTTTAATACGTTATATATCGTAAACCGCAATGTACCTTCCATATATCTTACTTGCTGCTACGGAACCCTTCATGGGCGACTCGCACTTTGCCGGTTTTTTTTATAGAAAGGCCAATCAGGATGACCTCACTCCTCCTGATGGTAAGCGGCCGTGAAATCCAAATATGAGGTTGACAGGCACAAAAGAACGAAAGAAGAAGAAGTTTTATATGAAAAGTTTTTAATGTAACATTTTTGCCGACATTACCTATTTAAAGCCGAAAATCATTTGCCTACACAAACAACGTGGGTAAAAAGAGCATTTATTTTTCCAATTTCTCCGTTGCAATTATGGAAATCAAACAGGGGGCATTTTTCGTGTAATCTGAATCCTTATTTACTATGTGCAGAGATTTTTTTTATGTGATAGGTGTCAGACGAGCAGACAGGTCGCCTGATGGTAAGCGATTGCTGTCGCCCATGGACACCTGTGACACAAGTGGAGTCATAAGGTGCTGTCAACATTTAAACCCCCCTTTCCCTCGGATTGGGCCTCCGGTACCCGCACTTACACAGCGAAACACAGCACAATGCTGCTTCACGCCGGTTATTTGTGAGGCCGTTAGTATCACTCCGGCCGCCCATTCATGCCGAAGCGTGGCTCTCCTACGGTCCTGATTGCTGACAGAAAAAAATCTTCATCGTAGCGTTTAATGCCCTGCTGCTTGGATGCAGCTGTCACTTTGGAGCTCAGGGTACGCATGGACCATGATCCAGGATTCAGGGTCTGGTAATAACAATGAAACTGCCATCTAACCTTCGCAACTCTTTAACCGGGGACTAACTGAATCATGGTTACGTTTCAATAACTATCCGAAACGTGCAGGTTTCCTCACGATGTTTTCCCTCACTGCCGAGCTAAAGAAATAAGCACATAGATTTGAAAATTCCAGAGGTGCATGTTCGGATTCGAACCACGACGTATGGAAGGCGCATTTGAACAATTGAGCTACGATTAAAAATGAGAGGGTGTCCGAAAAATCACAGCCCGGCCCCAGCAGACGACGCCGTCGTCGACGTCAGAGCCGACGTGACCACGGCTGCTGTAACGTAGCCGAAACATCGAGCCAAATATGTGAGAACACAATGTTGTATCACATAATAATTATCGTGTTAATTCCCGTCTTGATTAATTACAGTTATAATGCAACGCGAAAATCTAAAAAACTATTAATTGAGCTACGATCGCTCTAAATTTGGGGCATATCAAAAGAAGCACGTTGTCCAACATCACACGAACACAACACACCTACTTATTTACCCAGTACATAACCAACACGTGGCCATATCCTCACCGGCTCCAATTCTTATACCTACTGGTATCCCACCCTCCAAACTTCAAAGACGGCCCTTGTTAACAAACTTTTACCTATCTGCATTTTTATTTAAGTTTCGGCAAATTTTTCCACCCCTTAATTTAATTTTTTCGCTAGGAAATTAATTAGTCGTCGCATTCTGTTGATGATGTCTGAGGGAGGGGGTGTACAGGGGTGGTATTGAGTTGATTATGGGTTTCGATCAAGGAACATGGGTGCTTATTAAGGATTCTGATTTGAGTGTACGGAGGAAAGTCGGCGAATGAGCGTTTGAAAAAATATTTTTAACTTTCATCTTATATAATAATAATAATTCTCACAACATCTCATACATTGACCTGATTCCATACTAAGTAGCCTAAGCACTTGTGTTAAAAATATCAGACAACAGAGGAACACAACGCACCCTTAGTAAAACACCGACCTAACTCAAAATTTTAATATAGATGCTAAGTGAAAATAGTATCGGCTAAAATCCAGCGATGAAAGGTCATCTAACAACAATTTTGAGTTAAGTAAATAGGTACACTCACATATGAACACGAGATGAAATTTGATGTGCGTTATTTACTTAACTACTCAAGAACAAATTGCAAAAAATTGCTATAAAAATATCAACAATTTTGAGTTAGGTCAGTATTTTACTAAGAGTGCGACAAATATATTCTTAAATACATAAATTATACCCAGACACTGAACAAACACAAGTGTTCATCGCACGAATGCTTGTTCAGGGTGGGGATCGAACGACCTTTGGCGTCAGAGGCAGGGTAACTACCAATTGCGCCATTTGGTCAGTTAATATAGAATTTTTGTGTGTATGAAATTTTTGTGGAGTTAGTAGTGTGGCTTTAAATATTTTATTCCATATGAAGAATACTATTCAACGTCGTTGAGATTTTCCTGGGCTTATGGATAGTGATTTAAATCAAAAATACACATAATGTCAAAATCATTAGGTCAAGGAAAAACTTTATGAATGATAAAACCAGCTTACGGCGATGACAGAAAACGTAACGAAATACACGTACGGTCAGCATAAAAAGTAGCTTAACACATTAGCACCATGTCCAAGTAACTGTTCTGTGTTTTATAGTCAGTTTCTAAGGGGTACGTAAAATGTTACTTCGATATGGTACTATAGTGTTAAGCTACTTTTGATGCCCGTCATCGTCAGCCCATTTAAGTCCCCACTGCTGGGGCACGGGCCTCCCTCAATCACATGAGGGGTTATTGCCATACTCACCACGCTTGGCAGACGGGTTGGCGAGGGTTTTGATATAAATGCAGAGTTTTCCTTCTCTGGGTGCTGATTATCATGCCAGCAGCTTTACATTAGTCACCTTTTACGACACCTCGGTAAGAGTGAGGGTGGCCTATTCTACTCTGCCGGGACCACACGGCCAACGGGGTTGATGCCCGTACCCTCCTTCAACATATAAGATTACATAGTCCCTATTTTAACAAAAACTAGTTATTAAAATGATTATTAAAACCGTACGTTAAAATGTAAATCTCGGAAATAATAATATTCTTTTTTTCCTTGTTGATAAAACACAAAAACTGTAATCACATTTGTCACTGGCACTTTCCCACACAATGTAAATTGTTTCTGCTCTAATGTAAACTTTATTATATGCAAAACAAACTTCTTCAACTGTCTCACACGTTTTTATTTTCCAAAAAAAGTTTTAAAAAAGCACAAAAGTAAAAAACCTGTATCCATAACAAATAATTCAGAATACATCTACCGTGATCGAGTTAAGTGGCAAACACTGAAAAAATACAAAAAGTCGACCCCAAAATTAAAAAAGATCCCATAATCAAAATTCAATTCACACGTCAGATAAGTGTCGCGAAAGAAAAAAATCGCGACAAAAAAGGGCTGTCAAATTATTTCTTTGTGAAAAAAAAGGACAAAAAACTTTCTCAGTAGCAGTTTGGGGTTAGAATTGTATGTCTTTTTTGCATTTTTTACCTGCGTCTTTGGTTGACGATCAATAGTTAAAAGGCGTCAATACATTATTGGCACGAGCCAATAATGCAATGATAATAGCTTCCTTAACAATAAATAGATACTTAAGTATTTATTATTAGATTTGATTTTTTTCAGAGTTTGTAGCTGGTTTTGAGGTAGCATACACACTTAAGGTGACAGGTAGGACACACTAGCGACGCCAATCGATTTTAATTTTTAGCTACTAAACCGGATCTAGTTTAAACAATTTCGGGGCTACAGCCTCTCAGCAAACACTTGTAGATACTATTTATTAAATAACCATGAAACAATGTTGAGTCCAACGCGTACACGAAAAATTGATTCACTCCAAAAGCGGCCACTTTTAGCGTGAATCATTTTTTCGCGTACAAAAACGGACCAAACATTTGTGCATGGTTACTTAATAAATAGTATAAGTGTTTGCCGAGAGGATATAACCCCGAAATTGTTTTTAAATAGATCCGGTAAAAATTTAAATCGATTGGCGTCGCTAGTGTGCACTACCCGTCACCTTAATTTAAGCCCCCTCTCTGCTTTTTGTGTTATAAATAGGCACTACGAATAAAAATAGTAAATATATCAAAGTCATGCTATTATACTAAAATAAGCCATAAATATGAAGAATATAATATATAAGAGGCCTTTGCATCTTAACAGATGTTTTCCCTACATCACATCTACACTCCTATATTATATAGAATACCATGCCTATATTGTATCAAACACTGCAGGAAAAAAGTTAAGGTCGGCAGCGCACTTGTGCCTCCTCTGGTGTTGCGGGTGTTCACGGGCGGCGGTAATCGCTTACCATCAGGTGATCCGTCTGCTCGTCTGCCCCCTATCCCATAAAAAAAAATTGAAAGAAACTACATATATCTTCGTGCCTTTTGTAAATGTATCTACTTATAACGAAAAGAAGTATTGTTAAGGCCTGGAGCCCAATTCTCGGGCTCGTGACATTTATTTTCATAGGACATATATCACTAAAACATAGTTTTTTTGTATGGTTTTCGGGTGATATCCGCCATGTTCTCAAAATACCACAAGCACGAGAATTGGGCTCCAGGTATTCCTTGGAATGAATGAATGCATTTAATGAAAACTAGATTATTAAGTAATACATATTTATTAGACTGGGAAACGCTTTTAGCTTTGCCTCACAAAAACTGTCGACGGACTAGCCTTGATATTATATATTTTTTATTGGAACAAAATAATAGAAGATCAAAAAGTAGTGTACGATGGTACACCTCTGAGGTTTCAGACAAACAAATTCCTCTCAACTATAAAGAATCAAATATAAACAACTTGAAATCACTATGATAATAAGTACGCTAAAATTGAAAATTTAAAAGAACCCGACGGCGGCCATCTTGGATTTAAAATTTGTCACAATAAATATATTCTGCTACTGAAGCCCTTTTATATGATACCCATATTGTGAAGTTGTGTTAAAACATACAATCCAAATCTTTGTGACGGCAGCCATCTTGGATCGATTTTTATCCAACATAGCTAAGAACACCCTCCCTCCTTATTCACCTTTGAAACAAAAAAAAAAACAAAATCAAAATCGGTTCATTTGTTCGGGAGCTACGATTCCATAGACCGTCAAACACACACAGACACGTCAAACTTATAACACCCCGTCGTTTTAGCGTCGGTGGTAAAAAAATAAGTAGGTAGCTAGAATCTCAAATCTATAAGCACATCGCAAGCCATCAAAACATACCTTCCTTAACCCTAAACCAACGGTCGTTTCTTTGCAATATCGAAGCACAACTTCATCCGAGACGGTAATGAGCTAATCGAAATTCGTCGAAACCCTACACCGCCCTTTCATCTTGGAACCCGTTCCTACCCTCAACAACCGTAACTAGACCTGTGCGAGAGAAAAAACATGGCAGGTCAGAATCTGGAGAGAGAACTGTGGGTTCCGTAATGGACAACATTTCAAAATTGCTAAACTCTGAAACAAAAAATACCAATTCTTTATTTACTTTTCCGCTGCTCGAATATATATTTATTCATTTTAACTAATACTAAAAAACGTAAGATGACGTCATCGGACGGCAGAATGTAAAATATTTCTTTGCTTAGCACATTATAGTTTTAAATTTACGAAATGCCAAACCCCATGCCATGCAACTGTCAAAAAAAAGACAACTTGTCAACGTTGAATGAATGAATGACGTTGACAATTAGTATTTACCTTTGACAGTAGTACCTTTTTTTTATTAAAACAATCATAAGCAAAGGAATATCGCTGTATTCAGCCGTCCGATGACGTCATTTGGCGCTTACGTCTATTTAGAATATAAAGAATTTCAATAATTATTTTATGCATGAAAATGGACAAATTTTGAAAAAAGAAAAATATGGGTCTGTTCATTTTATGTTTATTTTCATATAAAAAAACAATATGGACATGTTAAAAATATGAAATGTTGTCCATTCAGATTCTTAAGTCGATAAAACTCTGTGTGTGTTTGCTAGTACGTTTTAGAAGAATGTTATTCTAAATACTTGATCTTTTTTTTTTAATTATGGCAGACAAATGAGCAGACGGCTCATCTGATGGTAAGTGAATTACCGCCGCCCATGGACATCTGCGACACATGGGGCATCACAGATGCTTGCCGGCTCTTAAGGGCTACCCGTTACATCTTTTTTTTAAGATGGATTAGGTTGAAGTTTAATAAAAATGGGAAAAAATCGGTAGGACTCAGACAAATTTACAAAAGTAAAGTACTTTACATTTGGTTCAATGAGTGCCTGGATCTGAACATACACTGCAAGTACTCCTCAACAGAATAGAAGGATTGTTCCTGCAGCTAAAACAGCACTGTGTTCCTAAACCGCATTCTTGGGTACTTACCATCAAGAGCAATACGACCGGCAAACCTTCAAGAAAAGAGCGTATTTCTTTTTAAAAGGTCGGCAGCGCACTTGTTGTGTCCATGGGCGGCGGTAATCGCTTTCCATCAGGTGTCCGTCTGCTCGTCTGCCCAGTAATTCATAAAAAAAAGTGACTTGAAAAATATATTTTTGTAGGGTACGTTTTTCTTATGGTATAAGGATCTCTAAAGCAAACCGGCTTTGCCGAGAATTCAAAACCAAGGCTGTGGTACCTAGCGGTCTGGACGCGTGAAGTGGATCATTCATTGCACATGCAGTACGCAGGTCATTGCCTACTCGGTCGGTTGCACTTATATCAATGGGATAGCGTTCAAAGTTTGCTGAGATCGTGTGGGTGGTTGTATGCGGTTTACCTACTGCGTTGATTGAATTATTGGCCTTTAGGTTTTTTTTATTGCAGTTCAGAATTCATGGAGTTCACCTGATGTTGTAAAATATAAGGTTTTCAATAATGAATGGCTTTAGACTGTGTTGGACTTTAGGCTGTTTTTATGTCTAAGATACAAGTGCTACTTTTGCACTACGGGCGGTAACTTGACCTGACGCCGTCTGTACATAAGACTGATTGACCTGATGGAGCATTTGGTAGTGATCCTACCTCAGGATCTAAAGATATTTTTTTTAGGCTAGAGGCGACAAACGAGTAAGCGAGTCACCTGATGGAAAGTAATCTTCGCCGCCCATGAACATGCGCGAAGTCAGAGAGATTGCTAATGTTTTGCCGGCCTTTTTAAAAAGGAGTACGCTCTTCTCTTGAAGGTCCCTAAAGATTAGGGTCTTATACAAAAGTTTTTGTTAACTAAATCGGTGCTATAAAGCAGTTTTCATTATTTTTTTGAAAGTATGAAATTTTTTACTCAAACGTCACAACTGCTCTATAACACCATTTTAGCTAACAAAGATTTATTGAACGTTTAGGAATAAAGCCCTAGATCACTAGAAATACGATACATGTTAAAAACGCGTGTGTATAGGTCGATTCACGAAAAACTACCACAAATGACAACCGTCTACGCATGAAATCTCATGAAGAAATGGCTCATTATCAATTTGACACATCATGAGGGCTTAAGGCGAAGGGAAGCCCTAACTAGCGACACCATTCGTTTTTAATTGTTAGCTACTAAACCGGATCTATTTTAAACAATTTGGGGGTTACAATCTTTCGGCAAACACTTATACTATTTATTAAATAACCATACACGAATGTTGGGTCTGTTTTGTACGCGAAAAATTGACTACCGCCAAAAGAGGCCACTTTTAGCGTGAATAAATTTTTCGAGTACAAAATGTTGGATCCGCATTTGTGCATGGTGATTTAAAAAATAGTATACCTAAGTGTTGGCCGAGATGTTGTAACCCCGAAATTGTTTAAAATATTTACATCCAGTTTAGTAGCTAAAATTTAAAATCGATTGGCGTCGCTAGTGTGCCCCACCCGTCACTTTAAACTAAACAGCTTCTATATTTAATTGAAAATATTTTTTTCTTAAGTCTCTTCTTCATGAGATTACATGCGTAGACGCTGGCCATTTGTCGTCATCTTTCGTGAACCGATCTGTACTGGGTTTGTGGTGTGTTGTATGTTAGCCGTGTGGTTCCCGGCAGAGTAGAATAGGCCACCCTCACTCTTACCGAGGTGTCGTAAAAGGCGACTAAGGTAAAGCTGCTGGCATGATCATCAGCACCCAGAGATAGAAAACTCTGCATTTATATTAAAACCCTCGCCAACCCGTCTGCCAAGCGTGGTGAGTATGGCAATTACCCCTCATGTGATTGAGGGAGGCCCGTGCCCCAGCAGTGGGGACTTCAATGGGCTGATGATGATGATGATGATGATTATCGGATCTCCGTGGCGGGCTAAAAATTGTATACCTAAGTTTTCGGTAAGAAATTCTTAGTGTCAGCCCGAATTCTGGAAGATGGCGGTCTTGTACCCCCGTGCCTCGGAAAGCACGTTAAGCCGTTGGTGCTGCGCCCGATCCCTCTCCGGTCGTGTCACCCTGGTGTCCCATCGGAATATGAGGGTAAGGGAATAGAGAGTGCACTTGTGTTTGCGCACACACTTGAGCACTATAATATATCCTGCGTACGCTGATCGTTGATTGGCCGCCGTAACCGTAATCGGTTGGAGGATATTATTATATGTATTGTCGGATAGAGACAAACACCGCTAGGATAAGATAGGTACGTACCTTTTTGGTGACGCTGATACAACGCCGTCCAGGTACCAGAATCAGTTGTTTATTAGAGCGCTCTTCTGGAAAAATGTTCTTGTTACAAACCTGCCAAATACCTAAGGGAGGGTGCAAGATAAATATCATTTATTTTTGTCCCAAAACGGACCCAACAAAAAAAGAAATCCCAAACTTCCCAAAACCAAAACACCCGTAAAAATTTAAACCTCCCTTGACAAAGTCGCAAATTCTTTTATCAACCTTATTTTTCACCCATCGCCACACTTCGCCGATAAAAATGTCTCACTCAATTAAGTACAGTCCGCACCATCATAGAACTCCCGAGAAAAACCGCGCTTGAGTCGCCATCGACATTCAAATTTAAGCTTTTACCTTCATAGACACAAGGAATCTCAAATGTTAGTTCTTAGTTTTTCCGCGGGACTTCTTCCGTGGCGAGGATTCTAGAAGGAAAATAAACTGGCTATGTCATAAACGGCAAGTGATTTATGCCTCCCAGGGGTGTCGGACATCAAACTAAGGTTAAGAGATAATGCCGCTTAAATTAAATCTTTGGAGATAGGAAAAAATGCCGGGAAAGTTTCGGGACGTAAACACTTCGGAGTTTGGAAATGTGTGGTTTGTTTCTTGGTAATAAAAGAGATAATTCGAGAGTCGATAATTTTGAAGACGGGCGAACTTCGCTGTTTGTGTTATTTTTTTAAGATAAATATATATTTTCTATTTTATCACATAAAAATCTTACATATTACGTTAATCAGGTTTATACTTAGCACTGCAAACCAATTTTGTTTGCAGCGATCCACGATAAACAAAAGACACAGGTACAAGACTTGGACAAATACATTTTTATGTATGTTTATAATCGTAACTCATTTCAATCTTACATATTAATGATTATGATGATTAATGAGGGTTGACTGCCTCGATGGCGCAATGGTTAGTAAGTCGGGTTCGATCCCCGGGTCGGGCCAAAATTTGTAACTGAGTTTTTCTGTTAAGAAATTCTCAGTGTCAGCCCGGAGTCTGGAAGTTGGCGGTCTTGTACCCCCGTGCCTCGGAAAGCACGTTATGCGATTAGTTCTTGCACCTAATCCCTCTTCGGTCGTGTCACACTGGTGTCCCATCGAAATATGAGGGTACGAGAATAGAGAGTGCACTTGTATCTGCGAAAACACTTGTGCACTATTATATGTCCTGCGTCGATGGCTGATCGCTGAGATTGGCCGCCATGCCGGAATATCGGTTTCGATGACATTATTATTATTATTGTTATTAATAAGGGAATGAAGGAATACTTTTATAGTCAATAATTGACTAGCCGTGTGGTCCCCGGCAGAGTAGAATAGGCCACCCTAACTCTCACCGAGGTGTTGTAAAAGGCGACTAAGGTAAAGCTACATGATCATCAGCACCCAGAGAAGGAAAACTCTCCATTCATATCAAAACCCTCGGCAGCCCGTCTGCAAAGCGTGGTGAGTATGGCAATTACCCCTCATGTGATTGAGGGAGGCCCGTACCCCAGCAGTGGGGACTTAAATGGGCTGATGATGAATTAACTATAAAAGTTATCCCGTAATTCCGTAGATAGTTTATTTATTAGTCAAGGAACAATGTTAATCAGATGTTTGCCTACCGTACTCATTGCTCGAGCGGAACGAGTTATTCTGCTATTCAGATCAAATACAATAAAACAAAATCCATACGAGTACATAAAAACAAATATTATACAAGATGCATCATCAGGCCGTGGGGTCCCCGGCAGAGTAGAATAAGCCACCCTCTCTCTTACCGAGGTGTCGTAAAAGGCGACTAAGGTAAACCTGCTTGCGTGATCATCAGCACCCAGAGAAGGACAACTCTGCATTTATATCACAACCCCCGCCAACCCGTCTGCTAAGCGTGGTGAGTATGCCAATTACCCCTCATGTGATTGAGGGAGGCCCGTGCACCAGCAGTGGGGACTTAAATGGGCTGATGATGATGATGATCATTATCATCAGCCACTTATTGTTCATTCCTGGACATAGGCCTCTTCCATCTCTCTCCATGAAGCGCGACTTTTTAATGTGATAGGTGGTAGACGCTTAATGTGCTTTTCTCATCCAATCCTCTCCTCCACTTTGGCTGACGTCATTGACCCATCTCATAGGTGGCCCCGAACACGTGTATGCACCTTGCATACAATAAATTTCATAAAAATCTATCTAGCCGTTCTCTATTTAAATTGTTAACGTACTTACTTCTTACAGAAACCCGGCATGAAGCAGCACTGTGCTGTGTTTCGCTGCGTGATTGAGGGTACCGGAGGCCCAATCCGGGGTAAAGGGAGTTTAAAGGTTGGCAGCGCACTTGTGAATCATCTGGTGTCTCGGGTGTCCATAGGCGGCGGCGGTAATCGCTTGCCATCATGTGATCCGTCTGTTCGTCTGCAACCTATCACATAAAAAAAGGTAATATGACATTTTTAGGTAAATCTCGATCCGAGGGAAAGGGGAGTTTAAAGAGAAACCTGCCACCAATTACATAAAAAAATATTACATTTACATTATTTTAGTAACGTAGAGCCAAAGTTCAATGAACTAGTGAAAAACTCCTGCATTTTTTTAAAAACTATTATGCAGTTCGTTGTATCTAATGCACGCTTTATCATCACCCCACTAATACATTACCAACCAACAAACATAATAAATTATGTACAATCAAACATATCAGATTATGTAGGTACATACACACACAAAAGCGCTCCCCGAAAATCAATACCTATTATGTACCAATAAGGCAAACGAGATGTGGAGCTATGGGGTGACGTGCAGAGAAAAAAATCCAACGAGGGTGGAGAGTTGTGCCCCAAAATTTTTTGCATCACTTTTTAGGGGGCTGATTACAATGACGGTTTAATACGGCGTCTTTATGTGTTTATTTATGGCATGCTGGGGGTGGAGGCCGACCCCACGCGTTTTTGTGCTTCGAATTAGTTTAGGAGTTTTGTCGGCGATTGTACATAATGTGATAGGGTAGATGAAATGTTTGACGGGTGATAAGTACCTACTCAGAGTAAAAAATGGAGGTGTATTGGTATATGGAGGTGTTTTTTTTTTTGTGATAGGTGGCAGACGAGCTGACGGAGTACCTGATGGAAAGCGATTGCCGTCGTCTCTAGAAACCTGCGACACCAGTGCAGTCACAAGTGCGCTACCAATAAACCCCCTTTTCCCCGTTTTGGGAGTCCGGTACCCTCCCTCACGCAGCGAAACACAGAACAGTTCTGCGGCACGCCGGTTTTCTGTGAGGCCGTGATATCACTCCGGTCGAGCCGGCCCATTCATGCCGAACCGTGGCGTCTCCCGTTTATTAAAGAAAACATGGTGCTAGAAGTCATTCATTTAAGCGACTGCCATCTAACCTATGCAACTCTTAGACAGGGGAACCAGATCAACTGTATCATGGTTACACGATCAGAATCACTGTCTCAATATTTTGAGAAACTATTCGAAACGTGCAGGTTACCCCGCGATGTCTTCCTTTTTTTCCCAGGGAAGACCATCATGGTAGTCACCTTGCTAGGTGCGTGTAGCGAACAAGGTGGTTTGTGGGTCTGTAACCCTGGGGTGTCCATCTCTGCGCAATAACGGTCGGAAACCCCATAGCCGAGACTAGACCGCACCGCTGATCGCGCTTGCCGCTTCACCCCTACTTGACATAATGCAGCCCTTCATTGCTGCACGACCTTCCAGGATACCCGGCAACATCGTCCCGTGTCGTCGTATGCTGAGCTAGCCACTCCGCAGTGGGCACGCTCACGTACTCCGAAGGCCCGTTTAGTTGCCTCTTACGACAGGCCGGGAACACCTTGGCAGTATTTTTAAACGCCCCTAGCCACAGTTCACACGATGTGTTCCCTCCACCGACCTAAAAAAATACACACATTTATTTGAAAAACCAGAGGTGTATCTTCTTACAAACCTACGATTTTCCGTAAGTAATGCGCACGTCATCGACTGAGCAACCATCGATTTTTGCAAAATAAAAACTATCACAAAATACTGCAACACCAAAAAGGTTAATATATCCATTCCATAAATCACCTCACAGAATGACGTAAACGCCACTACCGTTACAGTGTGGCAACTTTATAATTGCTTCAAAAAACCGTCTAAGCTGTTACAAAAAACGCAACGCGTACCGCCTTCTTGTGTTCAGCCAATGCGGTGTTGCGATGCAACAATCGCAATTAGCTTGAGGAGGCCTGAGGAGGCCCGCCTACTCATTGTAATACGATGTAATTAATTAAGAAACAGTGAGAAAATATCGCCATTATTCGACGAGTAGTATAATAATAAGTACTATGGACACCCTGCTTCGTGCACAATTTATGGATCCGGATCAAAACTGGTCAGGTCAGGTCATTTGAACCTAAATATTTCGGTTAAGAAATTCTTAGTTCTCATCTAGTGTATGTTGCGTCGCTTTGGGGCCCAGGGTAAGATTAGACTATGATTCAGGATTCGGGGAGTCTGGTAATTACAATGAAGTGACTGCTCTCTTTGCATCACAGAGCAATAATACTCCTTGTTCTGTAGTTAGTCAAATTTGGTTTAATAGCATAGCACAATAATATTTTATCTTTTTGGTTTTCGTTTCTTTTAAATCCTAAATTGTTTGGGAATGTCTTGCAAATCCTTGGAACGGAACGCGCCGGCAACAGTGCTGCCAATAGCACATATTTCAAACACAAGTTTCCGACATCTTCCACCGATCGACACAGTCACCGCGCGCGCGATTCCAATTTCAATACTTATAATAAAGACAATACATTTGCGGAAATATTCTGTGATCTGAACTCAGTACGGTGGTGCTGTGATAGCAACAAGAACCATCCCCTTTGGATTTACAGTCTCCCTGAGACAGCACACCACGCGGAGGCTTGGATGACCAGGTTAGTCAAGCTTTCCCAAATTATCGCGGTCCTTCGACTATCTCTTTTCGAAACACTCCTAGCCTTTAGCAGCTCAGATCAACTGAATCATGGTTACACGTTCCAGAAACTATTCGAAACGTGCAGGTTACCTCACGATGTGTTCCCTCACCGCCGAGCTAATGGTAGAAGTATCTATGCGAACTTAAGAAATGATTAGTGACACCCTGGTATCTCAAAGGACGGATGAGGTTTTAAAGCGATGGGTTGGGGGTTCTGGATCATGATAAGTTCACCACGTTTGAAACGTCACTTAGTTATAACCTGAGTTTAGACAGAATTGTTTTGGCCGATTTCACCGCTTATATTGAACGAGATCAATTCGCTTGAACTCGGTTTACGCCCTTAACTGAGTTCCGTTCCATTGTCTTCGCTTACATTGATCGCGTTTTAGAGTTGATCGCGTTCGATTTCAACGGTGAAATCGGCTCTTAACCGACTAATAAAACTTTTTTTTTATTTAAGATTATCAGTCAGACTACAGAGTCTGGAAGTAAGCGGTCTTGTGCCACGGAAAATACGTTAAACTAGTGCACCTATGTCGGGTAGGGGGAAACTCGCCCTATTAAAAGTCGTCCCAAAAATTTGGGATTTTTTTGCTGGCCACTGTTCTAACCTGGGACAAGTTTTAATAGGGCGAGTTTCCCCCTAACCCACCTATGTCTGATATCTCTACCGTTTTGTCACACTGGTCCTTTCGGATTATGAGATCATGGCAAAAGAAAATGCACTTGCTATTGCGCACACTTGTGCACTACAAAATATCTTGCGTGACCACCTAAATTGTACCTACATATTTCTATCTAAGAAATTAGGTAGGTGTATTTTACATAAAATAATATTTTTTTAGATTTCTATTTATTTCAAGAAAACCATTTAACCAGACTATGAATCATAAAGGATCACCAGATTTTGAACTTCGTGCAGTTGAGTTAAGGTTCAAAACCATGGAAATAAATGTCTAGTTGCCTACTAAAGGGTTAAAAAACGATGCATGGGTGTGACGATTGAAACACATACGACCAGGTATGTCTTATATTGCTCACAAAGGTGTTAAGCAGAAAATGGAGCGATTTGAGAGAGACGTTTGCCCAGCAATGGTACACGGCGTCACGTCGAGATGCCCTTGTTGGAATTTAGACAGTACTGTCTGTGGTTCAATTGTTACTTAATACTTTTTTTTATTAGATAGGTTGCAGACGAGCAGACGGATCACCTGATGGTAAGCGATCGCCCATGAACCACCATTGGAGTCACAAATGCGCTGCCAACCTTTAAGCCCCCCTTTCTCCCGGATTGGGCCTCCGGTACCCTAACTCACGCAGTGAAACACAACAAAGTGCTGCTTAACGCTTCTGTGAGGCCGTGGTATCACTCCTTTCGAGCTAGCCCATTCATGCCGAAGCGTGGCTCTCCCACGGTCACTGTTAATGATGCAATTTCTACACTGCACTGTGCCATTAAACTATGGCACGCCATGATAAGGTAAATTATTAACGTAATTGGCATATGTAAGTATCTAAGTGTAATGGAACTTATCAACTTATGTTATATGAGCATAAAAACCTTAAGTTATTGTACGGGTGTTGTATTAAAATTAATTTATAATCATCGTTCTGTTTTTATAAACGCAACGACATAACTTTTACCATATGCGGTCAATGTCCTAAAGGGTGCAGCGGGAGAAAAATACTCGTAATTCGTAGAGCTAGATGAATAATATAAAAATGTGTCTTTACCGTACATTCTACAAAATATGACGTCTCATTCATTCGTCCATTTCAAATTTAGAACGCGGCGTCACAAACAATAAAAAAGGTAATAAGGAAGGTTTTCATACGGCCCTCTTGTGTAAAAGTATATTTGGTATGGGTCCTATAATTTATAATAAAATACCTAATGACATTAAAAATTCAAACATGCATTTATTTAAAAATAAATTAAAGCAGTTACTTATTGAAAAATGTTATTATTCAATTACGCAATTTTTAAACGACAATTTGACAAGCTAATAATATTATACAAATTTTATTTTGACATCATTTTTATTTGACATTTATTTTAATTAATTTTATATGATTTTTTATTTTGACATTTGCACTGTGTATTCTATTAATATAAATATCAGACCCGATTGGAATAATGTAATACAAATAATATTAACCGTAATAATGACATTCCTACGCCTATTATGGCAAAATATGCTGAACATTGTATGTACCCTAAGACCATTTCTGTAACACCATATGTTAAAGGAATAAACGATTCTATTCTATTCTATTCTAAAAACAATCGTACGGCTTCCATCACCAGTCCCCTACACCAAGATGGCAGCTCTATAGCGCAAAGAATATCTACTGAACGCAGACTCCTGGCAGACATCAACTGCCACGAGTATGTGGCTGTAATTTAACATCCACCTACTTTCGTAACTGACCATTTTGTACCACTTTACTGTCATAATCTCATTAATTTTAGTAAGTTTTGGCAGATGAAAATAATTGGAACCAATAAAGTCTTAGGAAGTGTCCTCGGTTTTGCACATTTCTCCCAATGAGTTATTAATAATAGTTGAATGATTTCTCCATAGAAAATTAGCATTACAGCGCCCTCTGTCGATATTGTTATTAGGCAAAACACATTGTTTGTCACATCTTGTTTTAACTATATTCTATTTAGGTTGCACTAGTGCTCGTGTCTTTTATTATTGCCTATGAGCTAACGCTTAACAGTCTCACCTCTTGCAAAGACGTGATGAAGAGGTCCACCATCTATGATGTGATCCATAGATTAAGTTAATAATACTATGTAATCTGTAATCAAATTAACGAAAAAAAGGGATTTTAAAATGAATGTACTCTACACCTAAATACCACAGGAAGAACACTGGCTGCATCAAAAAAGAAAAAAACGAATTCAAAAGATGACGTCTCAATCAGCATTCATCCATTTCAAATTTGGAACGCGCCGTCACAAACAATTGTACGGCTTCCATCATTCGCCCACACCAAGATGGCGGCTCTTAACACCCTATTTTTGTGTTCTTTCCCCCCAGAAGGGGATGCAGTCACCCCTTTTTTTCGCGAAGTGCACCGGGTTCTTGTTTTAGCGCGATGTAAGTTGAATGTGGGCTCGTAATTGGCGTTTTTTGTTTAGCCGGTTAGTTAAAACTTCGCTGTTCCTGTTAGAGGCCCTATTAGTTGTATTAGTTCGTTAGGAAGTTTTTTCCCGTGTTGACTAACGACTTAAGTTAGGTGGTTTATTTTCAGCTTATTAGTAAGTTGGTGATTAATTTGTTAGTCAAACTTCTTTATTTTTTTTTCAGCTCTACATAGAAACTCAACTTAAAGATAGCAAACGCTTTCTTGGTTAACCATTTCTCATATTTCGAATAAGCAATGATTTTAGATACGAGTAAAAGTTAAAACATTGTTGGATCATGGCTGGGCTCCAAATCGACAGCTTTGGACACAACTAGGAATTACACGCTAAGACAAGTGAAAGGCTAAACATTGTATTTTGTTGTAGGTGACTACTCATGTTGTCAAAAATCTAAGTTCCTGGTTTGACCTTTTACTAAGGTCTGATTCGACCCATCTTTATCCATAGATTTGGTATAGGAATAAGATTTTCAATAATCGAATCTCCCTCATAATGTTGTGCTGTATATGTGTTTGTTTGTTACCCCTCAATTAAAAAATAAAAATAAGAAATAGTAAAATATCCTTACACCGGTCAATTTCTCATTAAAAACTGGTCTCTTTAATCGCTCGACATGAGAGTTATATAAGTGTTCGCCGTGTGCAACACAGTAGCAGCCATAATAAAAAAAAAGATTTTCAAAAAAAAAGTCTGATTATCTTTATCTAGCGATAAATAGCACAGTTATATGCGCAATTAATTCTAGCAACTACTCCTCCAACAGTCAACGCATATTCCAAGCCGCGATAAAAAACAATATTAAAGGAGGACTTCAAAAAACTATTATTATCAACGTTTTTGCTAGTTATGTAATAGTTATGGTGGGTACATGTACAACATCGTCAAAGTTCCCGGTAGACCACTTTTCGACGTTAAAGTATTGAAATAAGGTCGAAAAGTGGTCTACCGAGAACTTGAAATATTATGCACAGGATATTTAGTTGTGGATTTTCACTTGTGATTGTAAATAAATATTTATTACTTATTGTAATTATATGAAAAATGGAATGAAAGACCTTTTACCACTTTGCAAATGTATTTTTCAGTTAATTAAAATTTTGATTCAGTTAATAAAAATTGATAGTTTTTTTTTAGACTTTTGCATTGCATTCAAAACCATAGTTAATAAATCAAGCAAAATATGTGAGCATAATGTTGCGATCTCAGAATAAATGTCGTGTTAATCTCTGTCTTAATTAATTATAGTTCAAATTTAATTAAGTTAAAATACTTAAGTATTGACGCCGTGTGGTCCCGGCAGAGTAGAATAGGCCACCCTCACTCTTACCGAGGTGTCGTAAAAGGCGACTAAGGTAAAGCTGCTGGCATGATCATCAGCACCCAGAGAAGGAAAACTCTGCATTTACATCAAAACCCTCGCCAACCCGTCTGCCAAGCGTGGTGAGTATGGCAATTACCCCTCATGTGATTGAGGGAGGCCCGTGCCCCAGCAGTGGGGACTTAAATGGGCTGATGATGATGATGATGATGATGATGACTTAAGTATTAGATTTTTTGTCGAAACTTAAACAATTTGAAAGATCTTACAAATTAATTCACACTTACGCAGCTACACGTATTAATTTTACTGACCAATGAATCTTTTAAACCATAACAACTTTCAAATTGGCGTAGACGTTATCAAGTCGAAAGAAGGATCGATGGGTGTCACCCCTTTCGAGTGTCGTTCTCACCGTGACACCCACTTGAAGTTTCCAAAATATATAAAATACTAGCTTTCGCCCGCGGCTTTACCCGCGAAGTATTCGTTTTTGTTTATCCGAAAAAGTATCATATGTCGTTTCCTTAGTTCTAAGCTACGAAGCTCGTACCTCTCCAATAATTCAGAATCAGCCAAATTCGTTCAGCCGTTCTTGAGTATTATAATAGTGTAAATAACTTTTATAAATATATATCTATAATTGTATCAAACGTCAAGAAAAAGACCAGTTATTCTGTAAGCACCTGAAATTATTTTTATTAAAAAAATGCTATTATTCAGTGGATGAGTTCCTAAATGACAAAACATCCCAGATATAATACGTAATTATTAAGTTAAGATTAAGATAGTTTTAAGATTATTTTAATTCTGTTGCAATACCCTACTTAACAGGGTCATGTACATACATAGCCCTAAGAATATATCTTTGTAAGTGTCATATGTACATTGTGCAATATTAAATAAATAAATAAATAGATTTTACCAAAAGTAATGGAGTTTATTATTACATGATCAACTAATGATGTTTCATTAGTTATTGCACAAAATTACAAACACCACCTCATCCTCACCTCACCTCATCGTCGCTTTCCATCAGGTGCGATTGAGGTCAAGCGTTAGCCTATAGACAAAAAAAAACATAAGAGTTGACATTTTAATCATCACTTTGCGAGGAAATTAACACGTTTCATTCTGGACCTCAACGTCACTTTCTATCAGGTGAGATTGTGATCAAGAGTTGGCCTAAGTTTAAGGTACTATGATACTGACAAAAATATGATTGCATAAATTTTCTTTTTAGATCCTAAAAATATCTACTAATTAACCAACGGTGTAAAATATCTTAAAAGGATATATCGCTATTAGTTCAATATTTATTTTTGACTAGTGGCCCGCCCTCACCACAAAATAAATAGATAGGTACCGAAGGTCTACTTTAGCTAGCCATCAAGTGGAAATTGTCACTCCACCTGGTAGTATTTCGAATAGAAAAAAAAGTCATCAAATTCAACTATTCTTTTACAAAAATTCGTTACCGAACAAATCACGTGATGTACTCGCCATCAAGTGTATGACGTCACCCAACCCTGTCCAAGAATGTTTCAACCCTCGACCGCCTCTCCGTGTGAACGCGATGCACCCCTCTAGGGCGGAGTGGGGAAGACACACCCCTGCGGCTCGCCGTCTGGTTGAGGAGCTGTTGGTTTGTCGGTGTGTTCGCTTAATGTGTTACGACGAGTACTTTGGATAACGGTTTTGATAGTGTGTTGAGTGCGCTGTGAAAAGGTGTGACTATAATAGTGTATTGAATATTTTTTTTTAAATTTTCAAAGTTCAGTGTCGTATTATAGAAAGTGATATTTATAGTATACTTTAATTAAATACGTTGAAGCAAATAACATATAAATAGTGGAATATGTTTATTTGAATGAAATGTCAATTTCAGATTGTGTCGTGTGTGATTTGTGCGTTTTATAAATAAAATTCAAATCAATATAATTGTGTTTATAACTTACCTACATATGTTTCCATGTTTGTAACTATCATACGAACACTTGTAGAGGTGGAGCAATATTTTTAATATATTTTGAAAACTTTAAAATGACATATTAAAATAAAAAAGGTTCACATTAAATTATGTACATTATACCAATTTTGGTTTTGGTATATAAAAGCTTTGTGTTTTAGTAGTCCTCTATATTTTATCGTCAAATAGGTTTTAGGTAGATATGGAAAATGTATTTCCTCCTACAAGCAAAACCGACGGGCTCCACTAGTCCAGCACTCCTACAACACGGCGAGCCCTCCTTGCTTCGACGCGGGGGCGACCCCAAGCCGCGTCTTTCTTTTATTTCCCGGGTTTTTTCTGCCGCCATTTTTATCACGCACGCGCAGTACCAGCGCCCTCGACACGCCAAAGAACATCGATTTATCCCGATGCGATGGAAGTAAATAACCTGGAGGGTGTGTTTAGGGTTTGATGGACTTGTGGTAGGTTATTTTTGGTGCTCGCGCCCTTTTTTGCCGTCGGTACTCGTCGGATGGTAGCGCCGATTTTTCCGTCGGCGCGGAATCAAGAATGTGATTTTCTTTTGTCTTTTTTGAAGCTGCCAGGGGTTATTTGTTTTTGATTATGTATACGCATGTATACTTTTATACAGAATTTTGTGAATGGAATAATGCCAACAGTTTTATTGATAGAAAGATAGAAAATATTTAGTCAGCAAACAAAAACTTAAGACTAATTACATTTTAATCTTACCTACATAGCTAATAAAATAAAGTTTTGTACCGAAAAGGTGACCCTAAAAATAATGCCTAGATATAGATAATGCCGAGACGCTGGTTTTCAGGGGCACCTACAGGTAGATGACAGAGGTAACATCGATACCTTCAGGCTCAATTGGCGTATAAACCATTTTGGCCAAATCGAGTTATGTGTACCATTTTGTTCAGATTTTTTTTCTCTATCGATTTGTATATTCGAAATATTGAAATTTGGGGCGTATAAACATTTTTTTAGCGAATTTCAATATTTCGAATATACAAATCGATAGAGAAAAAAAAATGGTTTATACGCCAATTGAGCCTGAAGGTATCGATATGCATAAAATTACTAACATAACTAGAAAGAACAACAACGGATAAAATGGGAGTGTATTTATTTATTTATTAAAAGTACAGCCACATATTACATATAACACAAACTTAGCTTAACTTAATCTATGAGCACATTCTCTGATATGTACCAAAATAACGGCGTACATACATAACACTGCATTAAAAATTATTTACGAAAATACATCTTCATTCTTCCTCATCTCATTATCTTTTTTACAATCGTCCTTTTATCGGCAGCCTGTAGTCGATGGTCCATCCATTTGATTATCATATTATTATTATTTTTGTCTTTTTCTGATATCAATCTCACAATATTATGTGTATGTATTTAAGCATAACTTATTTATTAGTTTATAATAATGTATTTTATTTATGTATTAGGGTTATAAGTTATATTTTAACATTTACAGTTTTTTTTTATTTCCTTATTGAATATTGCACCCCCTACCCCTTCTCTACTATCAAAGGTCCTTTACCCGAAGATTGTCTGGTAGAAATCGCTTTCAGCGATAAGACCGCCGAAATTGTACACAAGATTTCTGTAATGCCTAGTACTTAAGTTGTGTATTTTGTGCAATAAAGTATATCTATCTATCTATACATAATAATCAAACCATACTGAATTACGGAGCGAATACTTACGAGGCTAGTGGCCTGATAAATACTCCAAGACCAAACCCTTAAATTTTGGGAAGACATTAGGGAATACATCCAAATGAGGATTTTCGTTACTTATCCGATTGTACTCTGCAGAAATACGTGCCAAAGGAGACTGGAGGCCAAGATTGTTCCACGAGAAGGGTAATGCGAACAATTTGGTAATGCGCTTTGGTGTAGAAGGGATTATTATTCTAATAGTATTGCTGTCATTATGATCAAAACTTTTTTATTATTTTCAAAACGTTTAGTACTTTTGATTTGAACCTGTGCTGCTCATCATCCTCCTGCCCTATTCCCAGGGCATCTGGGGTCGGCGCAGTACGTCTTCCTTTTCCTTAAACTTCCCTGTCATCCGTCATCGAATTATCCACCCCTTTTTCCATCATGTCATTCTTCACACAATCCATCCATATCTTTTTCAACCGTCCCTCTGTATAATACTACGATAGATATAGATACAATATGTGAGGATAAAGAATGGGATCAGAAATGGAACGTCTATACTCGCACCTCACGAGTGCGAGTATAGACGCAAATAGTGTGCGAGCGAGAAGTGAATAGATTCGCCGCCATTTCTGATCCCATTCTTTATCCGCACAGGTTGTAGATATATAGACGACCCGATTGGAACTGTGGTAGTGAACGCTGCCTCTGATACAAGGGTTGCGGGTTTGATCCCCGCACAGTACAAACATTTGTGTGCATGAACATGTTTGTTTGTATTGGTCTGGGTATTTGCTATGTATTATATAAGTATGTATTTACAAAAGAAAAGTATATGTATATAATTTGTAATCCCACTGTTGATTCTGATATCCGTAACACAGGTGCTTGAGCTACCTATCTCGGAGTCAGATCAATGTATGTGATGTTGTCAAATATTTATTTATTATTATTATTATTTATTATACTGTTATTATAGTAAATTGCCTCGATGGCGCAGTGGTTAGTCGGCCGCATTCTATTTTGTGTTGCATTAGACTGTATGACTTGGTATGAGGATAATAAACCATTGCATAAAAAGTTGGCGATTAAAAAGAGTAACTGGCAAGTTTCTTGCCGGATCTTCTCGACCAGAAACAACTTTCTGAGCCGGTGGTAGAATCGCATTATTTTTATTTACTTTTTTTAGTATATTTTATGTATCAACATACTCGTATATATGTATTAACATATAAATGATTACATAAGTACTTATAAATAGTCTTAAATCATTCGAATGTATGACAATTTGTAAATGCTGATTACAAGCCTATGCAAATAAAGATTTATTTGATTTGTATTGAATTGCATTTTAAAAGCGACGGCTGCGCAGGGGCACTTACCTAAGTTTTCGGTAAGAAGTTCTTAGTGTCAGCCCGGAGTCTGGAAATCGGCGGTAATATACCCCCGTGTCTCGGAAAGCACGTTTAGCCGTTGGTACTGCGCCCAATCCCTCTCCGGTCATGTCGCGCTGGTGTCCCATCGGAATATAAGTAATAAGTGCACTTGTGTTTGCGCACACACTTGAGCAATATAATATATCGGCTGATCGTTGATATTGTTATTAATAATACTGTTGGAATTTCGAAAACTTTTCTTATCGGATGCCCGACGTCATACAATGAACACACCCACTCCTCTCCAAGTTTCAGTTTTCAGTCTCTACAGTCAGTGGTTTAGGCAGTTCGTTAAACGTAGGTGTAGAATATATATTAAGTGTATTTGGTCGAAATAAATGATATATTCATTACTATTATTTATATTCATATTCTTTATTGTTCCATGTAAGTAAAGCTTACATCAAATCTAGGTCTTGGTTTGTTGACCTTCGATCATTATTATATTGACATTGAATATACCTAATACTTTCCATCATTTCTGGAGATTATCATATTTCCGCAGAATTTTACCAAAATGCGGATTAAGTATTATTCAAACATAACGTAAGATTTATGGCATTGTTGATAATATATTTTATCTTTATGCATTGTTTCTGGGATAAGCACTTAAATATAGAATTTGATGAAATTTTTATGACAATATTATAAGTAATCATATTAAAATAAAAGTGAGTGGAGGAAGAGAAGACGGCCGAAAAAGAGATTTATGGATTGTGTGAAGAATGACATGATGGGAAAAGGGGTGAATGATTCGATGACGAATGACATGGACGTATGGAAATGGAAGACATACTGCGCCGACCTCAGATAACCTGGGAAAAGGGCAAGAGGATGATGATGATGATATAATACTTATTGATCCTACGTCCGGACCCGACAAAATATAACCTTCATTGTCCCTACAATACCTGCCTACGAAAACGTCAACCCTTTGACCTTAGCGACATAATTGAATCAATCAAGCCTACGTCCGGACCCGAGTAGACGGGTCAGGTTATCCAATCAGGACCTAAGCGTAACATAACGTGCTTTGAAATCTTTGAGCGCCCAAACTTCTGTCTGTAAGACTCGACGTCTGTTAACGAAACAGCTTAAAATGTGTTTACTCATAACTTGACTCAACACATTAAAAAATCTCCATGTAGGAGTTATATACACCACCAAAAATGTTTTAAATACCTCTTTAGAAAATAGCTAGATAATTAACGGTAAGCGTTCGTGGTAAAATGCACCTACTCCAAGTCAATTTGTGCGTTATCAGCGGCCAGCAACCGAACCCAATACAATTTGACAAACCGGATGTTTGCGTCTGCCACGCCATCGTCGTCCGGCGGGGAATAATGACATCGGTACTGGTGATGTACCTATAAACAAGCGTCCCAGTTTTCTGTTTTTATTATTATAATATTATTATAATGGCTCCCCTTCACCTTGTTTTGGGAATTATTATTATTATTTTTTGCGAATAGATGGCGTTGAGTGACGATTACATTATGCAATAATTTTATCTTTAGAGTCGAGTGTATTGTCACGTGAGAACACGGCAGAGTACGGCACGGTACGGAGTATCGGCAGAATCCGTTTTTTTAAATTACTGTGACCTTGATTGATTTCGACTGTTGACTACCCACTTATTCTTAATTGTTGATGCGCCTCTGATGGGTCTGTGATGTCGTATCGTTACAAAAAATGAACTACTAACTGATGCCGATGGATGATCATGTCCGAAACGAAAAATTAACTATGTACCTACCTAATCTAATGAAAGCGGGACGTCCCACTTTGGCTAGATTACATAGTTAATTTTCGCACTTACCACTTAAAACAACTTTTTCCCATCCACCCAATTCCACTTAAAACAACTTTTTTTTGAGTGACTGTGACTTTAATTGACTTCTACTGTTGACTACCCACTTATTTTCAATTGTTGATGCGCCTGTGATCGGTCTGTGATGTCGTATCGTTACAAAAATTAACTATCAACTAAGTCTATGGTACCGATGGGTGGTAATGCTCGTTAGGAAAAATTAACTATGTAATCTTATAAAGGCGGGACGTCCTGCTTTGGTTAGTTGAACAACACTAGCGTATAGAACGCCGGATATTGCTGAAGGGCTTATGATAGGTCTGTGATGCCATGCTTTTAGAGAAAACGAACTACCTTCAGCTTCGCTTGCCATCAGGTGATCTGTCTGCTCGTCTGTCATGTGTCATAAAAAAAACCTACTTATAGGTACTGGGACGTTCCACGTTTGTTCATTGCACAACACTAGCCTTAAGATCGCCGGATATTGTTGAACGGCCTATGATGGGTCTGTAACGTCATACTGATACCGAAAAAGTCATTAAAAACTGGATTTAGAGGTGTTTTTTTTTCATTTAGGGGCGTAGTATGCCTTCACTTGTACCGATAAAGCCAGTTGACACTATACTTGAATAGGTTAAATTCTTTCACGACTTCATCTTTTACAAACCCTTATTCTTTTAATCGTGTCATCGTAAAGTTTTTTTTATACAATTTATTTTAAGGAAACCGACAGGCTGCCGAAGGCAATTTTCCGCTCAATACCTAGTACATAATATTATGTATGTTAGCGTAAAGTAGTATTCCTACATACCAAACAAACCTAACTACATAACAAAATAAAAACTTTAACTTTAATTCGGTACCTTCTCGGTCTCCAAATTATTTGCCATGTTTACAGAAATTAAAAAACCATCGCTAAATATTTGCACTACGTATAGAGAACTGCTTTTATGCCAAAAGTTCAGCCAAAAAGAAAATTCGAGTGCGCCCCAGCTCCACCCCTCTCAAAGATCCGTGCACCTACTCTTTTCCTTATTAACGGAATTGTGTACGGGGACCGAGAGGTTTTGATACTTTGTACGCCAGATTAAAAGACATCGGGGCCGTTCATTAATAAGACGCGTGGATGACATCAGACGTCGACATCTACGGAAGACCAACGTCGGGGCGTCTGTGACATCCCGACACATGCTGAGTATGTGCCTTCTCAGTGATCATACTTTAGTGTTTATTGTTAATTAACATTCATTAATTAGACGGGTGGATGACATCAGACGTCGACATCTACGGAAGACCAACGTCGGGGCGTCTGTGACATCCCGACACATGCTGAGTATGTGTCTTTTCAGTGATCATACTTTATTGTTTATAGTTAATTAATTTTATGTTAATGTTATATCTACCTACTGAAGTGTTTTATGTCTGTATATGTAACCGTGTATGTTTCGCTGAATAAAATATTTACTGACTTAGGTCATGGAGAACATGATTGTCACAGTGACAATATACTATGTCGCACATGGACCGCTTACCATCAAGTGATCCGTCAGCTTGTCTGCCACCTATCACATAAAAATAAATATTCCCAGTTGCATGCAAAGCCGCGGATTCGGAGTCTGGAGACACTTGGACCATGATCCAGGATATTGGAAGTCAATTAATTGCAAACCTTAAACAGGGAAACCAGATTATCTAAGTCATGATTACACGTTCAGAATAATTAACTACATTGAAAAACTATCTGAAACGTGCAGGTTTCCCCATGATGTTTTCTCTCACCTTCGAGCAAATGTCTAAAATGCACAAAGATTTGAAATATCCAGAGGTGCATGCTGAGATTTGAACCTACAATCTCACGTTTGGAAAGCGCACGTTCTTATCTTCTGTTCGTCCATATCGGCATAGGCACTGAATCTTGTAACATGGAGAAAGGTGGAAGAGGGATATACAAGAATAGACAATTGGACAACAAGTAGCTGGAGATGATCATAACTAAAAACAAACAACGTTTATATTTACGATAACAAATTGTTTATTTTGTAATAAAAATCATATTATAAGGTATTCAGTTTCGAAAGCTATAGGTACCTATGTTTTATCTCGAAGGAATCTCGTTTAGTCATTAGATTTTTTTTATTCGAGATGGGTTTGCCAAGAGTTCCACACAGAATCTTAAAGATGACAAGAATTCTACATTGAAGCCAGCTTACCAAAAAGTTAGCCTATTCATAGTAGATAGGTATTCTTATCTTAAATCTATCGTCATTGCAGCTTCACTTTTGCATTAAATATCAACAAACTGGTTTGTTGTATGCTTTTTATACAATTTCTATAACATTACTGTATTTATAAATGACTGTTCTTTTGCCAAAATAAGTAATAAATAAATTAAACAGCAGAAGACTACAATTTGAGGCATTTTTGAATTTCAAGGATGTTTCGTCAACATATCCAGACGCGCCTACAGTGTGTTTCTTTCTGGCAGCGCGGCCGCCCCCGTGTATAATGGAGCTAAGTGTGCAGAACGCAAAACATCTCTCAAACATCCCAGGGAAGGTGCGCGAGTACCCATCACGCTCTATGGAGTCAGATAGCCACTCATATACATTGGAAGATCACCTGATGGTAAGCGAAAGTAGCCTTAGATACAAATGCGACATGTTAAGCGCTGTTATTTTACCGTGGAAGACCCACGCTTTAGCATGAATGGGCCGGCGCGACCGGAGTGATACCACGGCCTCACAGAAAACCGGCGTGAAGCAGCATTGTGCTGTGTTTCACTGCGTGAGGGTATCGGGGGCCCAATCCAGGGGAAAGGGGGATTTTAAAGGTTGGCAGTGCACTTGTGACTCCACTGGTGTCATGGGTGTCCATGGGTGGCGGCGGCAATCGCTTACCGTCAGGTGAACTGTGTGCTCGTCTGCCACTGGATAAGTTTAAGTCTCATATCAAAACCTGCCTAATGAAGAAAGGTTACTATAGTGTACAAGACTATTTAAATGATAAGGATTCTTGGTCATGTTAATTGATTAATCTTTTGAGTTGTTATTCATAGTAGTCTATTAACCTTCATAATTGTATTTTTTCTCTTCTCAATTGAAACTCTGTAACATCATCAATATTTGAAAAGAGTAACTACTGAGTTTCTTGCTGGTGTCTTCTCAGTAGAAATCGACATTCCGAACCAGCGGTAGATATTATGTACCTATTTTGACATTCATAAGTGTTCTGTGTGGACCTAAATTGAATAAAGAATTTTTTATCTTTATCTTTATCTTCTCATTAAAAAAAATTAAAAAGCGCGTGGTGAAGTATCAAGACTGTTCTGTCCACGTATCCAGACGCGCCTACAGTGTGTTTCTTTTTGGCAGCGCGGCCGCCCCCGTGTATAATGGAGCTAAGTGTGCAGAACGCCCTCAAACATCCCGGGGAAGGTGCGCGAGTGCCCATCACGCTCTATGTACTCGCTAAGTGGATTGCAGCCTTTAAGTTTGGGTGAAATTGTTTAAAGAAAATGCTGGCAACATTGCGGTCTTGTATTTGGATGGCTTAGCTCTCAGTCGTAACAGACAACAACATACACTAGGTACCATATAATACTGGAGATCTGGTTAACGAATAGGATTGAATCCAACACGCAATGTTAAAAGAGGCTGGCACGAATTTTGTTCCGGGATCATCCTAAGTTCGCGATTTGTAATAAGGGAAGATAAGTCTAACAAAAAAAAAACAAAATTAAAAGAAAAATTTTTCTTACGTGTGTGTTCTTGTCCTCCTTTTGATATTAGGTTTTCACAACATTTTCTTCTACATTCATACATACTTTTGACTAACCATTAAGGTGACGGGTAGGGCACACTAGCGACGCCAATCGATTTTAATTTTTAGCTACTTATATCGGATCTATTTTAAACAATTTCGGGGTTACAACCCCTCGGCAAACACTTATACTATTTATTAAATAACCATGCAAAAATGTTATTTCATAAATAGTATAAGTGTTTGCCGAGGGGTTGTAACCCCGAAATTGTTTAAAATAGATCCGATATAAGTAGCTAAAAATTAAAATCGATTGGCGTCGCTAGTGTGCCCTACCCGTCACCTTAATGGTTAGTCAAAAGTATGTATGAATGTAGAAGAAAATGTTGTGAAAACCTAATATCAAAAGGAGGACAAGAACACACACGTAAGAAAAATTTTTCTTTTAATTTTGTTTTTTTTTTGTTAGACTTATCTTCCCTTATTACAAATCGCGAACAAAATTCGTGCCAGCCTCTTTTAACATTGCGTGTTGGATTCAATCCTATTCGTTAACCAGATCTCCAGTATTATATGGTACCTAGTGTATGTTGTTGTCTGTTACGACTGAGAGCTAAGCCATCCAAATACAAGACCGCAATGTTGCCAGCATTTTCTTTAAACAATTTCACCCAAACTTAAAGGCTGCAATCCACTTAGCGAGTACATAGAGCGTGATGGGCACTCGCGCACCTTCCCCGGGATGTTTGAGGGCGAAATAACATTTTTGCATGGTTATTTAATAAATAGTATAAGTGTTTGCCTAGAGGTTGTAACCCCGAAATTGTTTAAAACAGATCCGGTTTAGTAGCTTAAAATTAAAATCGATTGGGGTCGCTAGTGTGCCCTACCCGTCACCTTAAGGTTTTTACAAATTTTTCTTCTATTGTCATTTTTTTTTTAAAGGGGAAAAGGTTGGCAGCACACTTGTGACTCCACTGGTGTTGCGGGTGTCCATGGGCGGCGGAATTGCTTACCATCAGGTGATCCGTCTGCTCGTCTGCCACCTCTCATATAAAAAAAGAAGAGAAAAGGCTGTTCCCTTTTTTTCGCAGACAAGACTTAAGAAATGCTTAGCAACTAGCACTAAACGTGATTAAGTGGGCGATAGGACTAAAAAACCCACCCTCTTTTAGGCTCAGGGTTTTCAAGTTAAGTGCCTTCGGAAGAGCGTTCTATCTTAAGGAGCCTTTGTAAGGGACTTATTTACATTTTATTGGTAGGCAAAGCAGCGGCAAAATGCTGTCTTAGGGTAAAAATCTCGTCTTTGAATTCTGACACCATCTTGCGAGTATCTTGTACATTTTTTTTTATTTTTATTTTTTATTTTATTTATTAGGACAACCAACAATGCACACACTACAGAAGTCTTAAGGTGACGGGTAGAGCACACTAGCGACGCCAATCGATTTTAATTTTTAGCTACTAAACCGGATCTATTATAAACAATTTCGGGGGGGTTACCACCTCTCGGCAAACACTTATACTATTTATTAAATAACCCTGCACTAATGTTGGGTTCGTTTTTGTACTCGAAAATTGACTACCACCAAAAACAGCCACTCTTCGACGTCTTTAAAAATGATGTTGGAGTTTTTAACATCATTTTTTTTCTAAACACAATACTTTGCGCAAGAGACGCTCCCAAAGTGTTAAATTGTGTGTCCGTCCCTCTAACTTCTATAATAAATGAATATAAAACTAAAAAATATATTTGATATATATAATCATGAATATTAACAACGAAAATTGGTTTGAACTAGATATAGTGAGTAGTTTTTTTTTTAATACGTTATAAACCGTAAACCGCAATTTACCTTCCATATATCTTATTTGCTGCTACGGAACCCTTCATGAGCGAGTCCGACTCGCACTTGCCGGTTTTTTAGGCATAAGTTCTAATCTTTTCTTTCCCCTACTACAATACTTGGCCCTTTCTCCTCTATCTTACAAAACCTTCTCTAAATAACTCGTCGGTTAAGCGTTCATAATGTGCGCATATACCCCAACTATAACTAGATGGTATGTACGCAGAAAGGACAAAGTCTTCTACACTCCACCGCATATAAACCAGATTATTAACACCCAAATAAACAACAAAAGAGCTCAAATACTTTAATCGTATCTTTTCCAACCCTCTTTCGACCGGGTCTTGAAGAAATCGCTAGTTTCCAGACGAGTACCCCATAGGGTCTTGGGTGACCCAACCTTTCTGATACGCTTTAAGTCATTGGGCTGGATCTGTAAGCTTCATTTAACATTGTTTTAAAAGACAAGTAGAATTGCGGTAGAACTTTGTTTTTAGTTAAAGGTAAATAGCGTGAAGAAACAAAAAGGGATAAAGTATTTACCTATCTATTCAAAATATCCCTTGGAAGATGGGACGTGCTCTCGTGTGGGAGGCTACCTGCGTCGACACTCTGGCACCGTTTCATTTTCCCGGCACTACGAGGAGTGCCGGAGCTGAGGCCGACGCGGCAGAGAGACTGAAAGCTGCAAAGTATAGGCATCTATCTGGTACCTACCACTTTGTAGCTTTCGGTGTTGAAACACTGGGCCCGTGGGGTTCCGACGCTCTCTCTTTCTTCCGTGACTTAGCTGAGCGTTTAGTCACGGGAGAGCCAAAGGCTGGCAGTTACCTCGCCCAGCGAATTTCCATCGTAATCCAGCGGCATACGACCACGGCAATACGGCATAATAATTTCACCAGTTTTCTTGTTTCGTACTTTTTAGAGCGTATTTTTTGGTAGTCGGGTTTTAGTTTTTATACCTTATTTTTATTGTTCTTTTGTTCATTATGTAATGTCAATGCTGTATACGATTATAATAGGCATATTATGTACAAGAATTGTACCTACTACTTCATATATTTGCTGCAAGTGCATATATACCTATATGATGTTGGTGTTACCTTTTTAAATAAATAAGATTCAACATATTAAGCACAGTGCCTTTTTCGTCCGTCCGTCTCCACTTCAGTCGTAAAATGTAGGTAACAAAAATACTTTCAAAGTATTTTGTTTTGAAATCATTATTCTATGCCAGCCGTGTGGTCCCCGGCAGAGTAGAATTGGCCACCCTCACTCTTACCGAGATGTCGTAAAATGCGACTAAGCTGCTGGCATGATCATCAGCACCTAGAGAAGGAAAACTCTGCATTTATATCAAAACCCTCGCCAACCTGTCTGCCAAGCGTGGTGAGTATGGCAATTACCCCTCATGTGATTGAGGGAGGCCCGTGCTCCAGCAGTAGGGACTTAAATGGGCTGATGATGATGATTCTATGCCAAAAAAACTGTGATACAAGGTGCTAAATGCAAAATTTGGGCGTCGAATTTATGAAAATAGTGCTAGATCTAGCTCTAAAAGTGCTAAAAGGGTAACACATTACATCATTATGTTCATAACGAGTCGTGTTAAAATTAAAATATCGATTACGTTCCGTACATATTTATAGCGTCAAGGAAAGCCGTCAATTGCTCGCCAGAGTGGATACCGAAGTTATCGATATTTCTATCCTATCAAAAACAAATGTAAAATGAGAGCCAAGTTTAAATATTATGTTACCTGCCTTGGTTATTTATTTGAACGGTAAAAGAAGTGGGTAGGTATCAAAAGGAATTGAAGCCTCGGGTCTGACATTAAATAATTCTCATCTATTTTTACCCGACTACGGCAAAGCAAAAGGAGGGTTATGATTTTGACAGGCTATGTATGTATGTATGTTCATCTGTTTCAACGTAACTTCTAAACTTGTTATCATATTTGAACAAATGAGGTGTCGTTAGAACCGTCTTGGTTGTTTTCTGGTTATAGGCAACATGACGTCACGTTAAATTTATTACAGCGCCCTCTAGGGGGTATCAAATGAAAGAGCTTTTTTAGGACATTCTCAAATATGTAATTATATTTACATAACTAAAAATATGTTAAATAAAAATAAAGTTTAATAACTAAAACCCGACTACCAAAAAGTACAAAACCAGAAAATTGTCTCTGCTGAAATGATTATGCCGTATCGCCGTGGTCGTATGCCACCTACTGTAGCAAAACAGATTCATTATAAGAATAAAATGAAATCAATGTGGCATGCGACCACGGCGATACGGCATAATCATTTCAGCAGAGACAATTTTCTTGTTTTGTACTTTTTAGATCGTGTTTTAATTTGGATTTAATAACGAATGTGGTTTTTTATTTCACATTTATGTCTTTGTTCGTGTGTTGCGTACGCGTCAACCTGCACTGTGCTGTACATAACTCGTTTTCGCGCTTTTGAGATGGACAAAAGGCAAGCTGAGATTCTGGCGTGCGAAAAGACAGTCCGCGCTTAATGGACAACATTTCATATTTTTAACATGTCCATATTGTTTTTTGATATGAAAGTAGACATAAAATGAACAGACCCATGTTTTTTCTTTTTTCAAAATTTGTCCATTTTCATGCATAAAATAATTATTGAAATTCTTTTTATTCTAAATAGGCGTAAGCGCCAAATGACGTCATCGGACGGCTGAATACAGGGATATTCCTTTGCTTATCATTGTTTTAGTAAAAAAAAGGTACTACTGTCAAAGGTAAATAATACTAGTGTCAACATTGTCAACGTCATTCATACATTCAACGTTGACAAGTTGTCTTTTTTTTGACAGTTACATGTCATGGGTTTGACATTTCGTAAATTTAAAACTATAATGTGCTAAGCAAAGAAATATTTTACATTCTGCCGTCCAGTGACGTCATCTTACGTTTTTTAGTTTTTAATTTTTTTCTCAATAAATAAGCAATATAAAAAATGAATAAATATATATTCGAGCAGCGGAAAAGTAAACAAGACAATTGGTATTTTTTGTTTCTGAGCTTAGCAATTTTGAAATGTGGTCCATTGTCTACTGGCTAGGCAACAGCTCGCACTGTGTAATCCGTGTGATTTTGACCGTGGAAGAGCCACGCTGCGGCATGAATAGGCCAGCTCGACCGTTTCTGTGCTGTGTTTCGCTGCATAAGTGAGAGTACCGGAGGCTCAATCCGGGGGAAAGGGGGGTTTAAAGTTTGGCAGCGCAGCTGAGACTCCACGGGTGTCACGGGTGTCCATGGGCGCCAATCGTTTACCATCAGGTGATACCATCTGCTCGTCTGCCACCTATTACATAAAAAGTCCAGTCTTTATTTTTCATCTCACCACCACTTTTCCTCCAAGATGAGCCATGGCAGACCAATTTTTTCCCAACTCATTTCAGCTTTCAAATTAGAGTCGTTTAAGGCGCGAAGAGACTTTGGCTCTCTTTGCCTCTTCTATAGGCTCTTCCATGGAAAGTGCTCTGAAGAGCTATTTAATATCGTACCAGGGTCATCATTTTACAATTGCACGACTAGACGACGTGGTAAACTCCACCCATACTCTCTGGAACCAACCCCTTCTAAAACGCTCCGTTTCCAGCGCTCATTTTTCCCACGCTCGTGAAAACTCTGGAATGAGCTTCCAGCCGCGGTGTAGTGAACAAGGACGCTACGCTTCTCCTTTTTTAAACGAGGTTTGAAAAGAGTTCTTCTTTCACGGTAGGCAGCGGCATGACTGTGCTCCGGCATTGTCGATGTCTATGAGCGGCGGTTACCATTTACCGTCAGATGGGCCGCATGCTCGTCTGCCTATTATTCGCAATAATAAAAAAAGGTTTACTTTTCGTTTATTAATAAACGTCTTGCTACCGCCCAGGAAATATCATATCGAATGAGTTATGTCCAACTATCCCCGTGACGACTAGCTTTAGAACGACATATTTATATTATTTATTTAATAAATTATATTAAAGTCACCCAGAGAGTCATCGTGCGTCATCGTATCAGAAATGATGAGATCCGCAGGAGAACTAAGGTCACGGACATAGCCCGAAGGATTGCATACCTAAAGTGGCAGTGGGCAGGGCACATAGCAAGGAGAACAGACGGCCGTTGGGGCGGACAGGTCCTCGAGTGGAGGCCATGTACAGGAAGTCGCAGCCGTGGCAGGCCCCCAACAAGGTGTACCGACGATCTGGTCCATTCAATCGGATCCATTGAATGCGGGCGGCGCAGGACCGATCTGTGTGGAGATCATTTGTGTGACGACCCGATTGGAACAGTGGTAGTGAACGCTGCCTCTGATACAAGGGTTGCGGGTTCGATCCCCGCACAGTACAAACATTTGTGTGCATGAACATGTTTCTTTGTATTGGTCTGGGTGTTTGCTATGTATATGTTATAAGTATGTATTTACAGAAGAAAAGTATAATATGTATGTATATATTTGTGATCCCACTGCTGATTCTGATATCCGTAACACAGGTGCTTGAGCTACCTATCTCGGAGTCAGATCAATGTATGTGATGTTGTGAAATATTTATTTATTATTTATCATTGGGGGAGGATTACGTCCAGCAGTGGACGTCCATTGGCTGAAATGATGATGATGATGAATATCCTCCAACCGATTTCGGCTAAGGCGGCCAGTCTCAACGATCAGCCATGATCAGCCACTTACGCAGGATATATTATAGTGCTCAAGTGTGTGCGCAAATACTAGTGCACAATAGAGATTGCACTAGTGTTGCGTTCCCTTGTCATCAAAATCCGATTGAACACTAGTGTGACACGACCGGAGAGGGATCGAGCGCAATACCAACAGCTTAACGTGCTTTCCGAGGCACGGGGTTACAAGACCGCCAACTTCCAGATTCCGGCCAGCCACTAAGAATTTCTGACCTAAAACTTAGGTACAAATATTTTGCCCGACCCGGGGATCGAACCCGGGACCTCTTGCGCAGTCGTCGCTTTAAAGTGCGACTCACTAACAACAGCGCCACAGAGGCAGTCGAAGAGGAATTTATTTATTTGAGTTATAAAACCTGTGATACACGTTTACGTCATCGAATGCCATCTTGGGTGCGCTTGCGTCGAGGCTCTTGACATAATTCAGTTCTTATAATTATTTCGCTGAAGACAATTTATTACTTGATATCCTCAAGAGGTGGTACTTAAGTTAATGAAAGATGCTCTACCCTAAAAATAAAAGTCTGCTTCTTTTTTTTATGTCGCAATCCCAAGCATTTGATCTCGATCATAGTGAAGATGATATCCGTGAGGTTGACCATCTGTAAAATTTACTCAAATATTATTAACAAAGTGTTATTTATTTATTTAAGAGAATCGCCGATCGCCGTACAAAACGGCAATTTCATCGGTCATCGTCAGCCCATTTAAGTCCCCACTGCTGGGACACGGGCCTCCCTCAATCACATGAGGGGTAGTTGCCATACTCACCACGCTTGGCAGACGGGTTGGCGAGGGTTTTGATATAAATGCAGAGTTTTCCTTCTCTGGGTGCTGATGATCATGCCAGCAGCTTTACCTTAGTCGCCTTTTACGACACCTCGGTAAGAGTGAGGGTGGCCTATTCTACTCTGCCGGGGACCACACGGCAAATTTTCATAGGTTTAAATTTCATAGGTAATTTATACCTATGTATAGTTGTAGGTACTCCATGCCGCAAGGTAGAGCATACTCCTCTATTTCGACTTGACACTATATACAGATCCTGTTTATCTAATTGGATCATTCCTTTTCAAGGAATGGCACTTTACAATATTTTACGAATAAATCGATATGAAAAACTGCTGGTTGTCTAACGGATAATATTAAGTGAGTACATCGAATCATAGATAAAAGATCGGTGACATCGATTAGTGTAAATACGATTTCAAACATTCGCATTGCATTATACTCTAAAATTCATAAATCGGGGCTAAACGCGACAACCGTGGGAGAGCCACGCGTCGGCATTAATGGGCCGGCTCGACTGGAGTGATACCACGGCCTCACAGAAAACCGGCGTGAAGCAGCACTGTGCTGTATTTCGCTGCATGAGTGAGGGGTACAGGAGTCCCAATCCGGGGGAAATGGGGGTTCAAAGGTTGGCATCGCGCTTGTGACTCCACTGGTGTCGCGGGTGTTTATGGGCGGCGACAATCGCTTACCATTAGGCGATCCGTCTGCTCGTCTGTCACCTGTCACATAAAAAAAACTTTTTAGTGATAAAATTATTTTTAACAAATATTTGCAGACTGTTAAAAAGTAACGGCTTTTATTTTTATTAATATGGGACACATTTAAGAGGTACTTATTGAAAGGCCAATTAATCCTACATTATTATGTTCTATAGCCAATCTAATTCACTCATCTACATCACAAAAGACCTATTTTATTAATGAACCGATGGGCTTTGAGTCTATTATCTAACGAGACCATCCCTAATAATACGGTCAGCAAAATAACAATACGCTTGAAATCTCCACCAGGTGGCCACTAGATTCCGTCACAAAAAAATTCTATAGTCCATTTTTTCTTTGCTGACCCTACCAACTTCGGCCGAAACCCAAACTTAAACAATACACTAAACATAAAGCGTTCACCCTTATTATTATCAAGTTAAGGTTGAAAGTGTAACCTTTGAGAGCGCATTAGTAAAATTGTGAAAGGGTAAATGTACCTATTGTGGTCATACCCCCTTTTAGTCAACAAACTATTGACATAACATAATGAGGATGGAAATTTTAAGCTTTGTTTCTTCTGAAAGGGGCGGTCAGGTAACCAGGTGCTGTTGGATGCATATTTAATTCGTCTGACCCTTGGAGGTCGACTATGCAAAGCTTAACTGTGTTAAAATGTTTTCAGTTCGCTAATTATTAATATTATAATGTTTGAATCGAGCAATGGTAGCTCATTCAGTAAGACCGCGCCTTTAATGCGGGCGGTCGTGGTTCGAATCCGAGCGTGCACCATTGAGTAAAATGTTGGCGTGCGCATCTGGTGTTTTTAAATCTATGTGCAAATTTCTACCATTAGCTCAGTGGTGGGAGAAAACCGTTGCCGTGTGGTCCCGGCAGAGTAGAATAGGCCACCCTCACTCTTACCGAGGTGTCGCAAAAGGCGACTAAGATAAAGCTGCTGGCATGATCATCAGCACCCAGAGAAGGAAAACTCTGCATTTATATCAAAACCCTCGCCAACCCGTCTGCCAAGCGTGGTGAGTATGGCAATTACCCCCCATTTTTTCCTTGAGTTTTATTACTTTTAAAATATTCTTCTAAGGAGTAGAAATAGTTAGTTTTGAGCCATATAAACAATCTTCTATTAAATATAATACAATTTGGGAGCATTTTCAAGTCTTTGGGTAAATAAATGGGACGCACGTTGCGTCGCATTGCCGCAGGTAATTGTTAATATTAAGGCTTTTATAGAACAACTTCATTGGATCACGGACACTCTTCAAAACGGTTAAAGTAGTTTTTCTAAAAATATGAAGAACTACCTTTTGCCCGCGACTTCGTCTGCGTGTAATTCGAATAAAAGCAAGGTCTTATAGATATCTTTATAAATTATAGCCTATGTGTTATTCTGATCTATAAGCTACATTACTGTAAAGTTTCATTAAAATCCGTTTAGTAGTTTTTGCGTGAAAGAGGAACAAACATCCATCCATACATCCATCCAAACAAACTTTCGCCTTTATAATATTAGTAAGGAGTAAGGATACATTTTTCAAAATTTGCTATTTCAAGAATCATCATCAGCCCATTTAAGTCCCCACTGCTGGGGCACGGGCCTCCCTCAATCACATGAGGGGTAATTGCCATACTCGCCACGCTTGGCAGACGGGTTGGCGAGGGTTTTGATATAAATGCAGAGTTTTCCTTCTCTGAGTGCTGATGATCATGCCAGCAGCTTTACCTTAGTCGCCTTTTACGACACCACGGTAAGAGTGAGGGTGGCCTTATTCTACTCTGCCGGGGACCACACGGCTATTACGGCTATATTTCAAGAATATCAAGGAATAACAAGGACGGAGGAAGTAAAATACCCAAGGATTTGAATAATAGCCTGCATGATTCGCGAGCAGTTTTGTTGCACATTGCCCTTATACATTTCTTCTGAGCTATGAACAATAACAATTTATTAGTCAACAGAATTGCCCCAGATCAAAAGTCCATAGCTCAGAATAGATGATACATAACCAGGATAGGCGGCTAAGGTGGTAGAGAGCGCTGAAGAAATACGTAATGTACTAAAATGACATAAACTTAACTATTTATTTTATTTCGCACAGATTCTATATGTAGCTTCCAATCCAAGTGGTCATCAATCTTAACTCCCCAAGAATTTTGCGACAGTTAATTCATTTATATCGTGCCCGCCGTATTCTATATGAAGATTCGATTTACTATCTGTTTGTTCCAAATTTTATAAAATTATTTTTACTGACATTTACTGTTAAGTTGACGGGTAGGGCACACTAGCGACGCCAATCGATTTTAATTTTTAGCTACTAAACCGGATCTATTTTTAACAATTTCGGGGTTACAACCTCTCGGCAAACACTTATACTATTTATTAAATAACCATGCACAAATGCTGGGTCCAACGCGTTCGCGAAAAATTGATTCACGCCAAAAGCGGCCACTTTTAGCGTGAATTAATTTTTCGCGTACAAAAATGGACCCAACAGCTCAACAACTTTTTGTATGTTATTCAGGTCACGTCAAACGTACTCGTACAGCAAACTATGCAATTAGCACAAGATTCATCTATGAAAAAATATCTAATTCCGTCCTTGACTAGTAACAATACGAAAGGACTAAAATTCTACAAAAAAAAAACAATAAAGTGCTACATCTTAGACCATATTATCACTTACCATCAGGTGAAATATGGTCAAACGGCTTACCTATCTACAGTAAAAAAAAATAAAACTAAAATTCATTATGGCGGCGCTACTGTAAAAACAAACCCTCTCAAAAAGTATTTAGTTCCAATTTTTGGCATCGGCTAAAATAGTCATGTTCCACTGTGCGCCCATTTTGTAGTTATAGCGCGCCATCTGTCAGAATATTACGGAACTAACGCAACGCATGGTTCGCTGCTAGCGGTATTTTGTGTAACTAGCTGCTAAAAGCACACGTTTACATTTAAAAAGGTAGGTAAAGATACAAAGAACACTTCTAAAATTTATTGCTGCCACGTCTTTGTCCTTCAAAATTTAAATATTTAGAAATTATCTATAAAAACAAAGGAGATATAAAATAATTCCTTTCGTATTCATGTTTGTTCACGCCATCTAGCGTAGACCAATTGAACTTAATAGTTATAGTAAGAACAACCACAATTTATTTATTTTCACTAAATAAAATAGATGGCAGCAGTAGCAAAATACGTACAATCATAAATCTACGAGTGTGTACAGATAACCCCATATCAGTCATCACAGACATCACACCACAATCAGTGAAACCTCAAATTGATATTGAACTAAACTTGTTGGACATGAAAGTGAGAATTGATTGAAGAAATTTGACAGATTGTAGTAGATAATCTGATTTGTGGTTGTCCGTAGAAATACTCGTATACCAACACTTACCTTCTACTCTACTTGTTGTTGTGGCCTAGAGAATACTATCATCTCTTCATCTTGACCCGTTGGGATCAGTGGTAGTGAACGCTGCCTCTGGTACAAGGGTTGCTCGTTCGATTACCACACAGTACAAACATTTGTGTGCATGAACATGTCTGTTTGTATTGGTCTGGGTGTTTTCTATGTATTATAAGTATGTATTTAAAAAAAGAAAAGAAAGTATTAAATGTAGGTATATATTCGTACTTCCGCTGTTGGTTCTGATATCCGTAACACAGGTGCTTGAGCTACCCATCTCGGAGTCAGATCAATGTATGTAATGTTGTGAAAAAGAATCTCCATTCTTATTAATAAATAATTCTCACAACATCTCATACGCTGACCTGATTCCGTACTAAGTAGCTTAAGTACTTGTGTTACAGATATCAGACAACAGAGGAACACAAATATATACTTAAATGCAAATATTACACCCAGACACTGAACAAACACAAATGTTCATCGCACGAATGTTTGTCCAGGGTGGGGATCGAACCCACGACCTTTGGCGTAAGAGGCAGGGTCACCCAATTGCGCCATCCGGTCAGTCATTGATGGTGGTCAAGTACTTACCTGTGCGTTTCTCGCAGAAACCTCGTATCACAGTTCTGTGAAACGGTTTGGCTTCAGAAGTATTTCCGAGACCTTCAAGAGAAGAGCGTACCTACTCCTTTTTTAAAGCCCGGCGAACGCGTAAGCGATCTCTCTGATTTTGCAGATGTTCATGGGCAGTGTAGATACTTACCATCTGGTAGCCCGCTTGCTCGTTTGTCGGCTCTATCATAAAAAAAAGAAAACTAGTCCCAGAATTTCATCAATTTTGCCGGTCACAGTTCTAACCTAACCTAACCAATATATTTTTTTATTGTAGAGTTTAGGGTGACAGGTAGGGCACACTAGCGACGACAACCGATTTAACATTTGTGCATAGTTATTTAATAAATGGTATAAGTGTTTGCTGAGAGGTTATAACCCCGAAATTGTTTAAAATAGATCCGGTTTAGTAGCTAAAAATTAAAATCGATATAAGGTTTAGTAGCTAAAAAATTAAAGTCGATTGGCGTCGCTAGTGTGCCCTACCCGTCACCTTAATTAGTAAATTATGTATTATCGTCACAAAAATATAGGTAAGGTCAGGTTAGAAATGTAACCAGCAAAAAGATCTTGAAATTCTGGGACGAATTTTTTTCTGGCGATTTTCTATTGGATTTTAAACGTGTAAAAATAAAAAATAAACAATTATCTATTTGTAACAACTATCTATCTAGGTAACTTATTATTTCTTTTATTTTTACATTAGTATTTTTACAGTAGACTGGTAAATCTTTGATACTCATCGAAAATTAGTTTCTGAACATAATTATTATAATTTGCAGTCTCCTTCTTCAGAGCTTTCTTACCCAAATAAAACGGGTAAGCATTTCCGGTAGGAATGTAGAAAATCCCATGAACTGTTTTATCTACATTGTAGCCCATAGTGTTAGTGACTAGAGGCTTCTTGTCATAGCAATCGCCAAATCTAGCTTGTTGAATACTGTCACACTTAACCCCGATGAAAGAATCTTGATACTTGAAGGAGGTAAGGAATAATTGTATAGATCTCATATGGCAGCATAGTTCATCGCAAAAATGTGTATACCCCGTCTGTGCTATTTGGTTAGCTCCTCCATTGACATAAAAGTCGACATGGCCCATGGTTGCTGCCATTCCAGCATAATCAATACTCGTGTGAATGACGTCGACGAATTCAGCGTCTGACTTGTCCAAACGATCTTCTGGACCTGCATTTCTGTAGCACGGTCCGGAAGGATCAAGACCTGTTATTCGGCCAATTTTTTTTCCTGAGAGCTGGTAGAATTTTTTGGCAATGAACGCGTTTGTATGGCAGCCGAGACTGAGGCCAATCATTTCGATGTTTGACGGGTTAAGGACACCTGCCTTGTACGCTTCATATAACATTTCTGCTGCGTGGTTGCCGATCGTACGGACTCTGCGGGCGACTCTGGAATCAATAATAAAATCAGAAATCGTTTAGGTACGTACAGCTGCACATTATGTACAAATCTTTCAAATTTCTTCAACTGATTCTCGCTTAGTGTCAACGTAGTGTTCTCAGTAGGTATATCAATTGCTGTAACCTGATAGCTAAATTTAAAGCCGACCTGTAAGGAACGAGAATATACCTGTCATATCCAAACAAAGGAGACATACACCGCGTGTTAAAGAGAGGGAAACTCAGTGTAGTAATGTCTGCTTTAAATTAGGCCCTCTGATTTGTAGCAGTATGCATATGTACATTGAACATTCATCTTCAGCCCATTTAAGTCCCCACTGCTGAGGCACGGGCCTCCCTCGATCACATGAGGGGTAATTGCCATACTCACCACGCTTGGCAGACGGGTTGGCGAGGGTTTTGATATAAATGCAGAGTTGTCCTTCTCTGGGTGCTGATGATCATGCAAGCAGCTTTACCTTAGTCGCCTTTTACGACACCTCGGTAAGAGTGAGGGTGGCCTATTCTACTCTGCCGGGGACCACACGGCACGACATTGAACATTACTTCTTATGTTATCTTAAAATTGTGTTTGTGTAAAAAAATAGAGTCCTATTGAAAAGTAAAATTGACTTTTCAATTGGACTCTCAATAATTTTAAAGGGGGGTTTACAGGTTGGCAGCGCACTTGTGTGTGCACTCCACTAGTGTCGCGGGTGTCCATGGTGATACGGCTGCTCGTCTGCCACCTATCACATAAAAAAGAATTGTCGCTCTCATAGTGCTGGCTGCTAAAATAATTTAAAGTCATTAGATATATTTATGCACGCGCATACGCATCCTTTCGTGGTTCGATAGGGCTCGGGACCAAACTAAACATGTTTTCCAAAGGACGGGGTTTCAACACCACTAACGTGCAGACTCGGAGCTGACACTAATAAATTCTTTACAGAAAACTTAGACCCAAAAAAGACGCACTAAAAAGTACGAAATAAGAATATTGTTTCTGCTGAAATTATTATGCTGTATCGCCGTGGTCGTATGCCACATTGATTTTATTTCATTATTTTAATCAATCTGTTTTGCTACATTAGGTGGCATACGACCACTGCAATACGGCATAATAATTTCAGCAGAGACAATTTTCTTGTTAGTTTATAAATATTTTTTTTTATCATATTTTTAGTCACGTAAACAAAATAACATATTTGTAATATGCTTAAAAAGCTCTTTCATTTGATACCCCACACGGTATCAATTCAAGCAATTTTTTTTTTAGTACCTTACTCTAAGTCCCCTAGAGGGCGCTGTAGTCAATTTAACATGACGTTATTTAGCTTATAACCAGAAGACAATCAAGGCGCTTCTAACGACATCTCATTTGTTCCAATATGATAATTAGTTTAGAAGTTTTGAGGGAACAGATGAACAACCATGCTTACATACATACAGGTCAAAATCATAGCCCTCTTTTTTGCTTCGCCGTAGTCGGGTAAAGTCACTTATTTTTTTAATAAGCGCAGCCACTGAGCTACCAAAGCAGCGATACTTACATAGGATACGCATCCATAACGAATATATACTGTTCCAAACTGAAAACATTGTACCCCATCTTGGTATAATAATATTCTAGGATCCTTGAATTGAATAATGCAGCGGTGTCACCATATCCTCCGGTGTATATCAGGATTTTCTTCGACCAGTCCACAAACGGGTCCTTGGCGATGAGATGAGAATGGAAATAGTCGTAGCTGTTCCTGAAAATGGACTTTACACCTCGAACCACCCAAAGCAAAGCCGTTAGATCACTCTTTCGGATAGGGATAGTGACGTTGAGACCTGAAAAATATGTAAATAAAACAATATCACATAAGTTCGATCGACTAGAAGTAGCTACCTTATTTTCTAAAGAACTGAAACCATTTTGATTGTCTAATAGTACTACAATGAAAATGGTTTCAGTTCGTTAGAAAATAAGGTTTAAGGTTCAAATTACAGAAAAATAGTAAATTAAGTAGGAGACATATTGTTGTTTTACATAGATTGAGGTCTGGACATTATCCGTCTAACAAATTTGCTTACCTCATGAAAAAAGTTTCCTACCCTAATTGTGAAGTTTGTGGCACCGAGCAGATGTTCAACATTTACTGATAGAATGTAAAAAATATGAGCAAGTGAGAAACTCACTGATTCATAGATGTAACATAAATTTGTAAGAGATGGGCGCATTCATAAGTATCTTAACCGTTCCTAATTCACAAGCTGCAAAATATTTAGCAGAAATGTTTTTGAACCACTGAATTTTCCCGCTCGCGCAACTATAACATAAGGACGCAAACATGTATGTATATTAAGTTACGATGGGGCTGGCATGTATTTGCAATCAAAAGCCCCCAAATAAATAAAGAATAAAAATAAAAAAAATACAGAAATTAAAGTTGAGGCTTTTAATTTCTGTGATTTGTAGTATATGGCTTATTAGTTTTAATAAGCCGTTTGACGTTTTTAAATTTTAGCTTCATAGAGAGGTGACCTACTAAAAAACTCGATTAAAGTGAATAATCGATATGTACTTCAAACAAACATGAAATACAATAATAATGAAAAAGAAGTAGTACTTTTATTTGGAGAAATGTGAATCAAAATTATTGAAAAGCAAGAGGAAAGTACGCCGTGTGGTCCCGGCAGAGTAGAATAGGCCACCCTCACTCTTACCGAGGTGTCGTAAAAGGCGACTAAGGTAAAGCTGCTGGCATGATCATCAGCACCCAGAGAAGGAAAACTCTGCATTTACATCAAACCCCTCGCCAACCCGTCTGCCAAGCGTGGTGAGTATGGCAATTATCCCTCATGTGATTGAGGGAGGCCCGTGCCCCAGCAGTGGGGACTTAAATGGGCTGATGATGATAATGATGATGAAGAGGAAAGTACGTACCGATCTTAGGTATCGATCCGCGGCCAGTTTATTTCTTTTTCTTCGAAATCAAAGTGCTTATATTGTGTCCCATACATTTTTTGCTTTTGACAAAGTTATTAATGTATTTATATTTTTATAAAAGAGAATAATACGTTTAATTTTAAGCAGAATGTGGCTTTTCATTTATGGATGAATATTCCTACACGATTAAAATTGTATTCGTTCGATTATTTGGGGTACATCACTAGAGCTTAAAAAGAAAATAGGTTGACACATACAACATTGTACCAACATTTAACTCTGTAGAAAAGTATGTTTTTTTAAGTTTATAAATAGTTTAACAGAGAAAGTAAATCGTGAAATTGTCTTTTATGTCTTTATTTAAATAAATAAATGCAAACATAATTTTAAAAAGTTAAGAAATTATGCTTTTTTAACAAACAAAGATTGATAAATTCAATGGCCGTTGCTACAAGGTTATGTTGTCGAATTTTGTTGAAGTGTCAAATGTGGCCTATTATTTAGGCCCAAATCTTATATCGCGCGCGAAAATAGACTGACTGACAGGTTATGTGTCAGATTGACTAGAGATGTCTAGACTAGTAGGCTAGAGATGTCCTATGCCAATCGATTTTCTTCGTCTAACAGTACTTAGGCAGTTTCGTTCATGAACGAAATGATAATATTTAAATAAATTCCTACAACATCTCAAACTAGCCTGATTCTGTATGATATGAATGAAAGCACCACAAATATACCTATAGGTATATTGTACAAGTTTAAGTCAAAAACGAATCTAACAAATCCTAAATCATTGAAGTCGCTTGATGCAAATTATACCTAATATTCTTGATTTATAGGTAATTGTTATTTCATATTTCAATTTTATTGGATTAGTCTCCACTTTGCATAGGAATATCTGAGTATCTCTATTAAAATATTGAAAAATCGAGTATTGGTTACACTTCGGTATTGTAATAAAAAAGAAAAATTTTCAACAAATAATAAATATCAAATGTTTGTCAATCAAGCGCACCCTCGTTTACAAATAGAGAGGGCATTAAATGATATCGATAATATTTTTAAATCTCGTTTACTAGTATATGTAATTAGGCGCTGAAACTAAATTGAAAAAGTAAGTATTTTGGTTATGTCTTAGCTTAAACGATTTTGTTTCAGAACCTACTTGCATGTTATTTCTGCTCTCCTGGTACATAAAAATAATAATCGGTTTTTAGTTATCCTTTAATTTCTGATTCCATGGTAGGTACTTTACTAACTAATCAAATGAATCCAATACATTAGGGTGACGGTTAGGGCACACTAGCGAATAGTATAGGTGTTTGCCGAGAGATTGTAACCCCGAATGTTTAAAATAGAACCGGTTTAGTAGCTAAAAATTTAAATCGATAGGCGTCGCTAGTGTGCCTTACCCGGCACCTTAATGAAATCAGATAGATGAAAAAACCTTTAAAATGATACCTATTAAAACCTACATATTACTGAGTTTTAAAAATAGTAAACTAAAATATTTCTCTATCGATAGTTTCAGCTTGTGACAAATCACATCACGTTAAAAATGTCTAACGTGATGTGCTTTGTGCGTGATGTACGCGCTAAACAGAGTTCCGTTCTTTTGTTTCCGCTCGCATTGATCGCGTTTAAGTGTTGATCGCGTTCAATTTCGACGGTGAAATCGGCCCTAAGAGATGCAGCTCGAGGAATATTCTCGTTACTTACAATCACTTAAATATCCAAACGGATATCCTTCCTTAGCTTTGTTGCTGTAATCCATAGCTGCCAAACTCGTATCAATAACACTAATTATCAAAACCATATTAAATAATTTAATGATTAACGAAAACATTTTCGTACAAATATATCGACACTAAAATATTTAATCATAAGTTTAATCTCATTTATCAAACAACACCTAGGTTTCGTCAGTTAAGTATTACTACTGAAATACTTAACTTTAAAAACATGTTGTATAAGTTCACTCCTGAAATGTAAATGAAACATGAACTACAATACTAACGGTCGTATTCGATGTCAATGACGTGACATATGTACACTGGTGCATGTAGCTTTAAGAGAATAAATGAATATAAATAAGTGTGTCACATTTGTTCACCTGAGATACATGAAAACGTATAGTTTACTAAAATTATTATTTACGAAGAAAATTACATTTTTACTTACTTTTTGTTGTAAAGACAGCCACACATTAGGTTACTACAATCTGTCAAAATTGCTCAATCGATATTGAACCGAATGTGTTTGATATTAAGGAGAGAATCGTATGAAGAAATTTGATAGTTTTGTATACTTTTATGGATGACTGTACCGTACATACTTTCAAAGCTCTAATAGGAAAAAACAGCATTATAATTTTGCTCAAAATTATGATTTGCAACAATCGCAGTGAATGAAAATGTTATATTTTTAAATTTATTCTCAACATTAAGTATTTTGACCAAAATTTGAGTAGGTTGGGAATAGTGTTCAGTGCTACCGTTAGCTGGGCGGTGAGGGAAAACACTGTGAGGATACCAGTATGTTACGGATAGTTCCTAAAATGTCTTACCATGATTCAGTTGGTCGGGTTTTGTTAAAAGGTTGCGAAGGTTTTTGTTTTTTTTTTAAATAAGAGGTGGCAGACGAGCAGACAGATCACCTGATGGTAAGCAATTCCTCCGCCCATGGACACTCCACTCGCAGTGGAGTCACAAGTTCGCTGCCAACCTTTTCCCCTTCCCCCCCATTGGGCCTCTGGTAACCTCACGGCGAAACACAGCGCAGGCGCTGCTTCGCGCCAGTCTTCTGTGAGGCAGTGTTATCACTGCGGTCGAGCCGGCCCATTCATGCATAAGCGTGGCTCTCCCACATTTGGGTGTCTCCCAGGTCAGACAGCAGTTCATCATCATTATAATCACTTCAGCCAATAGACGCCAACTGCTGGGTATAGGCCTCCTCAGTGTTCTCCACATAGATCGGTCCTGTGGATCCCGCATCCAATGGATTCCCGCGATCTTCACCAGATCGTCAGTCCAGCCACGGCTTCGACCTCTTTTACGCAGCCTCCACTCCAAGACCTTTCTGCCCCACCAGAAGTCTGATCTCATCGCAATGTGCCCTGCCCAGACAGCAGTTACTTAATTTTAGTTATCAGACTCCTCAAATTCTGGATCATGGTCTAAGCAGACTTGCGTCCAACCAAGAATTACCCACTGAGATGAGATAATGAGTGCTCTGAAATCCTGGCCTAATGATTCAAAGCCGCTATGAACCTAGATGGCTGATAATTAATTTACCGACTTTAGGAAAGCCCAATTCGGGGTACACGGAGGAAAAGGTTGGCAGCGCACTTATGTCTCCACTGCTTATGCGTCTGATGGCCAACACTGATAGGTGTTTTTATGTGAAGGGCAGACTAGCAGACGGACCACCTGATGGTTAGCGATTGCCACCTCCTATGGACACCCGCAACACCAGCGGAGTCACAAGTGCGATGCCTACCTTTGAACCCCTTTTCCTCTGGATTGGGCCACCGGTACCCTCACTCACGCAGCTAAACATAGCACAGTACTACTTCACGCCGGTTTTCTGTGAGACTGTGGCAACACTCTGGTCGAGCGAGCCGTTCCGAAGGTGGCACTCCCACGGTCAAAGGTGTCCTGTTTTTAGACAAATAATCTTTAAAATAACGTCAGTGGAAAAAAAGTAGGGTAGAAGACTACGACAACAAACCACTGCCGCAGCATGTTGCCTGGACCTAGTATCTAGACTCGGAAGGTCCTTCCGAGACCTTCTTCCAATAGGCAAAACACCTTATTACTTCCAAAAAAAAATCTTTCTTTAGAAATGTGCTCAGCTGATTGATGCAATTGGTGACATTCAGTAGCAATTGATTTTTTGAGATTGGATTCTATAATTCGTGGGGATTTTTTTGTTGCCTGAATAGGCAATGCAGGATAATCATGAACAATGTTCCAGCAGTGGCATATGACTCCGCGGGCGACAGCGTCGAAGGGCTGTATTGCGCCAGATAGGGGTGAAGAGGAAAGCGCGGTTAGCGGTACGGTCTAATCCCGGCTGTGAGGTGTCCGACCGCGAGTGCGCGGAGATGGACACCCCAGGGACTTTAGTTACAGTTTGAGTCCCACACACGACCTTGTTCCCTACATGAAACAAGCTGACGGCCATTACATTCTGCTGGGAAAAAAAGCTCCACTTCCATTGTCAGAACCTCAACATTGGTCTAAGCTTAGGCCGTGACTTTTTGAATATCCGAGAAACTTCTCAAGGGCATGGTACTAATGAAAACAGACATATCTTCAATGAACATAGGGTCGAAATTTCTAAAAAAAATATCGCCTTCCCATATTAAAGTGATCAGCTGGTTGATACTCGTACAATTTGTGTGCGAATTTTGCTTTAAGATTAGATCCTATGTTTCTTGAGGATAAAATGATTATTTTCATTAGTGTAATGACACTCGAGACTGCCAAGTTCTCTAGATTCAGATCCCAGTTTATAGTCACTGACACTCCGATGGCCGGAACAGAGACCAATCATTATATTTACAGCGATCAGTTCTTCCCGCTAAAGCCAATTTCAATCCCAGCGCGTTTAGAACAATAACTGGAGCAGCGGCGAAGCCTTCTTTTCCACTTTATTTCCCATTTCGGTGCACTCCCACCACGCGCCAAGAAAATGGCCGACAGCATTCTAGCCAGTGTTACGCGAACGTCGGCGCAAGCGCACGCCAGCGCGTCTCCCATCCGAAAACAACGAAACACGGTGTTCGAATTACGAAATTCAAATTTCGAATCAGTGGAAGCAGTGACAGTTTGAGTGACGTTGAGAATTAAAATCTTATTTGTTAATAAAAAGTAAAGTATCAGCCAGTGTGTGCGTAGTACCGTACCTTTGTTGATTGTTAGTAGATGTCAAAATATTGCACAGCCGATCAAGGTGAGCTACCTGATTGATTTCTTAACAGCAATTAAGAACTTCTTTTTCCTCTCGTGAAGTGTCATCGGATATTTTTGGAAATCGGCGTATTCCTTTCGGTTTTGCAATGCGACGCCAGGACTGGTTCTGCGGTACCAAAAGTTATTTGCCAGCTCTATTCAGATATACTTTCGGTCAGATGCTATCTTATTTGTAACAGAACGATCGTTTAAACTTTATGCGAAGCTGTAAATTGTTTTGGATGGCTATTAAATTTTATACGCAGCATGGTTTTAGTATTTACGATTCTAAAGTCAGCCGTTTGATGTAAAATCGGTGGCTAATTAGGATTCATGTGGGTCACGGATGTTATGTTATTCCTCGGTATTGCGGTTAGTTTATTTAGTAATATCAAATGCGGGTGACTTTTTTGTGCTAAAATTGTGAAAATTTTAGTGGTTAAACCGACCAGAATTTACGGTAACCTTGGTGGTAGCATCAATTTGAATATGTCTGTAAATAGCAGATTTTAAAATAGTGGTTTTCTTGATCGCGACGAGACCTAATTTCACATCGGTACAACATCAAAGTTTGTTATCATTATTAGTATCTATGTGGTCGACGAAATAATCCATGCCATTTCTAGAGGTAATAAAGTCAGTGTTATCCAGTGTACTGATCACTATTCTATTTGTTTAAACTATGCTATAATTTAAATATTATATTTATGTAGAGTAAGTCTTTTATAGTAAATCATTCTAAGGTTAAGCTGTCTTCTTAAAGTTATAATTTTAGACTACTTCTTTTGTAGAGCTTATTGAAATTCACTATATCTTTTCGAATTTCTTAAAAGGTCGATGTGATGGATACACATCAGAAAATCAATCGCAATTCTTAAGGATATACAGTCGGAAAATATATCGCTGGTAGGTATAGCTGCGTGCCAAGTCATTAATTGTACTGATATAGTCAAAAGGCTGATCAATAGTGAATTGATTCAAGGTTTAACAGAATAAAAAGATAATATAATATTCATAACAGTAAACTTTACAATACCATAATATCAAGGTGATATCGCTTTTGCTATTGTTAAGTTGAGGTAAATATTCACTCTACATGAAGAAGGCCCTGGACTCTTTGCACTATTAATAATATAAAATACACTAACACAAACAATGGAGAGTATAATATTTATTTAGTTGGACCATTTACGAGTACTTAGGCAAACGCGTATTATCCTAGACCTCATCGTCGCTTTGTTTTCAAGAGGTCAAGAGTTAGCGAAAAAAATATATTAACTGGTTCAAGTAGCCATATTATATCTTAATTGCATTTATTTTGAAGCTTATCAACTTTGCAATTTAAGGAAAATATGTAAATTGCATAAACAACTGGATATAATATAAAGCAATGAACAAGCATCTTCAAGGCAAACGCACAATACCCTTGACCTTATCGTCACTTTCCAACAAGTGAGATTATGGTCAAGAATTTTAAGCCTTAAGTCAACAAAAAAGAAAAAATAAAACAAGATCTTTAAATAAAGACAAAATCAAAAATTGATCTTAAATTAAATATGATAAGACTTCCTTTTTATCTGAGTTACATAGCTCGAAAAACAAAACAACACTGACCAACTGTAACGATCTCACTTTCAACAATTCTCCGTGAACCTCGTATGTTGAGCAATGCACATAATTGCAGCCATATTGTGGCACTCAGCCACAACTACCACAATAGATTGACATTCTCGCGGTAACGAGGAAAAAGTGTAATAAAATTGTGATAAGAGAAAACTGAAGCAGGAAGGCTGTCAGAGGTTGATGGTAGTAATAATGTCGTTTTGTCGATTTCACTTCATCATTTCTTTTGACGAAAAGCTTTGAGCCTTTGTCACATCAGAAAGAAATAAAATATCGGGTAATTCCAATGTTATATACCATTGAAGAGAAATTTCGTCTTACCGTACTAAATGGTAATTTACCTCATCGTAATCTTTATTAGATCGAAGTACGTGTAGTTCGTTACGTGCATAGATAGATTTCATAGATCAGTAAATAACGAAAAAGTTTCCAACATCATTCACCGTTCTTCCCACATAATATGTACAGACAGCAACACATCAATATACCTATTGAAATCTGTCAAATTTCTTCAATCGATTCTCACCTTAATGTTAAACACATTTTGTTTAGTATCAGTTGAGAAAATTTAACAAATTTTTTTGATCCGATGTTTGGCTGTCTGCACATACACCATGCTTTTTTAACTGTCTTACTCCCTTATCTGGGGCACTATACTGATAAGCATTTTTTTTTTCTGAGGAACATTGAGTCTAATCTCAGAAAAAAAAAACACCTCTCCATACAAGAGTGATCAGCTGATTGGTGCAATTTGTATCAGAAGGCGAAACATTTTTTTTTTTAGAGATTAAACCCTATGTTCCTTGGGGAAAAATATTTGTTTTCATTAGTATAGTGCCCCAGTTCAGGGATCAACAAGTTAAAAAAAAACACACGGGCTTGTGTATGTAGTCACCAGCTGCATTGCTAGATTGTAAGAACGATAATAACGATTGATTTATATGATTGATGTCTTTGCAATGCAGTGAGACTGCCATGGTCTAATATTCCACTTTTCCATAAACTAGTCCTTCTCGTTTTCCATAGAATATAATTTACTATCGTCCTACATTCACTTAACTAGATATTAAAATTAATGATATGCGGATTTGCTCTTAGCATAATAAGAATAGGTTCTCTGTTTAAGTGTTTAAATAAATCTCACTATTAAATGTTTCAATCAGGTATTTCATTAAATATTTTTGATTGCTTTCTTGATGTCAAAAAATTGTGAAACCATTCTACTTCATGCACTAAATAGGCACAGATTTTTAGACAACATTGCAAAATTCGGCATCTTTTAGACAAATGGGTAACATCTTTAACCTTATCAACGCTTTCCGTCAGGTGTGACAGTAATCAATCATTAGCCTATCGTCAATTAAAAAAAGGTAATACAGCTTAGTGCTAGGACGCTCTGCCACTCGTTGGGCTGTTGACCTTATGAAGGCTTACCAGCAGTTCTTTGAGTCCATCAGGGACTGGATGAGAAAACCAAGGATAGAAATATGTATGGGATATCTTTGTTATCTTTGACGTGGTATGAAGAAGGCATTCGTCCAGCAATGATTACTCGTAGACTCATGCTGTTAATTGATTATTATCAGTATTTTAGAAACGGGTGTCAACGGTCACTGCTTTGTACTTTTTACTGTCTTCTTTGGAATAATTTATTAGCAATCAAGTTTGGCATTGTATCCAAGAGTGTCTATTGAGAACTTGGCTTTGCACTTTAAGGTTGACTGACTCAGACGTCTTGAGAATTTCAAGGTCTACGTTTTAATTACTCGTCGGTTTCACTTGAATGAGTCTACCTGTAATATTGTTATTGGTACAGTATTAGATCTCACAAATGTATTTATTACAGTCAACAGGACGTTAAGTTAATGTAATGAGTTAAATGTTTGCAATTTAACTATGTTTGTAGATTTTTTTAGTCATATTTGTATTTATTTCTTTTTTCTCTTCTGATATATTATCCATATTTTATGTTAATGTTCTGGTCGTGTGATATCGAATTGGAGTATCCTGGAGTGTGCATAATCATATCATTGACGCCTCCACAAAATATCTCCTTTCTTCTATTATGAGGGTCGTTAATGGCGAACCTCGGCTATAAAATATTTCATTGTATTTAGAAAATCGACACTTAAAAGGATCAAAAAAAACTATATTTGATAAAATCTAACTCAATAAAAGTGATGCGGAAAAAGATTTCAAATGTATTACCGAAGATATTTCTAACTTTAAGAAATAGTTGAGTAATTTTATAACTCAAAGCGATAATTCCGATAACATTGACAAAAACAAAGCAAAAAAAACCAAAACTAAGCCAAGACAATGAAGAACTACGCAAAATAACCGTAGCAGTCAAAAAGTAAAAGAAACTACGAGTATTTTAACGGTAAGCAGCAAAAATAGAAAAAATCGCACTACGATACCGTTGTAGCAGCAGTCGGGTTGTAGGCCTAGTCTTGCAAAAATATATTTACACACCTATATCTCACAATTTCCATATACCATTTACTTAAAAATAAACGAATTATTTAAAAAATCGAGACATCACAAACATTGACTTAATCCCTTGTACTATAGAAACCGGAATAACTAAGGTACCACAAATACCCAGACCTAAACACAATCTGAATCATCAACAAATAGTTATGTTAGAGCAGGAATCAAACTCGCGACCTTGCGTATTAAATGCGCTCAAACTACTGCTCTAAAGGTGTCGTCTGAAGGAGGGATTTACATTGGTCGTTAGTCCCGCATGCAGTGTATGGGCATCGCACGCTATATGACCCGCACGGCTAAGGACCGATTTCACCGTCGAAATTGAACGCGATCAACGCTTAAACGCGATCTATGCGAGCGAAAACAAAGGAACGGAACTCAGTTTAGCGCGTAAACCGAGTTCAAGTGAATTGAACGCGTTCAATTTCAACGGTGAAATCGGCCCTAAATCGTAGAGTAGTAGCAGGGATGCTTTCATTCAGGCTAGCGACCGACTAATGGACCAATGTAAATGCCCTCTTAGAGATTCAATTTGATATTAGACCTTAAAGATCATTGTTGCATCGCACCTATCATAAAGTAAGTAGTATTTACTAATTAATAATAAAAAATAAAGTTTACTAATAGTTTACACGCATCAGTCAGGAAAGTAGTCTCGCGGCAAAATTCGGAACTAAAGTCTTAGATTCCTGTGTCAATAGAAATAAAGCTCAAGTTTGAACGTTGATGGCGACTGAAGCGCGATTTTCAAGGGACTTCTTTGTTGACGCGGACTATAACCACGTTTGTCAAAATACTCAAGGTAGGTAATTGATGATTGATTAATTGTCGAAAGGAGTAAATTTTTCCTTCTCTACGTACAGGCCATAAAAATTCCTAATTAATTACACAGGCACACGATGAAGAAACATGAAGCCGCCATGCGTAATATTAGTATTTAAGAGTGTTACGACAAGTCGTATTATGCAATTCCTGGGAGAGTTACCTTTCTGAGGCATTTCAACTTTTAAAAAGAAGTCTACGTATTCGTAATCGAATTTCTTAAAATAATAACTGAAAAAAATCAGACAACAGTACGCCACATACATCGACCTTATCTTCAACGCTGCAAACTCTTGTTATAGGGCTAGGACGGGAAATTGAATCCACAACCTTTGGAGCATACGGCAGGGCGTAATAAATTAAAGTTCGTTGACAAATTTTACTGCAGCAGAGCCACGCTTCTGCATGAATGGGCCGTCTCGACTGGAGTGATACCAGGACTTCTAAGTAAACCAGGATGAAGCATGGCCAGCACTGTGTTTCACCGAGAATGTAAGGGTAGATGCCCATTCCGCCGGAAGAAAAGCTTCAGCTCACTTTTGACCCCTCTGATGTTGCGAATGACCATAACCTGATATTGTTTACCATAGGTCCGTTTGCTCATTCTACCACCTATTATCTATACTATTTATAAAGAGGTAGATCCTACAAACAGCGGTGACGCTTATAGGTATTCCGAAAACTACGGAAACGCTTGCGCGATATAATCGATATCTACCGCCATCTATTGTATAAAAGTGGACTAATGCCCCGAACGATGTGAGGGCGGGTTTATATTCAATAAACAATTTTCATCAAAGAAGCACGAGTCTTCTAGTTTCATATTTTTAACATGAGACTGGTATTTTTCTGCCATAACAACTTCCCGTTTACAATCTAAACGACCAAAGAGCTAGAATAAACTGTGCTCAAGTTTGTAGCCATTCGTAAAGAGGGCACTTCAAGCGCCAGGTGCGAAGTTGTCTGCCAGATGGACGCTTCCGGGCGCGCCGACCCGCGACGGCATTGCACCGTTCGTCGTAGGCCCATTATTATGTGGGCCGTGTTTAGCTAAAGTTACCAGTTTTGCTGCTACTTCTTGGTCTATAAAGTTAAAGGCCTTTTTATCTATAAAATAAATTATGCTTTGACAGTTTTGAGAGATATCGGAGTTTTCATCTGCTTTACCTACTTCTCTACTACTACTTAATTTTTATGTACTAAATGAATAGCAATGTTATGACACGTTTTTTGTAGGTACATTACTATGTGGACCGTGTTTAGCTAAAGTTATCAGTTTTGCATCACCTTTGCAAGACCTTTGTATCACCTATAAAATAAATAATTCTTTGAAATGTATCGGTGTCTTCAGCTACTGCAAATGTATACTTACTTACTTATTTTCATTGAGTTTTTAGCTAAATTTAAAGAGGTTTCTTTTCTTGTCTTTAAAATCTTCATACATTAAATACCTAATTTATGCAGTTTTTGTATTAACTTAAGTCTTTGAATCTTGAAGCACGGTAAACTCTCTAGTTTACCGTGCCTCAAGATTCAATTTGACAAGGTTTAGATCTTGTATCAAGTTCACGTTACGTTTTATTTTGTATTTTAAATTTTCGCGTTGCATTATCAAAACGGGATTTAACACGATATTTATTATGTGATACAACATTGTGTACTCACATATTTGTACTCGACGTTTCGGCTACGTTACAGCAGCCGTGGTCACGAGCGGACTGGCGGAGCACGGCGTCGTCTGCTGGGGCCGGGCTGTGAATCTTTGGACACCCTCACATTGTCCGATATTTATTGTTTAAAATATCATCAACATGGAATCCAGTAATTAACAAGTGCAAACCCCGTGACTGGCGATTTATTTTGTTATATCTTCCACACCTTTGCTATTTATTTTAAAACGTTTCCTTCCTTATCGTTTTCTTACAGAGAAGAGAAATCTTATTTCATAATTCGTATTAATTCAAGATAAGTTTCATGCAATGATAATTATCCCGATGTATTATATTACAAACGTCATGTACGTACTCCAATAGAAAGCAGTGAAGACGTGAAACATGACTAGCGTCTTATAACTGGTCTGGTACATGACACTCTAATTTAAATAATACTAGTGTTAAACTTTGCGGATGTTCCTCCCATATTTTCTCTTTCGTGACAGTGAAAAGCTAACGTAGTTCTAGGAATTTCATTCGAAATGCACATGTTCAAAAGTCTGCTTGTAAAAGGTCAAAAATTGTTATAATGTTCCAGTTCTAAACCCAGTGTAACCAGAAAAACTGCAGATACGTGACACAAAGAAAATAGTGGCTTGATGGCGAATTTGGTAGTGACCTGCCTCATTCGAAAATGGCGCGTGCACGAGCTCCTCCGTGAACTAACATTCATGTGATGAACACTTATATTTGTTCAGTATATATCGCACATCCTCTGAAAAACTGTCATAACACAAAAAGCGACTTTTGAGAAAAACGCGTTTTCACTTATTGGTTACTTAATTAATGATACTGCTCAATTATCAATGTAACTATTGACGAGTTTAATAAACTCGTTTCTAGAATGTAAAAAAGGCTTAGA